>JAKGSA010000037.1:52959-86160 GCA_033558755.1 Philaethria dido | reverse complement strand
GATATGGAATAAATTCCATATCTTTTGTCAGGCAATTTTTATAACTAAATAATATATTCTAATTCGCATACTAGCTAACTCCATCTGAGAAAACTGTACTGTCTACTGTAAGACACTTAAAACATATATAAAAATCACAGCTTACGTGGAGATAGTTATCAAATTGCACATAATTTTGACGATATCGGAGTTGTTATTTTCGCAAACCAAACTGAGACGCTATTGCGTAGTAAACTACAATACTCTTCACGAAAAATAGAGTTAACTGGTATGCGAATTAATTAACAATTGGTGTAAGCACAATATTTTTTGAAGATATTATCAGCGAACTAACACTTGTTTATTTTTAATTTATAATAGCAATCGGAACGCCTCTGCTTTTGAATCATGCGCGACTGTCACGAATTCCACTCATTCGAGGGTTACCGCTTTCGTTCAATTTTTTGGTTACTTCATGAAATAAGATAGAAACTTTTATAATACATATATAGCATATACAGCTTCGTGCTTTATATCAAATCCGAGATATTGGGTGTTAAGTGGCGAAACTCAACACCACGTTTCACCTTAACCCAGCGAAGAAAATAATGTTTATATAATCATTAATCCAACAGGGAATCGAACCTACAACCAACCGCGTACAATCAAACAGCGTCACACTGCGCCACGACGGATAAATCATTGGACGCACATAGAATTTATTTTTATATCTTCTTCAAGCTTCCCAAACGTGTTACCATTGGGCGAACACCCTTATCTAACCCACTTCCACAACACCACAACGGTTTACCTCCAGGCGTTATACCACAACCGATTACCGATAACCTCTGACGGAGAGTGGAGAACTTTAATTGTTGCGTAGCGAAGCCTTCCGCCGAGATAGGAAACAGCCAGCCGCGATACGTGCATTTTCGATTTAATTCGCTTTTCACTTTTACCCGGCATGTTGTAGTTGTGCAGTGAAATGAATCAGATAGCCAGCGAGTGTTATTTTATTTTGTCTTCATTAAATTTATCGATCGTATTGTGTTTGTATTTATTCTAAATAATGAGTGGCCGTTTAGATTGTAATAGTTTCAGTTATTTGTCCTATTAATATTATTAATGCGAAAGTTTCGGTGGATGTTTGTTGTTTGTTAGTCTTACACGTAAAAAATACTGAACGATTGTAGATGAAACTTTACAGTAATATACCTTGTCAGTGGCGAGGGGTGAAAATTTTAGTTAGGCAAGCCGGTAAACATTTTCCTGGTAACCCATTTTTTCATGTCTTGTATTTTAAAAAGTTATCCAACTGTAGCTTATACATCTAAACAACAAACATGCTACAATTTGTAAAAAAAATATGTAATTTGGCTATATCTAGGTATCAATGTATTATAGTTAGTAAGCAATACTAATAATTATCGAATATTATTAAATTATAAAATAAAAATAAAAAAGCTCTTTTAAAACTACAAACTTTTGATTTTTTATAATAAGAAAAACCATAAATTATTTCGTTTATTTTCACATTTTCAGGTACACTGTATTCAACTTGCATCTACCTCAACCAATCACACTTACTACTAAAACTTAGACCAACAATTCACATATAACTTTTGCAGACACATTGGAACTGCGCAATAACGGCTAATATTATTCATCATTCAGAATGAATATTGAGTATCATCGGCCAAATTGTTACATAAAATATTGCTTTAATTAACAAGTCTAGTGGCATCAGCGCTCCACTCGTTGAAACGTTAATTAATATCTACTGCCAGTTACCGAAAAATCCAATACTAAAAGTAAGTAAAACAATAAAAATATATGACATAATAAATAAAAATCAAAATTTAATGAATACTATAAAGTATTATCGAGGTTAATGATAAGATGTATGTGATAATGAATATTATAATTATTGAAGGCTTAAAAAAGGCCTGTCGTGGCGCAGAGGCACAAGTTTGCAACTCTAAACGCGACAGTTTGTGGGTTCGATTTCTACGGTAGGGAATGAAAATATGAAGTAGTAAAATACTTTTACTCGCTCTGGTAACAGAGCAAAACGCGGTATTAAGTTCCGGTACTCGGCACGCAATACCTCAAAGTGGGGAACGGATATGTTAAAAGAAAACGAAGTGTTTTTAACACTAGTTTCTCTGGTTCTCTCTGCCCACCCTGCTACCATATATTCGGGATTATATTAAAAAAAAACCATAAGTTGTGTGTTAACTGCCACTCGGATGAATGATTATATATTTTAAACTATTTTAACGCCTGTCGTGGCGCAGAGGCACAAGCGTGCGACTGTAAACGCGACAGGTTGTGGGTTCGATTCCCACACCAGTAAATGGAATTTTTCATTTTCCTGGGTTTGGTAACAAGGCAAAGCGCGGCGTTGAGTTCCGCCACTCAGCACGCAATGTTGTTCCCTCTGTCTACCCTGCTATACGCGGGTTACAGCGTGAAGTTAAAAAAAAAACTATTTTAACGACACTTCATTCTGCCTACCCTATTACATAAAATTAATCCTGAAATTAATAAACCTTACATATACGTTGGATAAAGTTTTGTAATTATATATAAACAACTATACGTACAAAAACATGTTACAAGTTACACATATGTACATAATAAATATACATTACTATTCTTAGAGAAATATAAGTATAATAAAGATACTAAAATAAACTAACATTCATATTTATCGAACCCACTAGCACTGGCATACAGTAAATATTAGACCGAGAAAATTATCGAATTTCCCTCTAAAAAACAAGTTTCCGAAGACATAAATACATATAAAGGAAGATCCTTGAGCACAATATAACAGGTGTTGTTGACACCAACGCGCTATACAAATCATTTAATTTTAAAATGACATCGCTTATAATAATTTGTATTGCGACTTTGGCACTATATTACGGATTAAGCCTATTGCTCTTGTGAGAAAGATCTATTTCGAATCACTAAAACTACAGTAATTTAATTTGGTCTGAAACTACTGTAATCAAATTTAGTCTGCCCTGCCCCTGTTTTAGCATTTCTTTCAATAAGATATTTTTTCAGCAGAATTATCATTATTAATATATGGACTACGCTAAATTCGCATAGCGTGAATAATTTGATAAATCGAAATTGCATACTTTTCAATTCTACAGAGCTATGCTAAGACAATGTTATTTAAATACCTTTTTTCCTAATTAATGTACATTTAAAAAATATATATATTTAGAAATATATAAAGCTAATATTTTATATTACTGCAAATTGTAACCATTGTCATCACAACTGTGGATTTTACAGTCAATTGTAAACCAAAAATCCCAAGTTTTCCCCTTCGTGTACGCGCATTAGATATGCCAAATTGCCAAAGAATACGTGCAGAATTTCAGGTATTCGCGGCTAGTACGTACGACTGTGCGTTGTCGGTCAGTCCCTACTTGAGTAACGAAAAGCGTTATTTGTATAGGATAGGCAACAAAACATATGTTTTCGTAAAGGCATGTTGAGGTCGAATCATGAAGTAATGAATAAATTATATATAAAAAAACTACAAAGAACAATTTATATCTATATTATGATATAAAACGTTTGCATTACTGAATGAGTAACAGACAAAATACAAGTGAAACTACTGGCCATAGAAGGCAAAAAATTGACATCTATACGCCTTGGAAGAATAGTTTGAGAGCATTTCTCGAAAATCCTAATAAATAAAATGGAATTTTAAGATTGTCCATACAAATAAAGTCACAGGATATATAGCTAGTAAATTATTATAAATTACTTTTCTTTTTTTTTTTTAGCTTCACACTGTATCCCGCATATAGCGGGGTAGGCAGAGGGCACCAGAGAACCTAGTGTTAAGACACTCCATTCTCTTTCAACAATTCCGTTCCCGCACTTTCCGCCGAATTGAGGCATTGTGGGTTGAGTGGTGGAACTCAACGCCGCGCTTTGCCTTGTTACGAAACCCAAGAAATGAAAATACTAAATTTTACATATCCTGGAGTGGGAATCGAACCCACAACCTGTCGCGTTTACAGTCGCACGCTTGTGCCTCTGCCCCACGACAGGCGTTATATAAGTTATACAAGTACTAAAATAGTAGGTATTTAGAAGTAACCATAAACTATTTTTATTTTGCATGACGGTGTCAAATTATTGTGTGGTGAAGCGTTTAGCAGTCTAACAGACTTCGTCTCGGCTCGGTATAAATATGTGCATGACATTGACAACGCGAACGGCTTGTGTAAATTAACTCAATTTACATAGGAAGAATACGATACTTCAAATAAATGAAATGCGGCGTTGACTTCCGCCATTGAACACGTGATGCCATTTGTAGAAAAAGAGAGATTCTCGACACAACGTTCTTTAAGCGTACCATTCTAAAAGCATGAAAAATTAAAATATACTAGTGTCCCCGTTGACGCGTTAACAACGCGTTGTCTTTAGCAATGTATGTATAATATATGTCACTTTATATAAACATGGACGTCAAACCAAGGCAGTGTAACATATATTTTATTAATTTAAAACACTTTTTTTGTAATATTTAAAAAAAAATGTGCATTCAGCACTCCTTCTCCATATAAACTATAAGTGATCAATATATAGATAAAACAAGATATTTTACAAAATCCAGATGTATATATAAAATATTAATTATATTTAAAATTATGTTTATTATTAAAGCACTAAGGAAAAATATTTTTATCATAAATTAAATTAACCTTTGTATTGCTGTTGTAATGCTACTCTGTAACAATAATGTATATTTTTTCATGTTGTGGAGTAAACATTGATGTGTCACCGTGGGTGGCACACTTGACTAACCAGATCACGGTAATATCTGCGCATATATGTAATTAAATATAAACGTAATTATCCTGACAATAACACAAATTACAATAATAAAAGTAATTTTATATGGAAAACGGAATTTATTAACACTACGTTAGTTTCCTACTCTGGTATAAACAAGACATGCGTGAAAATTAAAAATATGTTTTATTTTTATATCATTAATTTTTCCTTTTTTAAAACATAACGTAACGAGTGGCGTAACCTAACACCGCATTTTATCTAACTCAATTGAGTATGCAAAAAAAAATATATATCCGAATGAAAATCGAACTCAAAATCATAATTTACACTAAAGACACTGTTCAATTCCCTCGTTGGCATCTTTAAAATATCTTCATAAAAATATTTTCCTGTGTATTTATATAACAGTATCCCGAAATATACGTCACAGCCACTCCCTCTGTGAGATACAAAAAGTTCCCATCTAAAATTATCAGTTGTATTTTTACTGTGTGTCAATGCCATACAATATGCAAAATAAACGTAAACACAGCCAACTAGCCAAGTATTTTTCACAAATGTCAGTAAAAGTTGTGAATTATTTACACAGACGTATTGAATTATTGTAAAAAGCCAATATTTTTCATAATAATAATAGAACCTAGTGTTAAGACACTCTGTTCGCTACTACATGAAATACATTAAAAATATATTAAATTAAATAAATGCATATTACCCACATGCCATATTTGACAAACATTATAGTTTTTTACGAATAACTCAAAAACTACTAGTCAGATCTTAACTTCATTTAAATGATTAATGTAGTCCACAATAGAAGCAACTATCATATTAAAAAAAAATCAATCAAAAATCAAAATCAAAATATTCTTTATTCAATTAGGCTATTACACGCACTTTCGAATCGTCAATTTACAAAAGATGTTAGGAGTGTCAGTCCTAACCTAAGCTACTCCCGGCTCGGAAGACAATTAAAACTTAACAGTGCTCTTTTCAAATATAGTCAACTCCACGCTGTATCCCGCATGTAGCGGGGTAGGCAGAGGGAACCAGAGAACCTAGTGTTAAGACAATCCATTCTCTTTCAACAATTCCGTTCCGAATTGAGGCTCTTTTCAAATAAAATTTTATAATAAATTTACAGCAATGATAAGCGTCCTGAGCGAGCATCAACAGCATTTAATTCCACACATTAACATCTGTATAGTATTCTTGGACAGAATAATATACTTTCCTTGATAATATATTTTTAATTTTTAATAATAACATACAAAAAATACTATCGAATTAACATCCTTTACTTAGAGTTGGTTAATAAAGTAACATACACGTTGCTATGGAAACGATGGAAACGTGTTTTTTTCACGTCGTTAGGGTTACCAGTCTATATAATGAATAATAACCTAGTTTGAATCATAATGTCATCGCTATATCTGTACTAGTAGTTAATTTAAAAACTAAATAACACTGGAAGACCTTCGTTTAAAGTGAAAAGTTGATTATTTATTTTTTGTTCCATTTCTTCGTCATTATCTTGATTAACGATTGTCAATTCTTTTAATAGATAGTAATTGTTTATTAGTAGTTTTCGCAATTACAAATATTGAGTTCATATTGCCCTTGAAATAATCATAATAAAAAAAAATTAAAGTACCAAAGATGAGAAAAATATATAGAAACTTATAAAAAATTGAATATAGCAGGAATCGAAGTCCCGCCTTTTGGAGTCCGTCCAAGCACTCTAGCCAATTAAGCTATACAGTCTCAATGAGCTACGTCGAAATTTTTATACACTTGATACCATTTTTTATTGTTATTAATTGACTACTAAGTGCTTGGACGGATTCCTAGAGACACAATTCCGAATATTGCTACGTTCCAATTTGTATGATTTCAAGTACCTAATAAGTTTCTGTTAAAATACATAACATATATAAGATATATGTGTAAGAAAAAAATATATTTGTGAAAAGGCGAGAAAAGGCATCAAGGCCTTGTTAGATTATAAAGTCAATCTTTAGTGTCATTTAACATTGAAGCCAACTAAAAGAAATTGTGGAAAATTGTAGATATATATATATATATATATATATATATATATATAAAACGCTTACTTGCATTACTGAATGAATGACAGACAAGGTACAGAAGAAAATGCTTGGTATAGAAAGCTGAAATTTGTTATTCAGGTTCCTTAGGGGGTGTAGGGGAGCACTAAGAGAGGATTTTTCGAAACACGTACGAAAACGTGATTTAAGATTTTACATTTCACGCAAACGATCGCGGGATACACGTAGTCTTATATAAAATGAACATTAACACATAAATTTAATTAATTATTAGAGTGGAAAACAATTGTACTTTTCACGGCCGACATAGTACCTATATTTTTTAACATTGAAATGCTTCTTTAACACGTTAGCGGTTGTGTAATTGGCTTGACTTCGTAAAATAACGTTTGTATAACGAATTAGAACTTGAAGAAATATTAAGAGAAAAAAAATGATAAAACGAAACTAGATTCTTATTGGCGCTTGTCGTGGTGCAAAGGTACAAGCGTGCGACTGTAAACTCGACAGGTTGTGGGTTCGATTCCCACTCCAGGAAATGGATTTTTTATTTCCTGGGTTTGGTAACAAAGCAAAACGCGGCGTTGTGTTCCGCCACTCAGCACGCATCATGAAACTTTGTAAAAAAAATAAAATCTAACTACTTCAAAGCCTTCAAATTAACGCATATATGCACTATAAACTATAATATGTAGTATGGACTGCCATTGAATACGCGAGCGAAGCCGCGGTTAAGAAGTAGTAATAAATATTTCATAATATATACGGATTCGTACCTATTTAACGTAAATAATTTACATAAATGCGCTATACATTCATATATATTTAATATTCATATTTCACAAATTTCATTATATACCGTTACGGGTACAATGACCCGTTAATATAATATACATATAAGACACATGTGTATTGGACATTGGCAGATCTATCTACCTGTGACTACGGACTATTGTAAAGTGTTCGAAACATCAGGTATAGTAACCTGTATACTCGAATACATACAAGGAATATATATGCGATCAATCCGGTTAAAATGGTTTCAATTAAAATTATTACAATGTAGTTAAAATATTCTTTAAAAAAAAATGTTATTTAACTATCTCTCAGAGGACATCGTGGCACAGTGGAATAGTCTGATTGTATGTACGATGGTTTTGAGTTCGAGTCCCATTCGAGAAATGATTTTCTTTGGTAGCACAAAACGCGGCATTGAGTTCTGCCACTCAACAATAAACAAAAATGTCTCGAGCTTTAAGCTCTAGCTCCCTATGAAGAAAGCGTGAAGCTAAAAATATCTGTTATAAGATATGAAAATATAAGTAAATATTTATGCGCCTGTAGTGGCGCTGAGGCACAAGCGTGCGTGTAAACGCGACAAGTTGTGGATTCGATCCCCACTCCAGAAAATAGATTTTTTCATTTCCTGGGTTTGGTAACAAGGCAAAAGCGCGGGGTTGAGTTCCGCCACTTAGCATGCAATGCCTGAATTCGGCGGAAAGTGGGGAACGGAGTGTCTTAACACTAAGCTCCTCTGCCTACCCTGCTATATGCGGGATACAGCGTGAAGCTATGTGTGTATAAATATATTTAACATTAATCAAAAGAATAAAAACGCCGTATTAAATTAGTATTGCCCAAGTTGAAAGTGAACACTAAAACTCATTTTCAATTCCTTATACACGTTCTTCAATTTAAGGTTACTTCACGCTTTGCAATAGATGATCTCGAATTTTTTGCAAGATTTTTACGAGATTACCATTTTAAATTGGAGGAACAACTTTTTTGCAACCGCCATATTTTTAGCATAAAATTAAATTGCATATAATAAGAAGTGTGCAAATGTGTCAAAACATAATTGAATTTTGCCTTTCATAGTGATAAAAGAAATACTTGTTTCACAGATAGTGTAACAGTGGCGAGGCGTCCATACAACTCGATTTCCACCGGCTTGCCTAACTTTTCAAAGTACAAGTATGAGACCTAAAAAAACGATAGCCAGTAAATTGTGGAGCTCGAAAAAACAAAGTCAAACAAGGTGTGAGAAATAAAGAAAAGGGTCGCCAGGAAAATAATGAGCATAAAATATAGTCAAATTAAATTATACCTTGACATCCTTACCTGCTTACCTGAATATATGTACCGACTTCCCTACATATATATCGGCTTCTCTAAATTTACCGGCTTGCCTAAGTAAAATTTTCACCACTGGTGTAATGATACTAGGAGAACCACATTGCAATGTTTCAATGTCAATAATAATACATTGCGTGTTGAATGGAAACCTAACGACGCGTGCGATTTTCTTTACTTAGAAAAAAAAAACACTAACAAAGAAAACAAAAACGTGGTCATATACCTTACCATTACCATATTCTCTTTCTGTAATGTTTGGTTTCGATGATTTTTACACATTTTAAACAAAAAAAAAATTTTGAGTAAATTTATACGCGGTAGAGGTAGGCGCGGGAGGTATAACAGCGAAATCTCTCTATAATCTACTAAAAGATCTCGGCCTTACGGTTGATATACAGTAAAAATAGTTGTTTCATTTAAAATTTGTAATAATCGCGAAAACCAAACATGTTATACACAAATGTTTTTCTTTTTGTTATCACTATTTAATACATTTACAAATTTTATGTTATAATAAATAACACTACAAAAAAACCACTCAGGTTGATCTCGAGTGTCATATTCCTCCTTAAAATTAACCATGAATTGATTTTTTTTTTTTTTTATTGATAACGGACGGCAAACGAGCAGAAGGACCACCTGATGGTAAGTGGTTACCTTCGCCCATAGACATCTACAACACCAGAGATGTTGTAGATGCGTTGCCAACCTAGGGGATACTGATAGAAGGGGGGACAATGTAGTAGTCCACTATCAGAACCACCACATTTTGGGGAAAGGATGGGTGGGAAAGGGGAAAAATGTGAATGTTACTAGACCAGAAGAAGATCCATACATAAACTTCAAGGAATATCCGTGACTACGAAATTACAAGAATCACGCATATGCAAAGCACAAAAATAAAATCAAAAATATGAACAAATGTTTAATTTACAGTAATTCCGATTAAATGGAAATGAGTATTGGATGTAAACACACAGAATTAAAGGCACAGGCACAAACAACGGGTATTCGTGTCGTTATAGTTAGACATGCTTTCGATTTCTATTCACTATTAGCGTTTTACTTTTAAGGCCACTCACTTTTTGTTAACTTGACATGTCGATTGGTTGTACTTAGCAAATGAGATTTAGTACTTTTTTTTTTAACTTCACGCAGTATCCCGCATATCCTGCTAGGCAGAGGGAACCAGAGAACCTAGTGTTAAGACACTCCATTCTCTTTCAACAATTCCGTTCTCCACTGTCCGCAGAATTGAGGCATTGCGTGCTGAGTGGCGGAACTCAACGCCGCGCTTTGCCTTGTTACCAAACCCAAGAAATGAAAATACTAAAATGAAAGTACTCAGAGTTGCTAATTAGGATTTAATTGACGTTAAACAAGTTTGTCGATTTAATGTTATTTAAAAGTTAATTGTGTCATATGTAGCTATTAATTGTGTCATTGTACGAGTAGTATAGGTACTTTTATATTGATTTTATATTAGCAAGAATTTAAATGTACGACATATATAGATTCACATATATTTTGTTATTTAAATTTTAAAAAATCCATTGCGTGATTGATTTTGGTGTAATTTTAACAAAATTCATTCTTAATTCAATATAGGTAGGTATACAAAACTAGCGTTACTGACATTGACAGACTGACGAACAACGAACAAGTGAAACTACAGGCGTAGGGACGTAAGCTTCATAGGCAGCTGGAATTCGGAATAGAGGTACATAGGGGAGATGTATATGTATGTATAGATAGAAGCACTAAGAGAGGATTTCATGAAATTCCTACAGGAATTAAACGATATCTAACGTTTTGCAATCGAAGTTATATATTTATAGTGAAATTGCTCCGTTTTTGCACAGTACCTACTGATGTTTATACAGCTATTACTAATTGACTTTTAAATGACAAATGACAAGTGATGAAACAATTGTAGTTATTGTAATGTGTTTTAGCTTCTTTGCACCGAACTTTAAATAAACTTCTGAAAAACTGGTAACAGGAAAAAAATATAGTAGTAGTAATAGTATAAATCTAGTAGACTAAATTAAGATTAACTTGATTTCAAATAAAACGTACTATAAAATAAAATTATTACGTATAACTCAAAAACTCCTCATCAAATCTTAACTAAATTTAAAAAGAGACCACATCATAGAACACATAGAAGCACTAGCTATCATATTAAAAAGTATCATCAAAATTGGTTCACCCAGTTAAAAGTTATTATATTATTTGCAGTGTTAAGTTACATTTATACACATAAAGAAATACAGTTGAATTGAAGTGCCTTTATTATGCGATCTCTGCCTACACTGCAAATAAGCGAAAGGTGCGTTGAAATAAAAAATACTCGTATATATATTATATACCAGAACGTTAACAATGTGTGGGAGATTTCACACACAGCGGGTTAAATCATAATAAATTATTGCTATACATATTATTACGTAGTCGTAATATAATGTAAGAATAAAAATTTAATGATCAACTTTAAAAAAGTTTTTATTGAAAGTCTTTTTTTAATTACGATACAATTTGTCCGCGGTAGAGGTAGGCGCGGGAGGTATAACGGCGGAATCTCTCTATAATCTACTAAAAGATCTCTGCCTGCCTAGAACTATTATCAGTTAATTTCTAGCACGTATTTCGAAGGCGGTCTTTTCAAATTTGGTTAGGTAGAGAGAGAAGTGCGGACAGTATAGGGGCCCTTAAACCTACACATGGGTCCTAAGTCCCAGGCCCTCTCCAAACTCCTCTCTGCAAGGCGATGGGCACCCGCACGGTGAATCCATAGATTGCTAAGGAGTTTCTTCTCTTTTATTTCTTTGAAATTACTGCTTCGTAAAGCAGAAAAGCAATTTTAGTATATACAATAATAAGAACACAATAAAATTAATTTATTGATTTCTAAATCACCTAAATATCGTAACGCCTTACAAAATATACAACAAAAAATACTCAACGCTACTATATAAACGACCTTGTAATAACTATAATACTGCCAATTTAAAAATTCAAATTTAGTAGAGAAATACACATTGTATGTAGCATCTTAAATGTGGTAGGATTTAACACATCGATGGCGTGACGTGTGGCGCCATGGTATAACGGGATATCCGTCATTGACACAGTTACTATGATAAAAAAAGATAATAAAATTGTTTGAACATGTGATGTTTTTGATATACTTAAATTATTGCCGTATATATTTTTTTGCTTCACGCTGCATCCCGAACATAGCAGGATAGGCAGAAGGAACTTAGTGATAAGACACTCCGTTGTCTTAACATTTCCGTTCCCCACTTTCGAATCGGAGAATCACATGCTGAGTGGCGAAACTCAACGCCGCGTTTTACCTTGTTACCAGAACAAGAAAATATAAATACTAAATATATTTTGAAGCATAATAATATAATTTAAAAAAAAACATATCAAAATTAACTAAAAAATAATTTATAATCATTATCTATAATGCAAATTAAAATTCAGTATAAAAAATTGGAATTCCAATACAACTGTATAAATTAAGATTTATAAAGTCATTAGAATCAATCAACATGTGTACTTACCTACCATTTATAGGTATTTTCTGTTTACATGTCAAACATGTAAAACACATCTAATTTTTCTTTTAGCTTCACGCTGTTTCCCGCACATAGCAGGGTAGGCAGAGGGAACCAGAGAAGAACATTCCCCACTTTCCACCAAATTGAGGCATCAGCACACGTATAAATAATAATTATGATAATATGAGAGAAACGAGTGTCAAAACATTCCTGTTGTCTCTATCTGCCCGAAATCGAGTCATTGTGTGTTAAGGGCAGAACCGAATGCCGCATTTTGCCTTACCAGAGCAAAGAATGAAAATAATTTAAATATAATAATTCCTCTGAATCAGAATCAAATCCAAAACCAATTGTGATTCCAAACAGACATTGTTTCACTGTGCCATGATGGCCTCATTATGATGATATAATATGAATATCATTTTTTTATCTATAGACAGATAGAGCCAGATATCTACACAAAAATTAAATTTCCTTAATCTGTATTTGAACTCACTGTTATAATGTACAAATTAATTCATATTCATTTTTGGAAACCAAACCTTCCTTCAGTTTTGTCTAGTGGCTGGTTTGTTTTAATTGTTATTCCAAAGTAAGCCATAAAAAGGCTAAGGTGATAAAGGATAAAGCTTAATTAACTAATTAGATTATATGATAAGCCAAATTTAAATTGCATCATAATCTTTTGCAATCATGGAAGATGATATTCAATTTGAAATCTGTCTTGAGATCTATACATTAAAACATTATTGTGGATTTTCCATAGGAAAAATAATAAATATATAATATCAATAACTAAAAGAATATAGTCATAGTAAGTATTAAATAATACTAATTTATTAATAAGAAGTAGGCAACTAAATTATTTGGACTCTCTTTGGAAAAATTTTATCTTATTCCCTAGCTTGGTTAAGTAATATGAAAATGTAGTCAAAGTTGACAAAAGGTACAGACAACAGGTCCATAGTGATCAGAATAAATATTTAAAAAAAAAAAGCTAAAAGAATTTGTATATTTGAATAAAAATATTTTGTTTCCTAAACATTTTACTATCAACTTTTTTTTTTTTGTTTAATGTCTTGATTTTGTGATGACAGGTGACTATAAACAACATATGATTTAGTGCCTAGCATAAAAGGAGTTTTTAATAAAAATTTAATAATAACAATATATTATTTGGCTGTATAAAATAGTATAACATGTAACATATGATAACATGTATACTCTGTCAAACTAATTTGACCTTTACTGTCATGTGTACATATTTTAGGTTTCTTATATACATTTATCAGCAAGAACTGATTTATGATTATATTTCATGTTATGTTTTTTTTTAAAACAAACTAACTTTCATACAAAGTAGACTAATTATACTATTTAAATGTAACAAGTGCTGGATCAATAAATCTAAATTCAATGTTACAATAGATTACCAATTGTAAATTATAATAGACAATGGACATGCATGGTTATTATCAGTACATGTTCTAATGATTAATAAGAAGTTATGCACATTAGAAAGACCACTTTCACTATCAAGCTAAAATATAAACCTCTACTCACCCATCAGTAGTCACTGTGTTCAAAGACAAAGCTTCAGGGAATGTCATCTGGTGATCGATCTCTTCACTTTTCGTCTCTTTGGGTATGTCTTGAGTATCTTGAACAGGCTCCATTGATTCTTTCTCAATTTCTGGAGATTTCTGAGAAACATTATGGAGGCCGGAGAGATCGACGTTGTTGCCATCTTCGGTTTGAAGAGCTTCAGATACCACTAATATGAAGAAAGCACAACTGAAAATTGAAATATAGGGTGATATTAGGTAAAATTAAAATAATAACTTAAAATTATAGGTATATGTAAAAAAAAATTGACATCGTACCTGGAAAGCACTGATATAGTCAGCAAAGACGTGTAAATAACACACAGTCCACCCTTCATCGTAATATTAATGAAATATCCACAGTATAGTTCATTTTGTGCGTAAAATTAAAACATATTCACAGCGTTTTCGAATGAATATTAAAATTTCACGAATAACTTAAAGCACGCACTGTAAACACATGTAATTCATAATTTGCTAAATAAAAAAAAAATAACAGCTGTAAATCCCGGACATTAAAAATCGAGACATGAATAGAGTCCACGAACATTTTCATTTAATTTGACAGTTATCAAATTCCAAGTGCGTTACGGTTGAATGATCGATGTCTGGGGCGACGCCATTGGGTGAAATTAACAAATATCATCGATTATATAACGTTCGCCAATCGTAATAAAACATTTAACACAAAGACTTTTTTATCATTGGTTATTTTTCAAATCGTTGCACACGTTCCGTTCTATGCAGATGTCTATGAAGCAGATGTTTTAATTGGAAATTTTTGAGTCTTTTTTTAAAATATATTTTTTTATTTAATAAGTATACAAAATTATATCTTTCTATGAGATAAATATTATAAGTTTTATATATAAACTATTATATTATAACATTATTATGGAAAATTGTGACAGTTTATATTTATTACAGAGGGCGCTTTTTCGTTTCGTTACTCGTACCGTTTGCGGCATCCACATCAACATCCGATTAGTTTTTACGTTTACTTGTTTCAAATAATAATGGAGGCTTTATACGCGATTCCTTTTAATGTACTTGAACTACCAAATATTAAAATAAAGAAACCATGATGGTTGCAGCCGCCTTCTGCTATGACGACGTTTTCTTTGGTGTTATTTTCATATTTCTTAGTCACAGGAGGTTAGTCGGTTTTGGTTTAGTTTGTTTAAAAGATCTTAATAGATTCTTATAGGTAAAGAAAGCAGCTTAACGCTTTACCCCGCAGAGCAGAGTCGTCAGAGTCAAACCCTGATGCTTTCGAACGATTTTGAGACATTGCGTGTTAAATGGCAGAACTAAACGCCGCGATTTATCTTAATTGGGCGGAGTAATAAAGATAATTTAAATATAATTATTCCTCTATGTAGGAGTCGTTCCGACCGCCAGTCAGTTTCATCAGTATACAGTCAAATAATGTCCAATTCATGTCACATTGGACCCTTTCCACGATATTTGATAATTAATTATATGTTTATTTCTAGGTATTATATACGATGTGATAGTTGAACCGCCGAGTGTTGGATCAACAACTGATGAACACGGACATAGCAGACCAGTAGCATTCATGCCAAACAGAGTAAATGGGCAGTACATTATGGAGGGTCTCGCTTCAAGCTTCTTGTTTTCTCTCGGAGGACTTGGCTTTATCATACTAGATAGAACCCATAACCCTTCAACTCCAAAACTGAATAGAATTTTGTTAATATCTGTAGCTTTTCTGTGTATTCTAGTCTCATTTTTCACAACTTGGATTTTCATGAGAATGAAGTTGCCGGGATATTTACAAAACTAAATATTTCTAATTTGAATTGTGTATAAGTTTGAATTATATTTTTACACTGATTATATTTTATTTTAACCTCAAACTTTTTACATATTCTGTGTCATCTAAACTAAGACTTAACTATTTAATTGATACTAAGTCACGAATAGACTTTTATTAAAAAAAAAATAAAATTTTAATTTTTTTTTAATCTATATTAAATTATGGTTTATTTTATCCATAAATTATTTAGTTACAACATTTTTATTATAGAAATAAAACTAAAACATGTGTTCCATACATTTTTATTAGCTACATAAGTTCTTATAAATTAAAAAAAATATCCTATTAAATATTTGGCAGTTTTAATCAAGTACAATTTTACTATAAATAAAATTTAAATACATCACAACACAAATATTGAGAGTTCAAACGTGTATAAATTTCACTACATAATATTAAATAATATAACAAAGGAAGACAATATAAATTAAAAATAAATTTCATAAAAAGTGAGATTGAATTATTACTAAATGTTCCAATACAATAATATCAAAGTTGAGTTTCTTGTTTCTTCACAGTCTTATTCTGAATGAGCTGAAAAAGGAATAATTAAATTAATTAATTAATAACAATAGCCTGTCGTGGTGCAGAGGCACAAGTGTGCGACTGTAAATACAACAGGTTGTGGGTTCGATTCCCACTCCAGGAAATGGAATTATTCACTTCCTGGGTTTGGTAAAAAGGCAAAGAGCAGCATTGAGTTCCGCCACTCAGTACGCAATACCTCAATTCAGTGGAAAGTGGGGAACGGTGTGTTTACACTAGGTTCCCTCTGCCTACCCTGCTATAGGCAGGATACAGTGTGAAGCTATGTATGTAATAATAATAGCCTTTCTATTCAATTTTTTGCCAACACTTTCAAAGAGGTTTATTAGAAAATTTTTGCCTTAGACAATTACTGACAACATTCAATAGCACATGTAGATAAGTCAGAAGAATAGAGAGTCTGATTGCTCTATAAGCATATTTTTCTATTATGTATAAACATGTTTTGTTGCTGCAATTGATTTTTTATTGTATTAGTGTTAGCCTTGTACTATCTGTTACTGGGACTTGTTGTAAGCAAGGATTGACAAAACAGTCCCAGGTATCTAATACCTATGAATTGCTAATTTGCAAATATTATAAGATACACATGAAATTGACTGATTTGATTTAGAGAGAGTAAGAGTGGCATTAAAGGTACAATTAATATTTCAAGTTACTGTATAATGTATAACTTACTGGCAAAAATCAGAGCTTTTGTCAATGATATGTTCAAATTCTGCAAAGGAAAGAGCACCATCATCATCAAGGTCAGCTTCTTCCAAGACATTTTGGACAAGTTGTTGAATTTCTGAATCACTTAATTTTAACTCAGAGCCACATAAACGTTCAATGACTTCTCTTAAGTCAGATACACCAATCATGTCATCACCATCAAAATCTAAAAAGTAAAATTTTCTATTAATTTTTGATAAAGTATACTGTGAAAGAATCAAATATTGCACATCTTAATATATAATACAATTTCCGAAAGTAAATAATATTTCTATTTACCAAATATTCTAAAGGCATGTTCAGCTTTAACTGCCTTAGGTGCACTTTCACTGAACACAGACATCATATCTAGAAAATCTTCAAAAGTACAGTCACCATCATTGCTTGAGCTAAAAACTTTGCAGATTCTATCCCTAAAAGGGTTTACTCTGAGTTCAGGATATTGTAACACTTTAGCCATTGGTAATTTGGCATTTTTATTATGTCCTACTTTTTCTGGGGCCAGGGCTTTGAATTTTTGATGTGCACTAGAAAAAATACATTGAGGTTTAAGCAAGTGTCATAAATATTCTAACAATGATTACTTTTTAAATAAGAAATCATAGAAAAATAAATATATCGGAAAACAGTATTTAATACTTACTATAATACTTCCTTTTTTGTGAAGTATGTCAGATCCTGAAACGAGACAAAGAAAGTGAAACAACTTGACTATAAGATTTATATAAACAAGAATAAAAAAACCTTAAACATATATACCTCATAATCTTGAAGCTCTTCTTCTGTAAATTGACTTTTACCCTGGCCCATATTAAATTGGACAATTCTATCTTAAAATATTCAATTATGAGATTATATTTATTCGTAAACAAATATCAAGAAACAAGCATCCGCCCTAATGACAAATCTGCCAATGTCAAATACAATGTCATTGTCAAATTTAAAATATATACTTTTTTCAAATTTTAAAAGTAAAGTTGAAAAAATTTTTTGTTTATTAAATAATTTCTTATATTACAATTGGGGTATAATTAAATATGGTAGTTTGATAAAATTATTAAGATCATTATTTCAATTAAGTGCATAGATCTGATATTATTATGTAAAGAATAATAAAAAATATTTAATTTTTAGATTGTACATTTAATAAAAATCATTAAAAATATATCAATAAGCAATAGATCAGCTATTGTCATTTGATAGACGATTTTCAGTACCTGAAAATAAATGTCACAATTAAGACTAAAATTTAAAAAAAAAATGAATGGTAGATATATTGCTTAAATTTTATCTAAAAGTCACAATTATCTAAATTACAATAATATCAAATTTAAAAAAAATTATACCATTTTGTCTTTTAAAAGAAAATATTGTTTTTTTCTTATAAGGTCCTCCCGGTAGCAACTCGCATAATGCTTGATATTTGTTTTTACATGCGACGGTTTTCCAAGTTCGATGTTTTGTAAGTATAACACAGGATATGTTAAAATTTCTCTGTGGATGCCCTGGCGCCCAAGCACGATACGTTATACAATCAAGACTGTTTCCTAAAATCAACACTTATGTAAAATATCTTAACATAATTAATTCTGGAAAATTAATTAAAGGCTGGACAAAAATTTGTATGAGTATTTTTAGTTTAAGGAAAAATTATCGGCGCGATTCAAGACACTTCAATCGCCACTTTCTACACGTATTCGACACATTGCGTGTTAAATGGCGATACTCAACATTGCGCTTTGTCTTAACAGAAAGGAGAAAATAATTTAATAATAATCATTACCAATCGTGTTTACAGTCAGACGCTGTTCCGGTGGGCCACGATGATCTCTAATCAAATAATATAAAAAAAAAACAACAACTTTTACATTTACCATTATCAATTATAAAGCTGTTATCACTGTTCCTCTTCATACCAACATAAGCTGCATTCACACTGGCCGCAGCCAGGGCCTGCGCGAGAGCATCAGTTCGCTGTTCATCTGACACGTCCGCGAGTACCGCACTAACATTCTTACATTCTGATTGAGATTCCGTATAATTGAGTTTTTTTGGCAAAATCAAGAACATGCCAGTCGCTGGTACACAACTAGAGTTGATGTTTGCTAAAAATGTTTAAATAATTAAAATATATAATGGTTTACTTTTAATTTACTATAAAAAAAATTATTTTATATATATTTTGATAATATTTGCTTTTCAATAAATTCAGGCGCCATTTAAGATTTATGTTTTGTAGCTTCACCTTCTTTCTCGCATGTCAAAAACCTCTCTCACACTATGAGAGAGTTTTTTCGAGACATTGCGTGTGGAGTGACGGAACTCAATAACGCGTTTGTTTTACCAAAGAGAAGGAATGAAAGTAATTTAAATATTATTATTGGTTCGAAAGGGATTTGAGGTCACAACTCACAAACAATTTTGTTTACAATCTCACGTTGTTACACTGCACCATGATCCATATTATACTATAAAAAGCCACGATAACTATGAACGAAGATAATGTTCATATAACGTACTATAAAAATTAATTTATTTACATTTAAAATAATACTCACGTAAAGGATTAGCATATAAACTATAATAATCGTATCTGGAGTCATTATTTAGCGAAAGCCCGCCTTCTGCTTCAGCACATTTAAGAAGTTCACAGGTATTTTCTAAGTTACTCCCATTAATACTACGAGGACTAAAATTGAAAGCCAGGGCTTTTTTCTCGATGCCAAACCTTTTACAACTGATGAGAGACGTAAAGTGTGCTCGAGCAGCAATACTAAGCTTCGATCGGTGACATTTTTCAATTAAATGATATTTAGGTATAGATGATGTGGGTTTATTGGTACATTTCATGAAGGCTGATACCTGTGCGATGAGGATTAAGAAAATGATTGTATAGAACATACTGTTGGAACAGAATATATTAATCGCGCCCATAAAATGCTTACGAAGCGATAGATTTTTTTATGTATAGTCTTGTTATATATAATATACACAAATAAAACGCTTGAGTTGCTCAGTATAAACCGTTGCTGATTGATCGATATTATATTTTGTATGTAGGACGGATTAATCGAAATTGCAACAAGCACAAAAAAATAATCGTAAATTGACTTTTATAGTAGTAGTATAAGCGAACGAAATTGTGGGCTACAATTAGTACTGAATATATTGTACAATTTAATGTCACACAATCATATACACGTGTATAGCACTTTATTATAACTTTTCTATTATTCAAAGTTAACAAATAGAAAGCCAACACAGAAAATAAAAATATATTGGTATACGCAGGAAGCACAATGTTTCCAATCTCGTTCGGAACTGTTTCACTTGTCATACTGATGGCCATATCCTACATAATTCATGTTATCCGGATTGAATATTAAAATAATCTCAATTTCCCTGTCACTCGTCTGTTGTAATGAAGCAACGTAATCGGTAAGGTTGACTTGTTATTGGATCTGTAGTTAGTTGTATAAGCTAAGTTTTACTCATAGGATCTATCTGGTATGGTATTCTGGTATAGATAGGGTCATTATTAAGGTTCAAAATAATATAAAGTTATTTTTATTAACGCCTGTGGCGGCGAAGAGGCACAAGCGTGCGACTGTAAACGCGACAGGTTCGATTCCCACTTTTTTTAGTGTTTAGTACAATCATAATTTAAAAAAATAAATTCAAACGTATTTTTTTTTATTAAATCTTTCTTTGTTTAACAATTACAAGAAAACTGGCTATAATTCAAGGATGCCATTTCGAAATGCGTCAAAAATCCAGACGGCCTCTTTTCAAACCGTTGTCAGTTATTTGGAAATGTCATTTTATTTCACGAATTTAATTGTTAATAATTAATTTTACACAATTAGTGAGTAATTTATTTATAGATATAATAAAATGGGCTGTTTTTATTCTAGACGTATTGAGAATGAGGTAAGCCAGAATTTTTTATATAATTTCATTGTAAATTTGATAGATTGTTTGAAAGAATCTTTCTTGGTACAGTGGAACGGCGTCTGAACTTTACACGATGATTGTGGGTTCGATTCCCGCTTGAGGGACTGTTCATATTGAAATTGTCTTTATATCTGCTCTGGTAAGGCAAAGCGCGTTTAGTTCCGCCACTCTACACGAAGTATCTGTAATCCGGACGGAAAAGGAAGGACAGAAAGCTTTGATTCTAGGTTTTCCCTGTCTACCTTGCTATGTGGGAAAAAAACAGTATTGTTAAAAAAAACATTCGAACCGTCAAATTACTATAAAGCTACCAGCTCGTAAGACAGTTCTTCTGAGAAGCGCAAGAAACCTAGCTTTTTAAAACGTAAAAGTAATCGTTTCGTTTGTATTCCAGCACGAAGACAATATATACGACATGACACCAATAAAACATTTACCGGTTATCTTTGTGAGTGGTGTCCCGGGTGCGGGCAACCAGACGGTGGCGCAGACTATATCTAATATAACCGGGTACACATTAATAAGACCTGGCGAGCTGGTGAGGGCTGAAGCTGAGAGGGAAACACCGAGAGGACAGCTTATAGCTGATAAGTTGAAAGCACTGGAAGATATACCTGATGTTTGTAGCATTTGAGTTTTTGAATGCTGTAGTTAATTTTTTTTTATTTTCACGCTGTATCCCGCATATAGCAGGGTAGGCAGAAGGAACCCGAAACCTAGTGTTAGACACTCCGTTCTCTTAAGATTTCTGTTCCTCATTGAAATGCAATATGCGGAATACGGCGTGAAAAGTGCTAGTTATTAACTATTAACTTATGTTCATGATTTTTTTTAGTAATTTTTACGTTCTGTTTTATTGTCATTTTTATTTTTTATGTAATATCATATAAATATAGTTTTTTCATTTTTTATTAGACAAAATAACTTTGGTATTATTCTATATATCGTGATATCAGCTTTTCCGCTAGCGTAAAGCGTGAAGCTAAGTGACATCGGCGAAATAATTTCTGCTCAACTCAAAACGTTACATTTTCTTGAAATACGTTGACCTAGTCATTTCCTCTATATAAAGCATTTCCATTCTTGTATTATTTATCAATATTTTCTCGCCTGGTACAGATATTTAAGAAGATTTTTCTACTTAAATTTACTAGTAATTTAATGCTGAAATAAAAATAATTACAGCAATTAACGGTAGACATTATCAAAGAAACGATGCTCATGAATCAAGACTCCAAAGGCTTCATCTTAGTTGGCTTTCCAAAGAACCACCGCATGTCAAACATATTCAATAGACAAGTGAAATGGCCTGAGAAGTTAGTCGCTTTAGAAGTCGATAATGAGGTAAGAATTATACATACATACATACATAGCTTCCCGCTGTATCTCGCATATAGCAGGGTAGGCAGAGGGAACCTAGTGCTAAGACACTCCGTTCACCATTTTCCGCCGAATTGAGACCTTGCGTGCTGAGTGACGGAACTCGACGCCGCGCTTTGCCTTGTTACCAAACCCAGGAAATGAAAAATTCCTTTTCCTGGAGTGGGAATCGAACCCACAACCTGTCGCGTCTACAGTCACGTGTACAGTCAGTCAGTGCGCCACGACAGGCGTAAGAATTGTATTATTTTATAAATGCTTTTAGGACTTTAATGAATTTTATAATATATATTTTGAAAATAAGGCCACTGTGGCATTGCGTTAGCGTCTAACTGAGAACGCGTTGGTTGTGGATATGATTCCCTCTCGCGGGAATAATTATAATTATATTATTTTATTTTATAAATTATAATAAGAAAAGAGTATATTTAATAAATACATCAGTAGGTATCATGCAATAGGGTCAAACGTTAGAACTCGGGGTTACACGTGCATACTGTATCTGCTAATCCTATAGCATATATAAGTATATAATATAAAATAATATCTATAAATATTATTCTATAAAAATGTGATAATCTTTTTAATTAAAAGGCATAAAAAAGAATTGTATGTTCGATACATATACCGAGGAATAATAATTATACATACATACATACATACATAGCTGTATCCCGCATATAGCAGGGTAGAGAAAACCTAGTGTTAAGACACTTCGTTCCCTACTTTCCGTCGAATTGAGACATTGCGTGCTGAGTGGCAGAACTCAACGCCGCGCTTTGCCTTGTTACCAAACACAGGAAATGAAAAATTCTATTTCCCAGAGTGGGAATCGAACCCAAAACCTGTCACGTTTACAGTCGCACGCTTGTGCCTCTGCGCCACGATAATTATAATACGGACATTTTCATCTTCAACATCACAATACAGTAGTCAGAGACATTATCTCAAGACACTCCGTTCTCCACTTCCCACTCCAAATTGGGACATTTCATGCTGAGTGGCGGAACTCAACGTCGCACTTTTGTCTCACTAGAGTGAGGAAGTGATAATAAATTAAATAATATAATTCCCAAAGTCATTCCCCCAAATAGGGATAGAACCCACAACCACACGTGCTTACAGTCAGAAACTATCCCACTGCGCCATAACGCCCTCAATTATTAAATTATATTTTAGCTTCACGCTGTATCCCGGATATAGCAGTGTAGGCATAGTGAACTAGAGAACCTAGTGTTACGACACTCTGTTCCCCACTTTTCACCGAATTGAGACAGCGCGAGTGACGGAACTCAACGCCGCGCTTTGCCTTGGAAATGAAAATACTAAACTTTTACATGTCCTGGAGTGGGAATCGAACCCACAATCTGTCACGTTTACGCACATATGTATATATTTTATCAATGGCAGGTGGCAGCAACGCGCTTACAAACTAAATTATCAGAGATGGGTCGACCAGAGTCAGAGATAAACGCCGCGAGACAAATTGTCAAAGAAGCTGCGCACAAAGTTAAGAATGTACATAAACGTTTTGGTGGACATGTTGTAACGGTATGCAATTTTAACTATTAATCGTACTTACTCTATGAGTTTATGATCATTTACTAGTTCAGGAATTTTAGCATTATAAGGGGACCGCACTATATATGTATAAAAAGACGTTTCTCGCGATGATGGTTAACTTAGTTCGGTTCTTGCTTTTATACTACAGTACGCTCTCATAATATTCACCATAGTCGGTGTGACTACGCTCATTGTACTCGAGGAACTAACCATCCCTGTGTCAATGCACTCAAGACAGCCAACTTAACACTCATTCATATGCACTCATATGCACTCGATGCATTCTACACATTTACGGCACTTTATGCACTCACCGCTGCACTCAACATACACTCATCGCACTTACCTCTTGAAACCAAATTTTACATAAAAATATTCTCCATTTAGGTAACATTTTTATAAACAACACGTTCTCCACAGCTGGACAGCAGCGGGAATCCAAAAATCTTAGCCAACACCCTAAAAGAAATTTTATCAGATACTATTGAGAAGACCCAAAAGGCAGAAGAAGTCGAAAGAGCCCCCATCGTGACGTCAGCACCTGCTGTAGTACGGACACCACCACAAAATAGGTCGATACTACCCTCCGAAGTCATTGATGCGATAAATTGTGGGTAGTTTTATATATACATACGTTATTATGTGTGTACGTTTGCTAATTGTGTTGTATGTTCAAATTTGTTATAATAAATATTGTATTTTATGTGTTTGATATTTATTTTCGTTTTTTGCAATAACAGTTGACTCCCATCGGAATAAACTTTACAGTAGACACTTTAAATATACATGGAAGACTCGGCAGGCATAGTTTTCGAATTGTGGTAATGCTGATAATAGTATAATCATTATTTTCATAACATTGAATTATATTAATATAATTTATTCTTAAGAAAAAAAATCTTTAAATAAATCTTAAAATATATATAAATATAGTGCAGATTTACAATGTCCAAGTTCAAGGATTTAATGCAACTTTGTTTTTCTACAAACCATAAACCCCAAGAACGGATTCTAAAAGGCGTGCGAGGTAACATGGTTTATACCGAAATAAATAATTAAATTTAAAAAATATTGATTTTTTTACAATATTCAATTTTTATTATTAATTATTATAAATTCACAAATATTACCCTAAAATTTCAATATAAAAAATTAAAATTATTATTATTTATCCATTGTTTCACACTTTCATTCCCAACCTATTTCGATGTACCTTTTTAATAATAACCAGATACTGGCCGATATAATTTATTTTTTTATTTTTAAATAATCAAAAAATGCTTCACCGTGACAAGTGACATACGTCGTTGTCGTTTGTCACAAAAAGCGCATCAATTTTTAAAACAAAAATCGGTCAGTGCCTTTGAGGTCAGTCATCGTACAACATCACGATTGAGTTTCAGTTGGTGTAGACTGAAAAAAAAACAGCCACGCTGCGCAAATCAGTCATAAAAGTCATGAAGATCAAGTTACGTTAGTAGTCAAAAAGTTTAAAGTTACCGTCATTCAATTATTGTTGACATAAAAACGATTTCTACATAAAATTATAAATTTAAATAGTAGTTTTTTAATAGAAACTTAATAATTAAAGAAAATCATATTAATATACTTTCTTCGTATTGATTTAATAATATTTTTGTAATATATAGCAAGAGATCGGTTTCCATCCACATCGTCAACGGAAGACAACGAAAGCGGGAATGATTGGGAGCCGGAAGTGCGACCGCTGATGCAGCCTCGCCTGCCTCCACCACAGGCTATCATAGTAGGTTCAGTACGCAAGCGAAGAGGAAATTTGCCAAAAAATTCTGTGAGAATTCTCAAAAGATGGCTCTATGATCATAGATATAATGCATATCCGAGTGACGCTGAGAAACTGGCTTTAAGCCAAGAAGCTAACTTAACTGTGTTGCAGGTAATAGATGTATTTTGTAAAAAATAAACGTAGCATTGAAATTTTAAATTTAATGCTTTAAAATATTTTTAAAGTGTTAACCACACATTTAGAAATTAACATTTGAATGTAACGGGTCTCGAATCCTCACTCTTGGAAATTGTCCAATCGCTATGATTATTAAATCATACGTTCTATCCGTCTACATCGAAATTTAACCTCACTGAACTCAGCCTCTTTGGATTTTTTACAAATTTCTACCCAAAGACTATTTCTAAGAACATCGTTTTGATATGAGAGAATGCTATTCATTAAACATTTTTAAGTATTACATTGCTTAATAGTTAATGTTGCGTGTTAGGTTCAGTCACTAATATTGAGCTTAACGCCGGGTTTTGTATTAGAACTATTGTTATATTATTGAGAGCAGTAAAATGAAAATAATTGTAAATATAAATATTACTTCGATCGGGATTGAACCTACAACCGTTGCGTTTAGCCAGATATTGTCTCACTGTAAGGCTTATACTTTCATGTATCAATTGAAAGAAACAAACAATATTTGTTTCATAGGTCTGCAATTGGTTTATCAATGCTCGTCGTCGGATCTTACCGGAAATGATTCGTCGAGAAGGGCATGATCCTTTGAAGTATACTATATCACGTCGGGGCCGAAAGCATCCGGGACTAGGAGTGCATGCTTTGGGGATGGGGGTAGGACATATGGGGGTAGGACACATGGGGGTAGGACAGATGGGCGTAGGACAAATGGGAGTAGGACAAATGGGGGTCACTACCATGGGGCAGATCTCCATGGGAGTGGGTCCTATGGTCGGCCTTGGCTCGAGTTCCACGTCGGGCATGATGATGCCTAATAATATCACAGTTGGTGGATGGGAAGGAGTTGAAGTACAGGTAAGATGTCATGTTTATATTATTAATTGTAAAGATTTTGTTATATTACATTTATTTAATTTTTTAAAATTATTATGTGCGATACTTAGTCGAATGTGTACAGAGAGAACCTAATGTTAAGACAAATTTTTAAGGGAATTTTTTTTTTCAACTTCAAGTTTTATTCTGTATAGCAGAGTAGTTAGAGAGAACTTCAATGTTAAGATGCTTTTTTTATACATGGATTCAAGGCAGTGGGAGCATGAGAATAATTAAAATATTTCCCCCCTAGTGAGAACCGAACCCACAACCCCTCGGTCTTACAATCCGATCTTACTATATATATATATATATATATATATATATATTTATATAATATTTATTTACATTTAAACTGTCTAATAGAATGTAGCAGACCACAACGGCGTAGGGCACGACTATGGTGATGGTCTGCTAGTATACCAAGAGCGAGATGCTCTAGGAGAAGCCGAAGAGGGCTACTCTAGTGCGATCAGTGAGGAAGAGGTCAAATATGACCCCTCTGTCTGGCAATCGGTCATACGCTACGGACCAGATCAAAGTTTACATACTATGGATAATAGAAGGTAAAAATATAATCCTAAAGTCTTCTTAACTCAATGGGACTATATTTCACTCATGCGATAGTTATAGAGTTCGATATATATATTTTTAGCTTGACGCTGTATATGCACTAAGTGTTAAGACACTCCGTTCTCTTAAGAATTCCGTTCCCCACTTTCCGCTGAATTGAGGCATTGCGTACTGAGTGGCGGAACTCAACGTCGCGCCTTACCTTGTTTGCAAGAGGGAGGAAACGAAAATATGAGATATAAATTAAATTGTATTATTTCATCCGCTTCGTCAAGGTGGAAGGTGTTTCGCCTCTCGACACTCAACATCTCGAAATTTAATGTTCGAATGGATGGAATGTTTTATGTTTTAATTTTCTCTGCCATATATATGTGGGATATATAAAGCTAAAAGAATTGTTCTTAAATGTATTTTATATTATAGACAATATTTTTGCCAATTACTTTATTTAGTTGGACGATTTTCCTAATTATGTTTTTAAAATTGGTCACTAACAGTTTTTAGACTTTAAATATAAATATATATCTTAAGTTAGATGATATTATTATTAGTCAAACTGGTATATATTTATGATCATAACTCACTTTTACAAAATAATATTTTAAAATATAATCCACTTATATTGTAACTTAGTAAGCCCGGCGTAGAGTACTGCCACAAGGTACGCAACGTCTCAGTTTGGCGGAAAGTGGGGAATGGAAATGTTAAAAGAGAACAGAGTGTCTTAACACTAGGTTCTCTGGTTCCCTCTGCCTAACCTGATATAGCGTGAAGCAAAAAAAACTGTACCTATTTATAAATAAATATGAAAACCATTCTACATTTTTAACGTGTTTTTTATTTCAAACATCACCAATAGCTCAGTGGTGACCATGGCGACGGAGTGTGAAGAAATAGTAACGGGGGACCTGGATTCATGGCATTCCCAGGGTACTTTAGCCACTCGACAGGTGAGCCCGCCTCCGCCAGTTGCCGTGGAGCTCGAAGTCGTCACGACTGACACTTGGTGTCATACTTAATAACTATAGTAAATATTAAAAATATAATTCGCTTGTCTCTATTAATATCGACGGATATAAAAATTGGCAACTTTATAAGAGAGGTCAAAGTTCGATTTTTTTTTATACGCACACAGTTAAGAAAAATCAACGTGATGTTATAAATACAGAACCTAGTGTTAAGACACTCCGTTCTATCAAGATTTCCTTTTCCCTTTTTCCGCCGAATTGAGGCATAAAGATATAAAATTAAAAGTAGAGCGTAAAAGAAGTCACTTCTTGGTTCATCATGGCCTCTTGAGTTGATTAAAATAGTGCCTTTTGAGTGTTCATGTTAATGTGCCTAGATAATTTACAAAAGTTAATTTTAAATTCTTTTTATTGATAGAATGGCTGGCAACAAGGTGATTGTGGGTTCGATTCCAACAAACAAAGTTTATGTTTCAAAATTTTGGTTTACACTTTAGATTTGAAGTAAAATGGAGAAAAGAGTGATTTTTAACTAGATTTTTACTATGTTTGCTCTGCGAATTAATAACGTAAGAAATGCACATACAGTTGAAGGCGACGTTGGTGTTAAAGCATAAATATTCAACGTCGGACCGTTGTAAAGTCTCCAATATAGTAATATAGTATAGAATAGTTGTTTGCTTGAATTAATTGAATTTAGTCTTTAGTTTGATTGTTGTAATAAATTTTTAAAAAGTACACGTCTTTTTTTATGTCCCACGCAATGTTTTAACGCCGGCATCACCTAAAATTGTATATATTATATCAGAAACAAATGTACCTTGTTTTATTTACATATTTAGTTTGGAAATTTAGTCAAAATAAATATTTAGGTGGTGCCGGGTGACAGGGAAGAAGGTGATCAGTTTAAATGTCTTTACCTGTTGGTAGAGACTGCGGTCGCTGTGAGACAGCGAGAAAAAGAGCAAGAACGGATAACTTGTTAACTAAAAGTTTTTTATTTCATAATATCCAATCATAATTGGTTTAGGCAGAGAATTTGTATTTTAAGTAGGTTTTTTATACTAAAATAGACTCATAGTAAGAATTCGCGTGTTATATTTTTAAGAATAGTAAGTTAGCTTGATCTTTTTGACAGATGTATATTTTTGTCGTCGACATAACTTTGCAATGGCGAACATATTATTTTATTATTTATTTATTATTTTCTTAATATAATGATTGTAAAAATATTTAAAAAATACATATAACACAAAAGTCCCTTAAGATTCAAGCGTTATCCGAAAAATTTTAGACATGTTGCTTCAAAGTAAAATTTAAATAGGATCAATGAAAATAATAAACGCTTGTATAATGTGCACAAGCACAAGCATGCGACTGTACACGCGACAGGTTGTAGGTTCGATTCCCACTCCAGGAAATGTATAATTTAGTATTTTCATCTCTTGGGTTTGGTAACAAGGCAAAGCGCGGCGTTGCGTTCCGCCACTCAACACGTAATGCCTCAATTTGGCGGAAAGTGGGGAACGGAAATGTTGAAAGAGAATGGAGTGTCTTAACACTAGGTTCTCTGGTTTCCTCTGCCTACCCTGCTATATGCGGGATACAGCGTGAAGTTAAAAAAAATCTGTTACAAATATTGATTACAAAAAGTCATTATTAAAGATCATTGTTAAGTTATTGTTACGAACGGAACTTTTGATTGGGGTCCCTTTGGTTAGTGGTTGGGGCCTCTTTAGCTGGTAGCTCTTTTTAGAAAATAAGGTAAAAAAAATTGAATTCCAATTTGAATTACGAATTCCATCGTATTATTATCGATTTTTTCTGATTCCCATCACTAGCCTGTCTGTCAAAAAGATTAAGCTAACTTGTACAGGGTATTTTAATGAAAGAATCGACATTGATACCAATTTAAGTTAAAAAAATACTTTACACTTTCAATAAAATTACTAGGTCTATATGTTAATACTGTTTTGTTTCACTGGTAAATTTACTGGGTAAGAAACTGCCAGTAAAACTAGTGGTAAATAGAGGGGAATAGAAGAAAGATAAACTAATGAAGGTCCTGTTTTTGCTGTTGGAGACACCCGTCAAAGGGCAATGAAATTGACGAAACATGGGTGACTAGGTCATAGGTTCTCTCACTTTCGCCTATCGAGACGAGAAAATAATTAACATATTTAGAAAACGTACAAAAATTTGAAACGCAGCGGGTTTCGAACCCGCGCCTCTCTGACCATTAAGCCATGTGTTCTACATCCGGCTGCATATAAATAAGTTGTTGTAACAAGCGTATACGAATTACGACGCAGCCGAATGTAGAACGCATGGCTTTGTGGTCAGAGCGCTTGGGCGGATTGCGCGAAAAAGGCGCGGGTTCGAATCCCGCTGCGTTCAAATTTTTATACGTTTTCTAAATATGTGTTTCGTTTCCTAAGTGTGGGATTAACACTTTAAAAAACTTCAAAAAGAAAATAATTAATGTTTTAATTTTAAAAGACATTTCGTAGAATTGCGGGAGTCAATAAGAACTACTTACTAAGAACGTCTTAAGTTATAAATGCAATTAATATTTGTTTTATAGTGTATAAGAGACCGGAGAAGATTTTTTTTTTAAATAAGTAGCAATTTAAGAGTATATGTAGACATTAAATGTTATAATTGATTAGTTTATTCTTTTGTTTCAATTTTTTTTTTGATTTTTTAGTCTATGGAGGGAAAATGAAGCAGCAAACAAAGTATCGCAAAATATTTATTTAGTATTTTCATTTCCTCGCTCTGGTAACAAGGCAAAGTGCAGCGTTTAGTTCCGCCACTCAGCACGCAATGCCTCAATTTGGCGGAGAGTTGGGAACGGAAATGTTAAAAGAGAACGAAATGTCTCTCTGCTTCCCTCTATCTACCTCGCCATGTGCGGGATACAGCGTGAGGCAAAATATTCATAAGTATCAAAAATAATATAAGAGGCCATCGTAACGCAGTGGAACAGCGTCCGATTGTAAACGCGATTGGTTGTGGAGTCGATTCCCATACGGTGAAAATGTTTATATTCAAATTATTTTATTTTCTTCGCTCTGATAACCCGCAATATCTTGAATTCCAGCGGGAAGTAGGGAACGGAGTGTCTTAACACTAGGTTCCAGTGGCGAGGCGTCCATACAACTCGATTCCCACCGGCTTGTCTAATTTAGCTTCCCTAAATATTTATACCAGCTTGCCTAACTTAAATTTTCACCTCTCACCACTGCTAGGTTCTCTAGAGATACTTCAATTCGTTTTGAATAGCGGATTACGACTCAAACATACCTTTTTTTTTCTTGAAAAGGACACATTTTGGAAAGGAAAATAATAACAATGAACAGTCCTAACGACTACCGCCTATATTATTATAGCATTAGTCAGTGAAGGAAAACCTGGTGACAAGGCACTCTCTTCATCACTATCCGCTAAATATGATGAGAAATGCTACGTTTTTTTCTTCGTTGGACCAGAGTGGAAGTAAAAATAGTTTAACACATTGCGTGCCACAGCTATTAAAATTAAATGTGGGGTTTCAAAGATGACTTTTGTATTAAAAGAGATTATGCTAAAAATTACATACACGTATTCCACGGCTATGAATACAACATACCTTGGCACTATATATGTGTGCCATGGCCCCCAGGAAAATGTTACTGGCACTCGTATATGGATGACATGGCACGCTATGTGTTAAATATAATCTTTCACCCACTGGGATCGAACCATCAACCAATCCCGTTTATATTCGAGAGATTTTATTCTACTTTTACTTTTGGTGGTGAAGAGCAGTAAATAGGTTTCGTTATAAATCATACAATCAAAGCGATGGGATACAAAGTTCTTTCAAAGATTCAAAGAAATAATATATATATAGGGGAAGGAGAGGTAGCCCCAGACGCTTAAATGAAATGCAAATAAAAATACAGGATATTTGTGTTATTTCATATTTAATATTAAGTTTAGATTTTCTTTATATTAATCATACTTTGAACAATTATATCACATTTTTTCAAGAAAATGTACTGTTCATAATAAGGTCTAGTTTTTTTGCCATCAAAAAAAACGGCGGGAAGCCCCGGAAACTTTATTTAATGATGGATCAACCTCTCCTTGGCCTTGCAAACGTCACAGTAAACAAATATTCGATGAACACAGTCTTCACAGGCACAGTCTTGGTTCTTGTCTATTTCTGATCAGGCAACCAGAGTTTCATCAAATATTTCTTCGCGAACAATCAATTCAGTCTCTTTTTTTCTAAGAAAAATTGTCGATAGTTTTGTATGGTTTTAAAATCTTTTTAGCTCCGTCATGTTGTTGTATTTCTGTTTGATCTTTTTTATTGCTTTTTTCTTCTGTTTTTCCTTCGCTTTTTTATATACTGAAGATAAGATAATCTCGCTTTCTTGAGCTTTCGCGACCGCGTCAATCGTGAAGTAAACTTGGTCTTGTTGTACATTATATCTCTCTTCCACTCGTCTCGTTGAAAAATTGCATTTAATCTTACTAATTTTGCGTGTAAATGTTTCTGTCATTTGATTTTTCTCTTATTTTGCTCTTTCACTGGTTCTCCTCATGATATTTGGTATAATATGTTAGTATTTCTGCAACGATATTAATAA
>JAKGSA010000037.1:0-35342 GCA_033558755.1 Philaethria dido | reverse complement strand
TATATAATATTAAAAGTTTATATTCATATACAAATAGTTTTTATTGGCGAGGCTATTTATTTTTGTAACTGTCCATTGACAATGACCGCTGTTCGACCTCTCACTGTGTTTATAAATACATTTTAAAATGTAACATAAGAAAAGCGTATACTGTATACTGCAAACGCGACAGGTTGTGGGTTCGATTCTCACTCCAAGAAATGGAATTTTTCATTTCCTGGGTTTGGTAACAAGACAAAGCGCGGCCTTGAGTTCCGCCACTCAGCACGTAATGCCTCAATTCGGCGGAAAGTGGGGAACGGAGTGTCTTAACATTAGGTTCCCTCTGCCTACCCTGCTATATGCGGGATATAGCGTGAAGCTATGTATGTATGTATGTACGCTGTATCCCGCACGTAGCAGGGTAAGCAGAGGGAACCTGAGAACGTAATGTTAGGACACTCCGTTCCCCACTATAATACTTAAATACATTACTTGAGGCCAGTGGGACTGTGTTTGTCTGTAACTACCATTCTTTGTGGATTCGATTTCCACTTGAGAATGATTATATTTAAATAACTTTCATTTTTCTGCTCTGATAAGAAAAACTGCGGCATTGTAGTCCGCTATTCAACATGTAACGTTTCGAGTTCAAATGGAAAATAGAGAACGGAGTGTTTTAACACTAGGTTCTTTCTGTCTACCCTGCTATGCGGGAAAAAGTGTAAAAAATGAACTGCTTATCTATTGTATATGCAAATAATTCAATTCAGTTCGGTTCTTTTATTATGGCGCTTCGAACTGCAAATAAAATATCCAAGGTCTAAGTCAATCACGTTTGACGTTTTGACAATAACGACTTGAGACAAGGACGCTCTGTCTTAATATGAAATTACTAGTTATTTTTGTGTAAAAATTATTTTTGTGCTTGTAATATTTAAAAAATATATATATTTGGTTTTACTATATAAAAAAGAATAAGAATCCATATAAGTAGTAGATTTTATGCTATTCTGAGTCATAAGCTATATAACTATAAAATTTTAATGGATGGATTATACATTGTGAAATGTTTTAGATACTTACACACACACATATATATATTAAGTACTTTTTTAATACGGTACTTTTTTAAAAATAATATATTTTTAATCGATCGCCGAATAGTGTGCTGAATATTAAATACCAATTGTCTGTACCGTTTGTAACGATAAACACTTTTTTAATTATTCATATATATCTCTTAACATATCAAAACTTATTTTCAGTGTTTCGAAAATATTTTTTTGTGTTACTTTTCGTTTCTAGTAATCCCTGGAAAGTCTGGAATCCCTGGAATCTGCACATATATTTTGCCAAATACTCAGCGCTTCAGCCTAGAGCATATTATATAAATATATTTATGATGTATGTCTTATATGTATGTATGTAACTCAATTACTACGAAACTATTCGTTAAAGCCATTTTAAATCAATTTATCATCTCATCACTGTAATAAAACAGCGTCTCCACTTCAACATAATTGACACTCGACATTCAGAATAGAGCGAAGTGTTAGCGTAAAAGCTCAGCCTTTTGAGAGAGTCAGATGATATTTTGCGACTTTTTACCGTGAAAGTTTATATATTCACAATTTATATATTTATATTTTATAAAACTATAGAAACGAAACTTTTTTTTAGGTTTTATATTTTATATATACACTAGCTTTCCGCCCGCGGCTTCGCCCGCGCTACTCCCAAGGTCTAGACTATTTGTTAAAATTGGTTAAGTGGTTTAGGTGTGAAAGTTGTAAACAGTTGAACAATCTTACATGAAACAAAAAATGTTTGACAATAAGGAACTTCCATACAAACTTTCACCCCCTATTTTAGCCCTTTCTACCATTTTTTTGCAACAAAAAGTATCCTATGTCCTTGCCCAAGTTCAGTTCTATCTTCATACCGAATTTCATCAAAATCGGTTTAGGCGCGAAACCGTAACAGACATACAGACAGAGATACTTTCGCATTTATAATATTAGTAAGGATTATTAATAATTATAATTAATAACTTAAAAATTTTTGAACTGATCTACCTAATAACATCTTGTATCGATAATAAAAGTACATCAGTATGAAACATGCCTTACAAAGTAATGAAATTTATATATATTTTTAACAGCTTAAAAAGAAATAGTCTTCCGAGTGGGTATCAAACCCGCAACCATCGTGTTTACAGTACGACCCGTTTACTGCGCTACCATGACTTTTAATGAATAAGTACTTTAGGAATATATTATTTTATTTTCAATGCTTAAAATCAAAAAAAAAAAAAGTTTCTTTGACAAATAAAGGCTCTGATATATAGGCCTTATTCAATTATAAGGCATGGCTCCGATGGCAAACGAGCAGAAGGACCACCTGATGGTAAGTGGTTACCTTCGCCCATGAACATCTACAACACCAGAGACGTTGTAGATGCGTTGCCAACCTAGAGGATACAGACGGATGGGGAGGACAATGTAGTAGTCCACAATCGGAACCACCACATTTTAGGGAAAGGATGGGTGGGAAAGGGGAAAACCTGGCTTACATGGCATCGAACCGGAACACATCATAAGATATTTGGCGGTTCGTCTTTGACATGATAGTGGTCGCGAGCCAGACGGAGGACGAACCTCCTACCACCAAACAACAAAACTTAAAGGTAAAAATATTACGAAGAATTCACTACTAGTTAGATCTAAATTTAATTTAAATGGCTCGTCAAAGTTAAATGGATTCACATCACAAGCTCTAGCTAGCTACATAAAAAAATATAAAAATAATTCACTCAGTAAAACATTATGCGGTAACACATATAAAACAATACAGTTGAGTTAAGAACCTCCTTTTTCAAATTCGGTTAAATACGTTTTATAAGAATTCGGCAAGTCCAGTTTAGGACATCGTGCATTGACCTTATCTTTAATTTGTCTTTGAACGTATAGAGTACAATATTACATATATTTAAAATAATGCCTGTTGTGACGCAGAGGCACAAGCGTGCGACTGTAAACGCGACAGGTTGTGAGTTCGATTCCCACTCCAGGAAATGGAATTTTTCATTTCCTGGGTTTGGTAACAAGGCGAAGCGCAGCGTTCAGTTCCGCCACTCAGCACGCTATGCCTTAATTCGGCGGAAAGTGGGGAACGGAGTGTTTTAACACTAGGTTCCCTCTGCTATATGCGGGATACTGCGTATGCGCTATATATGTATGTATATAATTAAAATTACTACAGAATATAATACTAGTAATACTATACTAGTAGTATAAATTCTCCTCTCTCTGTCTTTCTTTATCTCTTCTCTCTTAACTATATAAAAAGATACTTTTTTTAAGGTTTTCATTTTGCTTGCTATTTTTTTATTTCATATCGACCTTTTTATCTTTTTATCTTTTTATCGACATTTATGTTCTGATGCTACAAATAGCTACTAAAATACCGAATACCGATTGTTCAGTTATGCGCTAGCTGAAGCGCTGAGTATTTGGCAACCAAACATTCGGCAAAATATATGTGCAGATTCAATGGAAATGATAAATACATGTTTGGTCCCGTTTTAAAACTACTTTCCAGGGATTTCTTGAAACGAAAAGTAACACAAAAAAATATTTTCGAAGCACTGAAAATAAGTTTTGATATGTTAAGAGATATATAATATATAAATAATTAAAATAATTTTTATCGTTACAAACGGTACAGGCAATTGGCATTTGGTATTCAGCCGGATACTGCACACTATTGGGCCAAAAATTGATTAAAATAGTACCTTATTAAAATAGTAGAACACCAAATGGTAGCCTAATATTCGTGGTATCTCTAGTTCAATGTGTTTCCTTTAAAAGAGTATGATATTTTCTCTTCCATGCAACTCCAAAGGTTGCATGGAAGAGATCGCTTGAAGCGATAACGCCGCATTGTTGTACTTATGTTGATTGTTTCTTTGTTAATTTGTAATGTTTTTTTTTTTTCTATATGTAGCTTTACGCTGTATCCCGCATATAGCAGGGTAGGTAGAGAACTTAGTGTTAAGACATTCCGTTCCTCACTTTCCACCGAATTGATGTATTGTGTGCTGAGTGACGGAACTCAACGCCGCACTTTGCCTTGTTACCAAACCAAGGAAATGAAAATACTAAACTTTTAGATTTTCTGGAGTGGGAATCAAACTCACAACCTGTCGCGTTTACAGTCTCACGCTTGACAGACGATTTTTTAAATTTTGTAATGTACTCGTATGTGTGCAAAATAAAAAAATATAATAATATATATTTATATTATATGAAAGTTGGACAGTGTTTGATGCGGTGAGTTGTGGGTTCAATCCCCACTCGGGGAAATGATTATGCTTAAATTATTATCATATCTTCAAACTGTGCAAAACGCGGTGTTGAGTTCCGCCACTAAACACCTTGAATTCTTTCTCCTTTACGAATGTTATGCGGGATAAAACGTGAAGTCTTATTATTTATGTTATTTACCTTGATCAAAACTTTTCTCAAGCTACGCTGTTGCAGTTGAAGCCATGTGGCTATTAAAAGCACGATTACATGAAAACTTTTATATGTGGAAAGCTTTTCGTCTATATTAATAATAATTTTCATTTAAATATATACGCGAAATTCTTGACAATATTTCCTAAATCATGTAATAATTAATATATTTTTCCGAAATATTTTTGTATTATTTTTGATAGTATGAAATAGATTTTGAGTTTTTCTTTATTTTTAAAGTGTTATTCTCACAATTGGGATAAGAAACTCATTTTCAAAAAGAAGCGTGGGTTCAAACCTTGTTATATTAAAATTTAAATACGTTTTCTAGAAACGTCGATTTTGTAAAAGAAACTATCTGAGTTTCCGATTTTTGCACCATTTATTGTAATTTATTTACATTTTTCTTTATTCAATTTAGACTAAACTAGTTAAATAAGAGAAAAACATATTTAAATAAATATATAATAATCTTTTTTATATTGTCTATATATAAATACGTGAAGCAAATACTTTGGATTCCTTTTTATGAAAAATTCGCGGACGGAGGAGCATGAAACTTGGCACACTTATAGTGTATGTAACGAAGGAGTGCAGAATGATAATATCTTTTTAAATTAACGCATAAAAAATACATTAAATTAAGAAAATGAATGTTACACACACTACCATGGTTTGAAATCCATGCTTATATAAAGTGACATATATATTGATAAAGACAACGCGTTGTTAACGCGTCAACGGGGACACTAGTCTTTAATGAAGAAGCTAATCAATATCTAGACTGAATGAAAGCTTAGAAACAACGGGTGGAAACATAATTAAGAGGAATAAATAAAAACAAATGTATCACTTCGAGGGTTATCTAAACGTATATTGATATAACAATTACACTTCACTTTTATTTTTGCACTGTAAACGTACAAAGTACGTAGCATGGTGACGGAAATTTCTTGCTTGAACAAAATATTTTTAATACTATCTATTTCTTGTGAGGTCTTTTACGTAAACTATAAACCTGTTTTTCCTAGTTCATCCATAAAAAAAAGTTTCTGTAAGAATTTTGAAAAATCCTTGGTGCCCCTCTACATTCTCCAAAGAAGCCTAAATTTTAGCTTTCTATGATCAGTATTTTCGCGTTCACGTTATCCGTCAGTCACTCAGTAACGTAAGCTTTTATATATTATATATATTTATAAACTTCGGTTGGCTTAAAAAAATATTTGGATGATACGTCGATTCGGAATCAACATACATTATAGCTAAAGAATTAAAGATGTTCTTTTCAAAGTTTTTTTCGTTCTTTGAGGGGGTACAGTAAGATTTATTTTTACATTTATTAACAACACGTGAGTGTTTGGTGTTAGATGCCAGACGGTAGTTGGCAAGCGCGCGCGACTGGCACTTCAGTACTGGATTATTTTGGAAAATATCCCGCTTATATGAGTCTGTGTACGTCAGAAACATTACAGTTTAATTCAATGATATGTATGTAAAATTGTCTTAAAATAATATGCTTCCATTTTAGTACTTTCTAGAATAGGGTTCAGCAACCTTTTTTTCAACCTCTGGCTCCATCCAAGTTTTGAAAATTTGCGAAACGCGCATGACTTTTTAATAGTATTTTTTTAGCCTCACGTTGTATCCGGCACATAGCAGGGTAGGCAGAGGGAACCAGATAACTTAGTGTTAAGGCACTCCGTTCTAATTAAATTTCTGTTCCCCTCTTTCCGCCGAATCGAGGCATTGCGTGCTGAGCGGCGGAACTCAACGCAGAGATTACTTAATAGTATATTCTTAATAATAATAAAAGTTGTACTCATGTAATAAATATTAGATAACAAAAATACAAAATCTGAAAAAATAGTAGAACTTAATATATTAGCGGGAATATTTCTATCTGTATATAAATAAAACCTTGGCGGACGGTATTAAACTATTTAGCGTAGTGCATTCTTAGTTTGGTTACCCATGTTCTAGAATATTTTTTTTAATTTTTAGTATAACGCCTGTCGTGGCGCAGAGGCACAAGCATGCAACTGTAAACACGACAGGTTGTGGGTTCGATTCCCACTTCAGGAAATGTTAGTATTTTCATTTCCTAGTTTTGGTAACAAAGCAAAGCGCGGCGTTGAGTTCCGCCACTCAACACGCAATGCCTCAATTTGGCGGAAAGTGGAGAACGAAATTGTTCTAAGAGAAAGGAGTGTCTTAACACTAGGTTCTCAAGTTCCCTCTGCCTACCCTGCTATATGCGAGATAAAGCGTGAAGTTAAAAAAAAGTATATAAGCTACACATACGTCTTGCGAAGTGTACGGGGAGAACATAATGTAATTAATTTTATTTACCAGTAGAAGTAATTTTTTAATAGCTTCACGCTGTATCCCGCATATAGCAGGGTAGGCAGAGGGAACCTGAGAACCTAGTGTTAAGACATTCCGTTCCCCACTTTCCGCCGAGTTCAGGCATTGTGTGCTGAGTGGCGGAACTCAACGCCGCGCGTTGCCTAGTTGCCAAACATTCATTATTCTATTATTATTCATTATTCTATTATTATTATTCTTTTATTTAGGTCACGCAAAAGTTGTGGGTTCGATCCCTACTCAAAGAATTGAATATATTTAAAATAATTTTATTTCCTTGTTCCGCAAAACCAAATTCAATCGGGTCAAACAATTAACTTGAAACATAAGAGTGAAACAGAGTGTTATGTTTCTTTACATAATTTATATATATAATATAATATAACATAAGGAGGAAGTTTTCAATTCGACTGTACTTTTTTATATGAACTGATCTTGATGTAGTTTTATTTAAATCTAGTTTAGGCGAGTAGTTTATGAGTTATTCGTAATAATTCGTTACTTTCAATGTGTTTATGTGAAGTCGGTTTTCTATTATGTTAAAATCTTAATTATATATTACATATATATTATAAAATATGCCTTAGGAAATATATTTTACACTGTTCTCGACAAAATGATTGACAACCATTAGTTGAGATTTACCTAACAATGACAACGACTCAATAAAGACGTCAACACGTAGTTGGTATTTGCATGACAGAATGTGATAATTGATAAAAGTATATATAACATACATACATCGACATGCTTCACGCTGTATCCCGCATATAGCAGGGTAGGCGGAGGGAATATAGTGTTAAAACACTGTTCCCCACTTTCCACTGAATTGAGGCATTGCGTGGTTAGTGGCGGAACTCAACGCCGCGCTTTGCCTTGTTACCAAACCCAGGAAATGTAAAATTCCATTTTCTGGAGTAGGAATCGAACCCGTAACCTGTTGCACAGTCGCACGCTTGTGCCTCTGCGCCACGACAGGCGCTATATATGTGTTACTTTTATTGTGTACTGAAGAAAATTTATATTACATAACAAAAAAAATAAGGTCATCGTGACGTAGTGGGACGGTCTTACTATAAAGGAGTCGGTGGTGGGTTCGATCCCCACTTGGGAGAGACATTATATAAAAATGATTTTAATAGAAAATTAAAAACTTTGGTAAAACGATGCGGCGTTGAGTTCCACAAAGACTTCCAAAAAATATATATAAAATATAAATAACAAAATATAATAAAAATTCAAATTTAAAGAAGCCTGCCCTGAAAAACATGCATTTTTGATTTATTAATTCATTCGTTGGTGATATGTGTATACCACCGAGGAATATTTCAATACACAATACATCATCAATTACATAAGAATTAATAAGTTCCTCATTTTTTTTTAACTTCACGCTGTAACCCGCATATAGCAGGGGAGGCAGAGGGAACCAGAGAACCTAGTGTTAAGACACTCCATTCCATTTTTTAATATCTGTCTTAAATAACAAAAAATATATTTTTATTATTTTTAGCTTCATGCTCTCTCTCAGAGCAAGGTAGTTAGAGAAAATCCAGTGTCAAAATAGTCCATTTCCAAATCTCCTTAGGCATTGTGTTGAGAGGCGAAACATATCGCCGCCCTTTGTCTAGATCGGAGACATGAAAATAATCATTTTTCAGAGTGCGGATCGAAACAACATCGAATCATCGAACAATCGATCGAACATAGCAAATCACGTCCACAGTCAGACGCTGGCTTTAATAATATAAAAAAAAAAATCACATACATACGTAATAGATATTGTAATAATTATGGGCTTAAATCCAAATTATTCTATCTACTTGGTCAAAGTTCAATTAAAATGCGTCGTTGAGTTTCGCAACTACTTAAATTGAGTTGGGCAGAAAATGGAATGTTGTGTCACTCTATATGCCTCTTTGGCAGAATATAAAAAAACGTTGACTATTTTATATTAAAAAAAAAAACAAAAATGTCAATAATCTCGTATCACTTGTTATCGACTGCATCCGATATAACATAATAAGTGTGACTAAAGGCAATCACCATTCCTTATCTTTTATCAAACAAAAATTACTAGAAAGTATATTATCCCTATAAATTATATTTCATAATTTGTGATACTATTTTAAATAATATATTTTTTAAAATATGTATTAATATATATATTTTTATATATATCGTAAAAAAAAATAATCATCATAAACAAGATAATTAATGTAATTAAAACCTTTTTGGTATTAACAAAATACTTCATAAAAATCACAGCCTACGAGAACGAATGAAAAGATTGCATGAAACAACCCTTTACGTGCTCGAAATAATGAAAAACAAACACCGATTCCTCTCGAGCTTTTCGCTTTAACTTTAAAGAAAATCAATACTTCAACTTAGTGTACAAAATCTGGGTGACATCCCCAAATTGTAGCTCAAAACTATATGAACGATAATAAGGACGCTATAATTATCACGCCTATGACGTAACGTTGTACAATATCAAAATACTTTTAAATTGTCTAATTTATGCTGTATTTAAGCAATTTATAATAAATTTCACTCTCTAATATAATAGATATTGATATATAATGACGGTAAATATTAATTATTTAATATAACTTACCATTTTAAATTTACCGCGATCGATCCCGGTTTAATAAACCAGCGCACAATGTTTCTGCCGCGAGCTCTGCGGGCCGACTGCGGCGGGTCGGTCAAGGCCGCGGAAACTATGCCAAAATGCCTGACAGCGCGGGAAAGTTTCAGTGTTGGCGGGAAAATATCATGATATTGGGTTACACAGATAATAATAGTGTTTAATTATAGATATTAAAATAATTTATTTTGATTTATATTTATTATGTATGTAAAAATTCGTAGTGTATAGAATTTTGATGAGTATTTAAAATTGTATTTATAATGTTTGAATTTTGTCTTTAATAATGTTGTTTTGTATGCCTCAATTCGGCGAAAAGTGGGGAACGGAATTGTTTAAAGAGAATGGAGTGTCTTAACACTAGGTTCTCTGATTCCCTCTGCCTACCCTGCTATATGCGGGATACAGCGTGAAGTTAAAAAAAAAATTGTCAAATCTTCTTGTGGAATATTACAATTATTTTTTTTAAACTGAAATAAACAAAATGTATATAAATATTAAATAAAATATAAAACCTTTTTAGATTAATATAGTCACTGGAAATAAGGAAGGAAGGTTATTATTATATATAGTATGAATATATCAATGATATAACACTTAACCGTAATATAATGATATCACTGCAGCAATTGGCCATGCTCTAGAATGTAATTCAGTCGTATCGGACACTGATCTTGAAACGTTTTTAGCTTATAATTTCACAATGCCTGCATTGTGAACTAAAATAACCATAATTAAAAAACCATATTATATGGGTTTTTATCTTTAAAGTGTTGAAAAAATTATCTAATAACACAATATTAAAAACCGACCTTAATTAAAATGTTCTATAATTATTACAAATAATTTATAAACTATTTGCATTAGCTATCATACAAAAAATAAGCATCAAAATTGGTTCACCAGTAAAAAGTTAGGGAATAAAAAAAAATCGAATTCATAATCTTCTTCCTTTTAGAAGTTAGTCAATAATCAACCCCTTTTGTTTAGTAACTATATTATGTAGCACGCATAGTTTCAACGGATGTCGTTTTAAATTATACAAATAGAAAAATTGATGCCGACTTTATATAGGTGGGATATTTATGATCATCTTCCCCAGTATTATATTACACAATGGAATGATATTATTAAAATAAAAATGAACAGCAGATTTATCTATTTCAGTAAAGCAGGGTAATGGGAGGGATTCTTGTGTGTCAGTCGATATAATTTATTCTCCACGTTCCGCCCCATATCAAGATATAGAGTGAATCTAGTGTCAAGATACTCCGTTTGCTAGAGTATTTACCTTTTCACGTCACGTGCAGTGTTTTACGGATCGTTGTGTGCAATAGAGTCAAATAAATTATTACATTTTACCCTTTTAATATTTTAAGTCCATTGCGAAGGCCATCATGGCGCAGTTGCATAGCGTTTAACTACAAGGACGACTGGTTATCGGTTCGATCTCACTTAGGGGAAATAAATTAAAAAACAAATAAATTAAATTATTTTAATTTTTTTCGCTCTGGTAAGACAAAGCGCGGCGTTTAGCTTTACCACCCAACACGCAATGCCTCTATTCGGCGGAAAGTGGGAAACGAAGTGTCTTAACACTAGATTCTCTGGTTACCTCTCCCCTACCCTTTTTTTTAACGTGAGGAAATCCGTTACGGATACCCGCCCGCGGGGACTCGGACGGGTTTTGTGGGACTCCGGACGGGTGTGAAAAGGCCGTCCGTGTACCCACTAAAACCTCACGGTACTCCACCTCTACCGCCACTGGCCGAGAGAAGAAAAAAGAAACGAAGAAGCTAAAAAAGAAAAAAATGTTCACGCAAACCAACTTATCAACTTATTGACTGTTGATATACATATATTTCGAAAACAAGAAACAAAATTACCAATTCTTTTCTATAGATTACTTAGTACTGCGAAGAACTATTGTAAGAAAATTAAAATTATCGATTTTTCAATTGTTCAATGGTACCTGGTACATCTGCACTCTAATTGTTAGCAACTTTTACGGATATATTGAAATTCTATATTTGCGTGCATTACAAAACTATGTATATTGTTTTTTTTTCATTATTTTGAACTGAACGTTTGTTAATGTAGGTCATGGTGGCGTAGTGAAGCGTCTGGCAGTAAACGCGATTAGGTTCGACTTCACTTGGGGGAATAACTATGTATAAATTATTGTTATTTCTCCGCTCTGATAAGACAAATCATGGCGTTTTATTTATTATTTTATTGATAAAGGATGGCAAACGAGCAGAAGGACCACCTGATGGTAAGTGGTTACCTTCGCACATAGACATCTACAACATCAGAGGTGTTGTAAATACGTTGCCGACCTAGTGTTCAGATGGGAGCTGGGGGAAATAATGTAGTAGCCGCGGCAGTCCACCATCAGAACCACCACATTCTGGGGAAAGGATGGGTGAGAATAGGGAAAAAGCGTTGAGTTTCGTCACTCACACAATGTCTCGATCTCAGGTGAAAAGTTAAGAACGGAATTTGTTGACATCAGGTTTTTCCTGAGTACTCTGCTATATAGGATACAGCATAAACCTGAACAAATTAGGCAAACAAAACCTATGTACTAATAATTTACTATTTCAAACATATTAATATTAGGCGGAAAGAAACTCAGTTCTTTGATTATACTGGGGAAATAGAAATATTTTAAGAATAAATATTCGCCAACTGTGGTTTGTCTAATTTGCGACATCAACTGCGTTACATTGATGTCATCACTTCTTTTATAACTTTTACATGTAAATAAAATAGTTAGCAATTAAAATCGATGTTATTTTAGTATACGCAAATCGATTAAGTCGTTAAGTCAAGTTATTATCTATAAAAAAATAGAAGTATGTAATATTTTTATTTTTTCATAGATAATAAAAATTTTAGCGGTGACAGGTAAAAAAAAACTCATATCAATATAAAAGTGCTCATTTATTTTTTAATAGTAAACAAATTACAAACTACAACACGATTGTGTTAAGTTCTAATCAATTGCACGTGATTTGACACTGTGCTTATAAATGTCATATAAATATTAATAAAATACTTTAAATACTATATATTTTACAATAATATGATGTTATATTTTTTTATTTAAAAAAAATCGTATTAAATAAATATTAAGCTAAATAAGTAAAAATGTGGGACATTAATTATATATTTGAAGGATTATTAATTTTAAGTACGCAAATATTTTTTTACATATTATAAAATAACCTTAATCCTTTGAAACTTTTAAAACTGTACAAATATTAATGTTTATATTCATTAAAATGTGATTTATTACAGATTATATATGTCAGCATATCCCCAGGATATAATAGTGTAAATAATATTACAGCTTAAATGTTATGTTGCTTTATTCGACACAATAAAATATATATACATAGCTTCACGCTGTATCCCGCATATAGCAGGGAAGGCAGAGGGAACCTAGTGTTAAGACATTCCGTTCCCCACTTTCCGCCGAATTGAGATATATATATATATATATATATATATATATATATATATATATATATATATATATATATATATATATATATATATATATTGTACAATATCAACATAACTTAATACTACACAGAGAAAAAGTAATAAAATAATTTAAAAATAACAAATAATACAAGAAAGCGACGTCATAAATGTCATTCAATGTGTCAATTTCAATCACTATAATTATAAATACATATTTGCCAAAGAATGGGTATTCGTAAATTAATATTAAAGAATCAATCAAAAGTATTTAAAAAATAATTATTCACATGATATAAATGTAAAATAAATACAGATTTTTAAAAATAATTTTAAGTACGCAAATAATTTCTTAAATTAACCTCAACCTTTTTGGCTTAGAAAATTGTCAAAGGAAGTATTCTTATCGTTTGAATTTGATCAAACTGTGATTCATTAAAAATATAAGCATATCCCCAGACCGTAATATTAAATGTATACAATACATATTACAGATTAAATATTAAATTATTATGTTGTATTATAGATTTAATATAAAAAAATTAACCATTCATTTGTCTACATAAATATATATTTTTTTTAAATAATTTCAAAATAATTCAAATAATACATTTACGAAAATTAAATAAATAGCTTAAAAATAACAATAACTAATAATGCATAATTACAAGAAAGTGACGTTGTAAATGTCATCCATGTGTCAATTTCAATCGCAATAAAAAAAAAATTGTTAATTATTATTCAAGAATCGATCAAAAATATTTAAATATTAATTATTCACATATAACCTTACTTATTTAATTTTATAGTGCATATTAAAATAACGTGATTTTTTATTGTTTATCTATCGGCTATATCTAATACTAAATTGGCCCCTGTTTTGTGATACTCTACGTGATATCTTCTATACTATTCTAGAATTTTAAACAATCTAATTGCCTTACAAATAATGATTATGTCTAAATGGTCCTCTTCAGCTGATTTTGGTTTTTAAATATATTATAGTTTATTAAAAAGCTACATCCACGCATAGCACGGCATACATTGCACCCATGTTATAGAAAACATTGCGATATGTAAGCTATATTAGATCTGTTCAATAGTTTTTGCGTGAAAGAATAACAAACATTCATTTATTATAAAAGTCTTAAAAGTGTGTTTTTATATAATAAAAATATATGAAAAATCTTTCTTTGCTTATGTAAACTAAGTTTGTAAAACAAATTTATTATATACCATGATGATGGTAGAACATCGTCGTCTCAGCCGTGCGACGCCCACTGCTGGACATAGCCCTCCCCAAGGACTTCCCCGACGATCGGTCTTGTGTCTCCCGCATCCAGCGGTTACCGGCGATCTTGACCAGATTGTCGGTTCACCTGGTAGGGGGCCTGTAGGGGACCACTGAGCGTCGTCCGGTTCTTGGTCGCCCTTAACCTTTCCGCCCAAACGGCCACCGGTTCTCCTCGCTATGTGTCCCGCTCACTTCAGCTGAGCAATTCTTCGAGCAATGTCGGTAACTTTTGTTCTCCTACGAATCTCTTCATTTCTGATATTATCACGTAGGGAAATACCAAGCATTGCTATCTCCATTGCCCGCTGAGTGACTTTGAGGTTTCTTATAAGACACATAGTTAACGACCACGTAGAACATAGATAGGTTTTATTTTTAACATTATAATATAAAACAAGGAACAAGAGATCAATGTTTAAAAAAACGGGAGTAAGAACATTTTTATTTTATATATTATTTAAAAAAAAAACTAATATCTAGAAGCTGGAAATGTAAAAAAAACCTATATATATAATAAATATAATCATTATGAAAAATGCTGTTGTACCCTCTTAAAGAAGATTAATTTAAAAAAAACATAGTACTCATATACAGTCTACATCAGAGCTTCTTAAATTTTTGTCAAACACGACCCCATTTATGATTGCGAGTTTCTTGACGACATACAAATTGGTAATTGGCCAAAATGGTATATATAAAAATTTGACATTCAAATCTCTCGACCCCAGAATTTTGGAGGGCCGGTACAACCCATAGTTTAAGAAGCCCTGGTCTACATGCATTTCTAATTCCACAGATTACATATTTATATATTATGCTCACTTATCTAATTTCTAAACCAATAAATTTTACTAAATAAAAAAAAAATCTAAATTCAAAAAAAAAAAATACAACTATTAATTACTTACATTTATAATTAAATTCGTCCAATTGTATACATTTAAAACATTTTCATTTAAAGTTTTCATTTAAAAATCGATGCAATTTTGACAACTACAGTACATATACAACTTTATAAAATTTAAATTATATTATACTTACTTAAACTATAATTCATTTATTTAAATATTAATAATAATATTTAATTAACTCTATGTTCTAATATATTTTTAAGTTCTTAGTCTAATGTGCTAAGGCACTTGTAACGAACAATATGTGCGTTTTATAAAGGCAACTTATTTTTACTTAGTTGGTAACTTAATACTAATTACAATTATATATATATATATATATATATATATATATAAGATTTTACATTCTCACACGATCTCATGGATAAAAGACAAATGAAATAATAAAGAAGGAACCAGCATGAGGTTCTGGAGACGTGAATCAAGACGGCATTTGAGCGTCATGCCATTTGTAGTGACGACAAAACTGCTGATTTCACTGTGAAAACGAGTCTATAGATATTTGACATAAAAAAATTAAAGATAAAAAAATAAAATTAGTAAGAATTTATGTCATATTTAAAATTATTAAAAAATAAACAAGAACTTCACAAATATTTTTTTTGTAAAAAGCATATCTTAGACGAAAGTGCCAAGTTTCTTTTTTTGCTTTTTAATATAATAAATAGAATAATGATATTATATTATTATATCATTACATATGTGGAGAATGTAATTCCTTATAAATTTTTTACACGATGTCGAATTATGTAATAATTATAATTAATTAGAAATTCGTTCGTGTAACATTATCTGTTCTTATTCAATAATTTAATATAATATATTCGTACTACGCGTGAATAAGTTGACAAGTTAACTATGCAAACTTTTTTTTATGCTTAAATTTGATATAAATTATGTTACATTATTTAATTTTTTTTGTATCTGTAAGTTTTTATGATTTAGTAATCTATTTATTCTTTATATTATAATACAATAAACCTTAACCTCTATTGTAAAAACATTGTATAGATGTGTAAGTCGACTTACCAACCTTTTCACGCCGGTACGAATATTATCCGTGAGATTTCAATATGTATTCATAATTCTTTTTTAATTTTTTAAAAATATTGTTATGTTTCGGCACTTTGTGACAAAATAACATTTTCTGTCAATGTCATATTTCTATGTAATTACCAAATTACAAATTTCCTTTTTAGTTACAAGCTTTTTTTTTTATTTAATAGATTATACAAATTTTACTATTAACCAAATTAAAATTTATACAAAAACGAATTGGTTTGTATAAAAATAATTTATAAAAAACTAGCATCAGCTCAAGGTTTTGCCTTCAGAGCGTGTTGATAAATACTAAAATCTTTAGAAATTATAGATTTTATATTTGTCTGATGTATAAGCTATATTATTACAAAGTTTCATTTAAATATGTTCAGTAGGTTTTGCGTGAAAGAGTAACAAATACCAATCCATTTTAACTAAAAACAGCTGCCTGTAACTAAAAACAATTTGTAAGTAACTACATATGTGTGTTCATAGTAATTTCACCAGAACTTTGCTCGTACAACCGCCGCACTTGATCCTGAGTCATTTGTGACACTGTTGGTATCTTTGTCACGTTGTTTACCATTGGTTTTACCTATAAAAATATAATAAAAAATTTAAATAAAAATATAAGAATTGAGGCATTGCGTGCTGAGTAGCGTAACTGAACGCCGCGCTTTGCCTTGTTACCAAACCCAGGAAATGAAAATACTAAACTTTTACATTTCCAAGAGTGGGATGATGGATGGAATGATTATATTTAAGTTATTTTCGTTTTTCCGCTCTGATTAGACAAACGCGGTGTTAAATTCCGCCATTCAACACGAAATATCTCGATTTCGAGTGGAAAGAATAGTACGGAGTGCTTGACACTAGGTTTTCTTTCTCTGCCTTCCTGAAGTTATTGTTTAAAGAAATGCGTTATCACAAGTTATTTCTTTACGAGTAAAGTGATATCCAGTATAATAATTAAATTACATATAATGAGATACTTCTTACTGAAAAATAAACACTATATTTATATCACTTGTCATAAGGCCCATTAGCTCAGTTGGTTAGAGCGTCGTGCTAATAACGCGAAGGTCGCGGGTTCGATCCCCTCATGGGCCATATGTTTTTTTATTTAGTACAGAATTTTCTTGACAAATTTAAAGCAACTTACTGTAGATTTCGTCATAGTGGCCGAATTATACAACATCTTTATAAATTTTAGCCTATTTAGAATTCTCCGGTAAACTATTTCACTGTAAAGTTTCATCTAGATCTGCTCAATAGTTTTTACGTGACGAATAATTAATATTCATCCTCACTAACTTTTGTAATTATAATATTTATAGTATTACGTTTTACCCAATAGCTATTCATTCATATGTATGAAGCCATCATGGCGCAGTGAGATTCGATTTGACTATAAACGCGATTATTTCGATAATTATGTTTGATTTCCATTCATTAATTTCCAAAATAAACATATATAAATTATTTACATGCGTGGGGAATTATTGAAAGAGAATAGAGTGTCTTAACACTAGGTTCTCTGGTTCCCTCTGCATACCCTGCTATATGCGGGTTACAGCGTGAAGTTAAAAAAAATAAATTACATGCGACTCTGATAGGGACGGCGTTAAGTTAAGCCATACAACAGATAATATTTCAAATTCAAGTGAAAAATGAAGAACGAACGTCTTAACACTAGGTTCTCTTTGACAACCTTGCCATACGAAAAAAAAAATAATTAAAAAAAAAAATCTTAAACTTACTTTATTATTGGGCATGCCAATAAACCCGTTGCTGGTGCCATTGGGCAGTATGCCATTGTGCACATTGCCATTGCGTGTGACGCCGTTGGCGACGCCGGCGCCCACGCGAGACACCGCGTGCGCGAACTGTTGTACTGCTGTGCTTTCTATTGAAAAAATATAATTTTAAATTTATTAAATAAAAAAAATATATTATTTTTTAAAATATCTCTTAAGTGATTTTGATAATATGAAAAGAAAGAGGAATGCCGTGGCGTAGGCACAAGCGTGTGACTGTAAACAAATCAGGTTGTGGGTTCGATTCCCATTCCAGAAAATGAAATTATTAAATAGTATTTAGTATTTTGCGTGAAATTTATTTAGCGTGAAATTTTCATTTTCTCGCTCTGGTAACAAGACAAAGCGCGGTGTTTAGTTCCGCCTCCTCAGCATGCAATGCCTCAATTCGACGGAAAATTAGGAACGGAGTGTCTTAAAACTAGGTACTCTGGTTCCCTCTGCCTACTCTGCTATGTGCGGGATGTTTAAATTTTATTATTTATTTAATTTATTATCTTTTTGTGAAAAGATATTTTTTTCTGCTATATGGTAACATTGATTACGTTATTTAAATTATTTTTTCTATAAAGCTTTATGCTTTATCCCGTCTAACCGTGTAGTTAGTGAGAACCTAGTCCCCACCCACTCCGTTTCCGCACGAATTAGAGGCATTGCGTGTTGAGTGGCGAAAAGCAACGTGTTGGTCTTGCTAGAGCGAAGAAATGAAAATAATTTAAATATAATAAGTGCCTCAAGTGAGAATCGAACCTACAACCAATCGCTTTTACAGTCAGACGTAGTCCCACTAGACTACGATGACCTCTTAACTATTTATAATAAATATATTTCAATTACATAAGTATAAGATAATTCATACTTGTCGCCCATATATACAATATATTTGAAACACAGTCAGCAGGCCCATTAGCTCAGTTGGTTAGAGCGTCGTGCTAATAACGCGAAGGTCGCGGGTTCGATCCCCTCATGGGCCAAATGTTTTTTATTCTTATTTTAGAATAAATATCATTTTTAAATATTTAATACAGTTAGTAAGTCTATAGAATACGATGATTTTATATTTTTTTTAGCTTCACGCTGTATCCCGCATATAGCAGGATACGCAGAGGGAACTTGAGAACCTAGTGTTAAGACACTCCATTCTCTTTGAACAATTCCGTCCTCAACTTTCCGCCGGATTAAGGAATTGCGTGCTGAGTGGCGGAACTCAACGCCGCGCTTTACCTTGTCACCAGACCCAGGAAATGAAAAAACCTAAATATTGTTTAAAATTCCACTACTTAACATGCAATTTCTCGATTCGACTTAGATCTCGATTTCAGGCGTGGAGAATGGAGTGTCTTAATACTGGATTCTCTCATATGACCCTTATATGTAGAATAAAGTGTTCGTACCGTTATCGAAAGAATTTGTATGGGAATTGAAAAGCGCCCCTACCGTGCGTAAGAGGAACTAAAGCTTTCCCATACAAATTGCTTTCGATAACGATACAAATACTTTGTCGCAAGTTTTCAGTCTTGTCCTACAATTATGAAAAAAGGATTCTCACCTTTTACAGTACCATTGAGTTTGTTTGTTACGTTGGCTTCAGGTTGTGGCATTGCGGCGATAGCTTCGGCTTTTTCCATTTCTTCTAGCAGAACTCTTGTAAATTCTAGTTGCACGTCCGGAGAGTCAGTGTCACCATCCACCTGCGAATTTTGTGATTGAAATTAATAAACAACTAACTATAGTTATGATATTAACAAAAACAAAACGACTTCACAATAAATGCATTAAAAAGTAAACTTATTACGAATAACTCATAGACTCGTGAGATTGTACATAAATTTGAATGGGTCCACATCAGAAGCCCTGGGTATCATAAGATATTTCATTCTAATCTCCTTTTTTTAAACCGGTGAAAAATCATAGAGAACGTATACATACGTAAAGATATTTTTTTCATCTCCACGCTTTATCCCGCCTAGAAAAGGCCTTGTGTCTCTCCACCCGAATTTGGGTCATTAAATATTAAGATAGTGGGGAACGGAGTGTTTTAACACTAGGTTCCCAGATTTCCTCTACCTACCCTGCTATATGCGGGATACAGCGTGACGCTAAAAAAAAGAAAAAAAAATGTTAAATGGTAACTGTTTGAACGCGAGAAAGTTACCATTTAATATTTACGGTTGGAATTCACTTGGAGGAAAAATTATATATACAAGTAAATATTACTATTATTTTCGATTTGGACATACAAATAATAAGGTTAGGTATCGCCATGCATTTTAAAAAGAAAAATATATACGAAGATAAACGAAGGGCAATTCATATTAGTACAATTGTTGTCCATATATAAACACAACACGGGTCCCCCTTGAGATTATAAGCCACTTTTGATCATTCGTTAGATACTCCTCGCTATAGTGGTGTCACTGTTCAGTATATACTTCGATTACATTCAGCTCAAAATTAGTATAAAATTATTAAAAATGCATTTAAAAAGAGTCAAAAGTCAAACCATTTATCCATATCAGGCGTGAATAAGATGATCAGTCACCTTGTATAGATATATTTTTTTAAATACTAAGATTAAGCACTAAGACTGGTTTTATTTACCTGTAAATAAATAACTGAATCAAAAAATGCAAGCAAACCATATCTTAAAGAAAAGAAATTATTTAAATAGTTTTTTTTTTTAACTTGACGCTGTAACCCGCTTATAGCAGGGTAGACAGAGGGAACCTAGTGCTAAGACACTCTGTTCCCCACTTTTCGCCGAATTGAGCATTGCGTGCTGAGTGGCTTAACTCAACGTCGCGCTTTGCCTTGTTACCAAACCCAGGAAATAAAAAACCAATTCCTGGAGTGGAAATCGAACCCACAACCTGTCACGTTAACAGTAGCACTGTGCCTCTGCGCCACGACAGGCGTAAATAGTTATTATTTAAAATTGAATTAATAGATAAAACTTAAAAATATTTGTCCTGAAACGTATGTAATTTCGATTGATTTATATATTTACGCATATATTATATTTACAATAATAAGTCGATGCTGCTGGTCCAAACTTTTCAACATTGGCAAGCTCAGCTCCCTGAATACTTCAAGGCGTCTTCTGAAAGCAGCGACCGAGTCGTCTCTTCTGCCGCGTCCTAGTTGTAACTTAGAACAATCTAGAAGCACCATGCGCGGCGTCACTTTGAACTGTAGCAATATAATATGATTTATTGTAATATTTATTTATACAATCTTATAAATAATTCTCGATATATGGTATGCAACAAATTTAATCGAATTAACCAAGTTTATTTTTTCGAATTGTTGAAAGAGAATGGAGTGCTTTAACACTAGGTTCTCTGGTTCCCTCAGCCTATCCCGCTATATAAGGGCAGCGTGAAGATAAAAAAGCGAAGGACAGCGTGAAGAAAAAAAAAAGAATTTTCGAAAACACATTTTTGTCCTACCTGTGGATATAGGCGTAGATCACAGGTAGATTTATGGTAAAACGTTCAAAAAGTTATCTTTATCCTTTATCCCGCACAACAGGATACACAAAGAGTACTTAATAATCATTTACGTTAAAATGTCCAATTTAATTTTTTTCTTAATTTTCACGCTGTATCCCACATATAGCAGGGTAGGCAGAGGGAACCAGAGAACCTAGTGTTAAGACACTCCGTTCTCTTTCAACAATTCCGTTCCCCACATTCCGCCAAATTGAGGCATTGCGTGCTGAGTGGCGGATCTCAATGCAGCCTTTGCCTTGTTACCAAATTCAAGAAATGAAAATACTAAACTTGAATATATATGTTCGAGGTTAAACCGATTAAAATGGTTTTATATAACAAAAAAATATACATACTGTGAAAGAATAATTTCATTATCTATGAGTACAGATAAAATATTTCTAATAACTCACATCTTTTTCATACAATTCCATTTGTTCCAGATCTCTCGGGTACCCATCCAACACTAGGCCGTGTCCGCTCCTTGCCGCATCGTTAACTGCGGTAGTGACTAGTTTAGTGACCATATCTTTGGGCACCAGCTCCCCTGAGCTGAGTGCAGTACGACATATGGCGCCATCTGATGCTGGTCCTCCGCCTGCATCTGCTAGCGCTCGGAGACGTTGGCCCACGCTGAAACAATGTTTATATATAATTTTTTTTTAACTTCACGCAGTATGCCGCATATAGCAGGGTAGGCAGAGGGAACCCAAGAACTTAGTGTTAAGACACTCCGTTCTCTTTCAAGAAATTCGTTCCCCACTTTCCGCCAGATTGAGGCATTGCGTGTTGAATGGCGGAACTCAACGCCGCGCTTTGCCTTGTTACCAAACCCAGAAAATGAAAATACTTCATTTCCTGGAGTGGGAATCGAACCCACAAACTGTCGCTTTACAGTAGCACATTTGTGCCTCTGCACCACGACAGGAGTTTATATAATCTTTTTTTATTTTATATATATATATATATATATATATATATATATTAGTAGGATATAGTCATAGAGTGTCAATATACTCTAAAAACGACGAGATTTTCGTCCGAATACAATGCATGGCGTGTTAAGTGACTGAACTCAACGCCGTCCTTTGTTTTACCAAAGTGAGGAAATGATAATGGCAATCATAAATTATTAAATTATAAAAGACCAAATCATGAGCAATATTCTATAAAATAATATTATTTCGTTAAGAAAGTCTAATAAAATTACCATTAACTATAAATTAATGAGTTTCAACAACTTACACGCAGTTTAACGCCAAATATCGAACACAAACTAAACGGAGCCTGCACTTGAGATAAGTTAACTGATAAATATACAAATAAAACATATATATAACTAGTAAGTACTTACATATTACACTCATACAAATAAACAATAAAAATATTCGTTCAACGTTTCGAAAAGTGAGTTTCGAAAGTGCAGTACGAAAAAATCCCAAGAGGACTGAGAGACTTAACCCATGGTTCTCAGGTTCCCTCTTGGTGCGAGATATAGCGTGAAGCTAAAAAAAAAATACTTTTTTTTTCTTTTCTTTTTTAACTTCACGCTGTAACCCGCATATAGCAGGGTAGGCAGAGGGAACCAGAGAACGTAGTGTTAAGACACTCCATTCTCTTTCAAAAATTCCGTTCCCCACTTTCCGCCGAATAAAAATTAACTAATTACCTAAAATGCGTCCATCCCTGCTTCTGTGATACAGCTCTTTCACATAAGGTTGCTTTGTTGCTGCCGGGACCCCCCACGACCCACAACGTAGGGGGCGTGGTTGGTGCACCATGCACTCGTATCAATTCCGGCTGTTAATTATATTTACTTAAATATATTATGTTTTATATAAATATGTACTACAACTTCCAAAGGACATTGTGGCATGGGACACCGTCCGACTGCTAAATGATTGTCAGTTCGATTCTCACACATACATGGCTTCACGCTTTATCCCGCATATAGCAGGGTAAGCAGAGGGGACTTAGTGTTAAGACACTCCGTTCCCCACTTTCAGCGGAGTTGAGGCATTGCGAGCTGAGTGGCGGAACTCAACGCCACGCTCTGTCCGGTTACCAAACCCAGGAAGTGAAAATATTAAACTTTTACATTCGATTCTCATTCGGAAGAATAATTGGTTTTGAGCTTATTGATTTTTTAAAACTTTGATTTCATTAAACGACCAAAGTTTCGACAATCAAACTTTATCTTTGGTTATTCAGATAGACATTATAATCTCGCACAATAAAGGAGATACGTAAAAAAAGTCTAATAAATATTTTAATTAAAACCTCTCTGAAAAGCGATACTAATAACAAAAATAATTTGTAATAAACTTAAAGCTTAGTAGTCAAAACATTAGAACTGTTTCCAAGAGGCGTGGGTTCAAATCCCTTACGATCAATTTTTTAAATGTTCCTAAAAAAAATCCGCTTAGTTTATGAATGTGATTACACTATAAATATATTAAAAATGTTTTAAGTACCCTAGGACTGAGTATTCTCTCAACGCCATTGACTGGCACAACTTTTGGGGCAACTGGCATATTAGTTGCAGTTGGCACAGGTACAGATTGAAACACTGGCACTGCCACTGGCACTTGAGGTGCGGTTGGCAAGCCATCTTCTATTTCTAGATCTTGCGCTTGTAATGTATCTCCTTCGAGAACTCTAGCTGGTGCTGGTTCAACGCCAACTATTTCGCCTGGTATACCTAGAATTATTGCTATATTTAGATTTGTTCGTTTTGTTTTTATATTATAATAATATTTGTGTAATATATTTTTTCTCTTTTTTGATAATAATATAAGATGTAAAATTTGTTAATTATTCCTTATCAGACGTAAAGAGCTTGATCGAAAATTTATCAAAATATTCGCCTGGTATGAATGACACCTTTTAGCGTAGGAATTTTTGTTTATATATTATTTAAATCTAGTTTCAACAATTCAATTTTCACGGTTGCCTTTATATCATTATTAAAGGTACGGTAAGTTTGACTGCAACATTTAAGAATCACTTCTTTCCGTTTGTATTTTTTGTGTTTTAATGCTTACCGCGAGCTCCAACACCGACACCATTCATGTCCTGATCTTCAACTGCACCCAGTATCTGTAGAACTGCTGTTCGAAAATCCTTATATACTTCTTCTGGATTTCTTTCACCATTTACCTGCAAATTTGTAATTAAAAATAAAAAAAATATATATTTTTTTTTTATTAATGGCCTCAATTTGAAAAAAAGGCACTAATTTGTTAATAGAAAGTTCCAAATTTTAATATTACAACATTCATATGAAGAATTAAAAAGTTAAGGGCAATTGTAAACACGACAGGTTGTGGGTTCGATTCCCACTCCAGGAAATGTAAAAGTTTAGTATTTTCATTACCAAGGCAAAGCGCGATGCCTCAATTCGGCGGAAAATGGGGAACGGAGTGTCATAACACTAGGTACTCAGGTTCCCTCTGCCTACCCTGCTATATGCGGGATACTATTATTTTCTCTTACTCATTTTCTTTCAACTTTCACTGGAAAATGATTTAAGAATCTACTACCTAGTATTTAATTTCGTTTTAATATCACGAACTCGCTTCTACCAAAAAAATAACAATAAAAAATAAATGAATTAACAGAAAATGAATCCCACATATCAAATATTCTATTTACTTTTCGTATACCTGTGGGGTACTTAAGACAATCTGGGGCGCTAACTAAAAATTTATATATTTATAGCTTTACAACCGTACGAAGGGCCTGTTTCAATCATAATACCATATATATTTATGAAGACCTGAAATATTGAAAATGTACCTTCATAGTAAATGTAGCACACATAAACTATTTTTGGAATTGTCGAAAAAGCTAATATAATCTTTTTATTATTTACTTTAACTTTACGCTGTATCCGGCACATAGTATATAGATAGAGGGAACTTGAGAACCTAGTGTTAAGACACTCCATTCTCTTAAGATTTCTCTTCCCTATTTGCCTGTTGACTGGCGGAACTCAACGCAGCGAAGAAATAAAAATACTAAATCAAAATCATTAATAAAATAAGCAAACAAATGAAGTAAAATCATTAAAAAAAATTATTAAATGATGATTTATACAGTGTGGGTAGAGTTCAGAGTTAGTTTCAGGGTAGAGCTAGAATATTTTTGAAGTTTCAAGTGTTAATCCCACACTTAGGAAACGATAAATATATTTAGAAAACGTATAATTATTTGAACGCAGCGGGACTCGAACCTGCGCCTCTTGGAAACCGTCCAAGCGCTCTGACCACTAGGCTATGCGTTCTATATAAGGCTGCGTCGAAATTCTTATACGCTTGTTCTTTGAAATAATCTTTGGGTAGCAGAAAATTCTAAAAATCTCTCTACAGAGATGCTAACAACATGAATAAGTTGTAGTAGTTGTATATATAGTTGTTGCATATAGATAAATGACAGACGAGCAGAAGGACCACCTGATGGTAAGTGGCTACCTTCGCCCATAGACATCTACAACACCTACCTGCCTACCTAGATGATACAGATGGAAGGGGAGGACAATGTAGTAGTTCGCTATCGGAACCACCACATTCTGGGGAAAGGATGGGGTGGGAAAGGACAAAACCTGGAAAACTTAACACATAATATATTAAATTCGTATGGAAAGCAGCGAACGAGGTGTATTTACTAGTAATAAATAAATAGCCTGCGCCTGTCGTGGCGCAGAAGCACAAGCGTGCGACTGTAAACGCGTCAGGTTGTGGGTTCGATTCCCACTCCAGGAAATGTAAAATTTAGTATTTTCATTTCTTGGGTTTGGTAACATGGCAAAGCACGGCGTTGAGTTCCGTCACTCAACACGCAATGTCATTTGGCGGAAAGTGGGGAACGGAAATGTTAAAAGAGAACGGAGTGTCTTAACACTAGGTTCTCTGGTTCCCTCTGCCTACCCCGCTATATGCGGGATCCAGCGTGAAGTTAAAAAAAAAAAAACGAATAGATAAACATACACGTGTAGAAAGTAAGAAGCTATTCATAATATAGTTACTATATACGAATAGTAAGCCGATATTTGTGTCACCATTAAATTTTCAACTCAGCCATCCCAACACCTGCCCACTCTCACGTCCTCGAAAACTCTACTAATCTAACTTTATCGTGTTTCTTCATATTGTTGTAAATAAAATATTTTAATATCTCTATTAAATGAAAATTGCTTAATGGTTAAAAGGCGGAAGTTATGTTATAATATAATTTTAAGAACATTTGTCATAGAAATTGATAAATTTCGTTTATTTAATACTACAGTTCGATGAATTTCTATGATATATACATTTTTGTTTTTCAATTTTCAGGTAAAGATAATTTATATTAATTTATAACGCCTGTCGTGGCGCAGAGGCACAAGCGTGCGACTATAAATGCGACAGGTTGTGGGTTCGATCCCCACTCTAGGAAATGTAAAATTTTGTATTTTCATTTCTTGGATTTGGTCACAAGGCAAAGCGCGGCGTTGAGTTCCGCCACTCAACACGCAATGAACGGAATTGTTGAAAGAGAATGGACTGTCTTAACAGTAGATTCTCTGGTTCCCTCTGCCTACCCTGCTATATGCGGGATACAGCGTGAAGTTAAAATATATATATATAATGGAGTATAAGATGTCGTAACACGTCGTTCTGCTTTAGAGACATTATTGTATGGGGAAGTAACGGAACTTACCGCTGCATGTTTTCAATTTTTAATAATATAACACTCGACCATTGGTATCAATGCGACGGATCCTACGTACACCGATACAAATGCAAAAGTACAACTTTATAGGAGATGATTTAAAAGTTCCTAAGGTTGTTATTATTCAAGGGGAGTGATTGCCAAAGTACATTTGAAACCAATCGACATAAGAAGCTTAAATTAGTATGTATGTTAGGAATTACAGATCACTTATCAAAATTCTAACGGGAACGAGAAGAAAAAGGATTTTACGTTTTACAGCCGAACTATAGAAAGTAAGAAGTTCACGACATCTTATTTATTTAATAAAGCATTTTAATAACGCGTGTCGTGGCGCAGAGGCACAAGTGTGCGACTGTAAACGCGACAGATTGTGGGTTCGATTTCCACTCCAGGAGATGGAGTTTTTCATTCCTGGGTTTGGTAACAAGGCAAAGCGCGGCGTTGAGTTTAGCCACTCAGCACGCAATGCCTCAATTCGGCGGAAAGTGGGGAACGAAGTGTCTTAACATTAGGTTCCCTCTGCCTGCCCTGCTATATGCGGGATACAGCGGGAAGCTATGTATGTATGTATTTTAATACTGAGCAGATGGTTTTATTGTCTATTTGTTTAATAAATTGTATTCGATATATACTGTAGATGGTAAATTCCTTAAAACGAGGTACATTTCCTTTTATTCTTTCAAAACATTGTAAAAACACATTTATAATTTTGAAATACAGAGTCAATTCAATTTTTGATAGTTAAAATTAGGGACCTTGACCCAAATACATTCCGCACTGTATGTAGAGTGTACATTACGTCTTCAATATTTTGAACTACTTTTTTACAGCTTCATGTTTACTCTCGCATAACATGGTAGTTAGAAAGAAGCCACTGTCAAAACACTACGTTCGCAGGTTCCCTTCCGAATGCGAGATATAAAGTGTTAAGTGGGAAACTCGACGCCGTATTTTGTCTCCAATTCAGAGGGGGAAAAAGAAAATAGTTTTAAATATTCCCTCAAGTGAGAATCGTACTGACAACCAATCTAATTAACAGTCAGGCGCTGTTCCACTACGCCACGACGGTCTCATAATATATTAGCAACAATACGAACTTGTTGTCTGCATTTTCCACGAAACCGCTAAGTGAAGTTTCTAAGCTTATTTCGAATTGTATTAAAAACTATCTATTGTACAATAAAAAGTGTATTCATCGATTTTTAGTGAATCATCAAGCGTTACTAATATACGAGTACGAGTATCATCACGTTTCGGAGAACGAAACTTTATTATCACGTACCAAAATGGATAAATTAGTTAGTAATTTAAATTGGAGATCAATTATTATAATATGACTTGGTTGAAGTTGTAATTTTAGCTTCACGTTATATCCCGCACATAGCAGGGTAGGCAGAGGGAACCTGAGAACTTAGTGTTAAGACACTCCGTTCTCTTAAGATTTCCGTTCCCGACTTTCCGCCGAATTGAGGCATTGCGTGCTGAGTGGCAGAACTCAACGCCTTATAATTATTGCAAATGCTTAACATTCTCATTCCATGAGCGGAAACGAAAACGGAACGGAAATTTTTCAGTAATATCACTTATACATCGAACTTGTACATAGAGTACAATTTTTAAAGATTTTATATAATTGGCCATAATATAATGATAATAATCTAATTACACATATAAATTTTACTCCAAACGGATTTCGAACCTCTAACCTCTACCCTCTACTCAGTCCATATTGACTCCAATCTGCGGCATAATATTGTCATTTTTTTAACTTCGCTTCTTCTTCTTTCTTAAATTAACTTCGGTAAGCAGAGCGAACCTGAGAACGTAGTGTTAAGACACACCGTTCTCTTTCAAAAATTCCCCACTTTCCGCCGAATTGAGGCATTACGTGCTGAGTGGTGGAACTCAACGCCGTGCTCTGCCTTGTTACCAAACCCAGAAAATGAAAATACTTCATTTCCTGGAGTGCGAATCGAACCCTCAACTTGTCGCGTTTACAGTCGCTTGTGCCGCTGCGCCACAACAGGCGTTATTGTCATTTTATATAGACTAGTATCGATTATATAATTAAAGAATAATTAAAGCAATAAAGTAATTGTAAAAATACAATAATTAGGGTGAAGCTAAAAGAATGTGGTTTTGAAAAAATGATCGTGACACACCGATAAGTGACACACAACATTTTTTTAATATATGAAACCTTGAAATTACTGAATAAATGGTTATCTATAAGTATAAATCAATTTTTTTAACATATTCTTCTCACCTTCTCGCTTTACACCTCTTATCAGGATAGTTCGAAAGAAACTAGAGTCAAAAGAAAACAACACGGTAAAATTACACTTTATCCTGATAATTTATATTATGAAAATAATATATGAATTTCAAGTAAATCATGGCAAAAGATCGATTACAATCGTCGATCCCATCAAATTTCATCGGCGGTTATTAAGTACAATAAGTAATTGTTCATACTTGCATGCTATTCAGAGTTTTAGTTTATTTTACATATTGTAATAGATTTTTGACAATTTTTGTATATTTTGAATACTGTGCTTAAAAATTTTGTATGATAAGGGTCCGGTAGTCTACCATGAGACAGTGTTCGTGTACATGGGCGCAATACTATATGTAATGATTTTATTATTTTAAAATTGTTAATTATATTTAAGATTTGTATTTCCTTTAGTTTAAGTTAGTAAAATGTTTATAATGTTCACAGTTTAGAGTAACACTTATATTGTCGTCTGTATTGCATTTTTATGAGCTGACAACTCTCCACTTAATATTTCTTTTATTAGTTGTGTTCCCATAAGTTAAAGTAGAGTTGACAGCCTCCACATACTATTTAAAATAATATTTATATTTGTAAGTTTTTTGTCGATAATCTAACATTCCTCAAGCACTTGAAAACAGCCCTTGTAAGTTAAGCTCACATTCCTTTTAAATGTTATTAAGGTCTATTTTGTAAGTTTCTCACGAAACCCCCACCAAGTTACTGTGTATATAAACTTTAAGATTTATTTATCGATTTCTGTATTCAACGCATCAAGTTGTATTTGAATATTAAAGAATATATTTGTAATAAATATTATAAGCAAGTAATAGAAATAACATAGCCATCCTGAAAATAAACTAAGTCATGTTAGCCTGCATTTTTATTGTAAAAATGGATCCTGTACAACAATATACCAATATATCGCCGACATATACGTGCAAAGAATATTTGTTCTAACTGTGATGTTTGCAAAGCCAAATAGCGGTTGGGCCATCATTAAATAAAGTTGGGTTTGATTGATATAAATAAAGAAATTCCTAATTTAATATTAAATATATTGGATATAGTATAACTAAATGATACTGGAGGAAGGTCACGTAAAAAGCATGAGGACCCCTCGGAGGGCATGCTTGAAGAGGTTAATAACTGTGGACGAGGCGAAAGAGGTAGGTTTGGCTCTCCGTTCTCTCTGACTACCCCGCTAGGGATAAAGCGTGAAGTTAAATAAGTAAGTAATATTAAATATGAAACAAGACAGAGAAATCATTTAAATTTATATTTATTTACGTTTCATTTAAGTGTCCGCAGCTACTCCCCTTCCCCTTAGTAATTCAAATCCATATAATCATTTCCTTACCAGAAACCGAACTGACAACCAATCCTGCTTACAAGCACAACCCACTCTTCCACGATAACCTTTGATTACAACTTTCAAGCAAAGCTAATAAAAGAGCGTTAAAAATAGTTAACCATTATTAAAGTAACAAATGTATGTAACATTACAGTCATAGTCTGTCATATTGACATATCGATGTGTCCAAATTTCTTTCTAAGGTCATCGTTTCTCCTTGATTTATTTATAGGGTGGTTTAAAGAAGCATCTGTTAATATTTAACATTATAATTGCAAAGCAGTTTTTATTACACGTTTTGTAGAACTATAATCACTAGAGTCCACGTTGACGCGTTAACAACGCGTTGTCTTTAGTAATGTATATATCAATTTATATAAACATAGATGTCAAACCATGGTAGTGTGTGTAACATTTGTTTTGTTAATTTAATATACTTTTTATGCATTATTTTAAAAAAGATGTTAGCATTCTGCGCTATATAAACTATAAGTATGCCAAGTTTCATGCTCCTCCATCCGCGTAATTTTCGTAAAAAGGGATTCAAAGCTTTTATATTAACGGAACAGCATTTGATAGTAAGCGTGATTGGTTGTGGGTTCGATTCTCAATCGGGGAATAGATATATTTATACTATTTTCATTTTCCCTGCTTGGGTAATAGGTTGAGGTTCACCTCTTAACACCCAAAGTCTCAATTTTTTGGTGAAAAATGTATTAACACTAGATTTTCTTTAACTTTTGTGATTAGAAATGAATACATAAAAATATAATTTTCATACACAATTTATTGATTTTTTATTTTTTATAAGAAGGGCGGAGTATCTTGCCTAGAAACGCTCTACCTAACCTGATATGCAGGAAAGAGCTATATTTTCTTATGTATTGGTGCTTCCAGAGCAAAGCTTTAAGCTTTGTGAAACATGCATGACATTAGTAATTGTTAGTTTATCCTTGAAGAGACACAACATTTACTATTAAGAGTAAAAAATTATGTTTAAACAATGATTGAGATCTCTTTAGACTCCATTTTCCTCCCACAAATGTATATACGTAAATAAAATAAAAATGTAGTTTGCATATTATTCTCTTAACACATTGTGTGCCATGTCATTCATATATGAATGCCAGTAACATTTTCCTGGGGGCCATGGCACTCATATATGGTGCCAAGTTATGTTGCATACTTAGCCGTGGCATACGTATTCTTTTTAGTATGCTCTCTCTTAGTAAAAAAAAGTCATCTTTAACTGCCACCATATGTTTTATAAATGGCACGCAGTGTTAAAAAGCACGAAAATACTCTAGAGATACGTCAACCGATATAGGTCAATATAAATAAAAATATTTCATTTTAAATATTATTAATTAATAAGAGAGAGGCAGAGAGAGAAAGAGAGAGAGTTGATAACAAAATAATATAATTATTTAAACTAAAGCTTTCTACAGTTGTCGATGTTTTAACTCGTACGTATGTATATAGCGGCAAATATTGCACAGAATTTATCAATTTAACTTAGTTTTTTTACTAACTACCTTAAAATACTCGTATATAAAATAATAATAAAATCAAATATTTACTAGGTTTTAAAAAAAGTATTTGGCCCATGAGGGGATCGAACCCGCGACCTTCGCGTTATTAGCACGACGCTCTAACCAACTGAGCTAATGGGCCACTTGTGTATCTTTTTAAAATAGGATAGAATTGCGTATAATTCATGTTTTATTCATGTTTTTTTTATATTAAATTAAAAAGAATTTGTAAGGAATAAAATAATGTTTTTTGTATTTTGTTTGTTTTAAACAAAATATATACTAGAAAATATCTTGTCTAGATAAGAAAATAATATAATTATTCAAACTATAGCTTTCTACAGTTATCGATGTTTTAAGTTGCATGTAGAGGCAAATATTGTACACATTGATCAATTTAACTTGTAGTATTTTCTTAGAATAATATATAAAATACTAATAAACTCACATATTTACTATAGATTTTAAATAAAAAAACGTGCCATTGGGCCCGCGAGGGGATCGAACCCGCGACCTTCGCGTTATAGCAATGACGCTCTAACCAACTGGGAGCTAATGGGCCGATTATGTATCTTTCTTAAATAAGATAGAGTTGCGTATAATTCATGTTTTCCTCTTACATTTATCATATTAAATTAAAAATAATTCTTGTAAGGAAGGAATAAAAGAAAAAATATATACTGAGCTTTTAGAGTTAAAAATATTTGGGCCCATGAGGGGATCGAACCCAAGGCGACTCGGGCGTTATTAGCACGACGCTCTTAACTACCGGAGCTTTACGGGCTTGTTGCTCATAGTATTAAAAATTACAATTTACAAGGTAAGCAGGTTGTTGGGTTGGTGACACCATAAATAAATAGTAATCTCAAATAATAGGTTAAAAAAAGTCAGGTTCACTTTATCCCCATATCAGTAGCCACCAAATCAAATTCAAAATATTATTTATTCAAATAGGCTATTACAGAATTTTTAGAATCGTCATTTAATATAAAAAGATATCAGTCGTCTCAGTCCTAACGGAAGCTACCACCGGCTCGGAAGGCAGTTCTGCTGAGAAGCTCTTTTAAAAAAAAAATTGAATAAATTTACAGCAATGATAAGTCAGTGAGAATCTAGTGTCAAGACCCTCCGTTTTCTACTTTCCATTTGAAATCTAGACATTACGCGTTGAATGGCGGAACTCAACGCCGCGTTTTATCTTACCTAGGGGAGACAGCAATATAATACAAATACGATTCATTAACGCCTGTCACAAGCGTGCTACTGTAAACGCAACAGGTTATGGTTTCGATTCCCACTTCAGGAAATGTTAAGTGTAGTATTTTCATTTCCTGGATTAGGAAATAAGGCAAAGCGCGGTGTTGAGTTCCGCCACTCAGCACGTAATGCCTCAATTCGGCGGAGAGAGGGGAACGGAATTGTTGAAAGAGAACGGAGTCTCTTAATACTAGGTTCTCAGGTTCCTTCTGCCTACCCTGCTATATGCGAGATACAGCGGGAAGCTATAAAATATAAAAAAAAACAGTTATTGCCTCGAATGGATATCGATCGCATTTACACAGGAACTGTTCCACTGCGCCACGATAGCCACAAGCAATATATTAACTTAAAAATAAACAAAAAATACAATCTTCCAAGTAATTTGATGCAAGAAGGCCGATTCATGGGAAATTACTGCGTAATTGGCGTCGTTTAAGACAGTGACATTGTACGTGACCGTAATACGAGCGGTCGATAGCTAGCTGTTTTATTGATGCTTATCGATCATCTCACGTTACGTATCGAAAACGTCACACTGAGTAGTGATTACCTGCGGTTGCACTTTGACGTCTTTTTAACACGCTTTTATTACCTTGGTATGTATCAGTGGCGAGGGGTGAAATTTCAAAAAGGTATGCCGGTATATTTAGGGAAGCCGGTATATTTAGGGAAGCCGGTATATTTAGGGAAGCCGGTATATTTAGGGACGCCGGTACACCTAGGGAAGCTGGTATACTTAGGGAAGCTGTATACAGTATAGGGTGCTAAGTTTTGTGACAATCTCAATCTTAAATTTTGCTGGCGATCTTTTTTTTAGGTCTCAATTCCAATTTTATTATATTTTCCTGACGACCGTTTTTTAGCTTTCAAAATTTTGTTGAGCGTGTTTTCTTGCAAATGCACTCCCAATTTTATTCCATCGCGTTTTTTTTTATATCCCTAATCTAATAATAAATCCACCGATAATTTATTGCAATATAGAAAAGGTGCGCCGCTGGGATCGTGTCATATCCCTATAACGAAAACTTTGTACTCGATTTTGACCGGCTATGAAATATCAGAGTATTTACTTATAAAAATATACTAAGGAATACGTTTTAATAAAAAACGCATATAAAAAATAATGAATAAATAATAGTTTAAAAAAACCGCGCCCGCAGTAAACATGACTGGTTATAAATTCGACTTCCCACTCTGGAGTGTCTTACGCTGGATTCTCTCTGACTACCCTCCTGTGTGGGGAAAAGCATGTGCATGACACTCCGTTTTCGACTTTATGATACATTAACATTACCATTATTTTTATTATAAAAACAAAATATCGCTTGCAATTTCGACAGTAACTGAAAATCGCATTTCTCCCGTTCCCATAGGAGTTTCGTCAATTTCTCTGTAAGTGCTCCGCTATATTCCCCAGGGAACTTACTTACTAAGTTTTAGCTTTCAACTGCTGAGTACGCTCAGTAGTGTCTGTGATTGTCTGTGAGTTACTCGGTAAAAGAGTTTCATATATACTTATAGATTACCCCGAGTGGAAACCATACCGAAAATTGCGTCTCTTGATATAATGTGGAAATAATTAAGACTAACAATAACTACTTATCAAATCTTTAACTAAATTTGAATATCACATCCGAAGCACTATCA
>JAKGSA010000036.1:328023-435301 GCA_033558755.1 Philaethria dido | reverse complement strand
AAATATGATATATAAACCCAAAGTGATAACCCATTTGTACCTATCTTGCTTAATAATTTTATAACTTGACAACGATAAAGCAGTTTATTAAGATATGTTTATATTATAAATAATAATACATATTATCTTAAAGTCATAAATCTTCACAGATAATATAAAAATACTTATTATTACTATAGTATTATTAAATAATACAATTACTCATACTTTCTGGGGCTTTGCGTGTTAAATGGTGGATATCGACGCCGCGTTTTGCAAGAGTAAGTATGAAGAAGAACGTGCTCAGATGATTTGGGCACGTCGAGAGGATGAGTGATGAAAGAATAGTGAGAAAGATATATGAAGCAAAGGTGAGCGGCAAGAGAGGTGGGGGGAGACCTCGGTTGACCTTCGAGAACACAGTGTTAATGATACTGGAGGAAGGTCACGTGAAAAGCATGAGGACACCCCGGAGGGCATGCATGAAGAGGTTAATGACTGTGGACGAAGCGAAAGAGGTATGCGGGGACCGTAGCGTTTGGCGCTCTGTTCTCTCTGACTACCCCGCTAGGGATAAAGCGTGAAGTTAGATAGGTAGGTTTTGCAAGAGTGGAGAAAAGAAAATAATTTAAACATGATCATTCCCGTGAGTTGGAATCGAACCCCGAAACCCCACTTCTAATAGGACACACTATACTACTGTACCACAATAGGTTCTCTATGTCAAAAAAGTCCTTTTTACTGTAGTAAAGGCCCTCAAGCATCTACACAAAGACATTTTATTTTTATATGTATTGCGCATCCGTGAAAATATCAAGTGTTAAAATACTCCGTTCTCCATACTTGGTTGATATTTGGAATTGCATATTCATTTTTTTCAATAAAAATTGGTATTGATATTTATTTTATGTAGAGGATAACTAAAAAAATCATGAAAGAAAATATTTTCAGGTAAAAGCATTTAAATAGCATAAAACAGAATTTACGAATAAAACTTATCAACTTTTTCTCGCCTCACATAATATGTAAAGACAAAAAGAGAAACAGATATATTGTCACTATTGTATTGTATTATGTTTATTCACGCCTGTCGTGGCGCAGAGGCACAAGCCTGCGACTGTAAGCGCGACAGGTTGTGGGTTCGATTTCCTTTCCAGAAAATGGCATTTTTCATTTCCTGGGTTTGGTAGCAAGGCAGAGTGCGGCGTTGAGTTCCGCCACTCAGCACGCAATGCCTCAATTCTGCGGAAAGTGGGGAACGGAGTGTCTTAACTCTTGGCTTTCTCTGCCTACCCTGCTATATGCGGGATACAGCGTGAAGCTATGTATGTATGTTTATGCAATCCATACAACTTCATTCATATACATTCATAATATAATTTAATTTACTGATAAGCAAAGATAATAATACCTTATAAGTTATAGTAGCGTATTAACTTTTTACTACATTACAATGATACACTTCTATTTTTCGCTATTTATATTCATCGGCCCATTAGCTCAGTTGGTTAGAGCGTCGTGCTAATAACGCGAAGGTCGCGGGTTCGATCCCCTCATGGGCCAAGAAAATTTTTAAATTTTATTTAATTTAGTTATTTTTATTTACAAAATAAAAGATAATATTTGTATCAAATATCCCTAAGTGAAAGTCTCTACAAGATAATATATACTTTCACGAAACAAGCTCTTGCTATAAGAAATCGCTTAAAGATTTAAATATGTTTTTAACTTATTCCACCTATATTAAAAAAATCGAGATTTTGAGTTATTATATTTCTAAATTCCATAGATAATAATACTTCTCTTTATGCACCTTATTCAGTAATATATACAAATACGTGAAGCAAAAACTTTGTATCACTTTTTACGAAAATTACGCGGACGGAGGAGCATGAACACACTTATAGTTATAGGGAAGGAGTGCACAATGATTATATTTTCTAAAAATAATGGATAAAAATATATTAAATTAATAAAATAAATGTTACACACACTACCATGATTTGTCATCCATGTTTATATAAAGTGACATATATGTCACTACGTAATACTTTATTAATGCATTTACGGGGACACTAGTGAATTTAAATACTGTTAGACAACACATAGCCGAACATCTGGACGTTTTTATGTTCGTTTAATTTCAGCATTCTAACTGAAATTGTATGTAGATGTTTTGTTCTTAAGAGAACGGAGTGTCCTAACACTAGGTTCTCAGGTTCCCTCTGCCCACCCTGCTATGCGCGGGATACAGCGTGAAGCTAAATAAAAAAAAATACGAAATAAAAATAGAACTATAAAAAAGTTCTTCAGTTTGACAAATTACAATTGTAAGTTAATTTATAACACTGAATTTCCGGCATATTAAATAATACATATATCAGATGAAATTTTCTTTAAAAAAAAAAACAAGATAAATATGGCCCCTGAGGGGATCGAACCCGCGACCTTCGCGTTATTAGCACGACGCTCTAACCAACTGAGCTAATGGGCCTGTTGTGTATCACTTTTAAAATAAGATAGAGTTACGTACAGTTATTGACGTTTAACTAAAAGCAATGTATTATATTTTTTTAATCTAAGGTAGTGATTATAGTCACTAGCAAGAAAGAAGCTTGTTTTTTTGGCTTTACAAAATTTATATATCTTCCGCACCTTAAGTGAAAGTAGCCTAGCCTAACTTCACGCTTTACACAACAGGATAAATACAAAATATTAAGTGTTGCTAATTCAGATGAAAAGTAATATTAAAAAATATAAAATCAATTCACTATACGCCAGTGCATATTTTCTTAGCTTATCCTGCTAGACCCTTTATTAACGAACAATCATGTCTGCTAAAATACTTTTATTTTTTTTAATAAAAAGTATCACCTGTCGTGGCGCAGAGGCACATGTGTGCGACTGTAAACGCGACAGGTTGTGGGTTCGACTCCCACTCCAGAAAAAGGAATTTTTCATTTTCTGGGTTTGGTAACAAGGCAAAGCGCGGCGTTGAGTTCCGCCACTTAGCGCGCAATGCCTCAATTCAGCGGAAAGTGGGGAACGGAGTGACTTAACACTAGGTTCCCTCTGCCTACCCTGCTATATGCAGGATACAGCGTGAGGCTATGTATGTAGGTATGTATAAAAAGTATCCTATGCATTTTTAATACCTTTGAATTTTCGTTTAAACTTTCATTATATAGTTTTGGCGTTGAAGCGTAAGAAAGAAACTTACATTCCTATTTACAATATTAGTAGAGATTTAAAATTATTAAAAACAAAAAAAAAATTTTGGCCCATGAGGGGATCGAACCCGCGACCTTCGCGTTATTAGCACGACGCTCTAACCAACTGAGCTAATGGGCCGGTTATGTATTACTTTAAAAATAAGATAGAGTTGCAAGTTATAATTCACGTTTTATTTGTTTCGAAAATGTTTAATTTCTTAATTTGTCTTTTATGTCGTGAGAAATAGATTTTTTCTAATAATAGTACTAGATATATGTTAGGATATAATAAACAAGTTACATAATTATTTTATAAATGTTGTTATGTTGGTGTAGAAGCTTTATTTCTGTAAACATTCATATTTATCTATTCAGTAGATTCGCCGGAAAGAGAAACAAACTTCCATACATTCTCACAAGCAATTTTTTACACCATCACCCTTTTTCCGCATAGCAGAGTCTCTGACTCTAAAAAAGAACAAAGATGATGATGATGAAAAGACAAGAGCCGAGACAATTAATTATACGTTTTTGGAAAAGAGAGAATGGAACCTTGATCCTAGGTTCTCTCTTATTAATCAGTTAATCGGTAAAAAGCAAAAGCTGCTATAAGAAGAAACTCCTTAGCTATCTATGGATCTACTGTGCGAGATGGGCCCGGCCCATCTCGTCGCAGTGAGAGGAGTTTGGAGAGTGCCTGGGACTTGCGACCCAACGTGTATTTATAAGGGGCCCTTTTAAAATGCACATTAACGTTCACCTCTATTGTCCTCTTTCACCAGGCATAATACATCACATATTTCTGGGTAACAATAAATATTCCTGTCTGTCTGCGCCTGTCGTGGCGCAGAGGCACAAGCGTGCGACTGTGAACGCGACAGGTTGTGGGTTCGATTCCCACTCCAGGAAATGTAAAATTTAGTATTTTCATTTCTTGGGTTTGGTAAAAAGACAAAGCGCGACGTTGAGTTCCGCACTCAACACGCAATGCCTCAATTTGGCGGAAAGTGGGGAACGGAAATATTAAAAGTGAACGGAGTGTCTTAACCCATGGTTCTCTGGTTCCTTCTGCCTTCCCTGCTCTGTGCAGGATATAACATGAAGCCTCAAAAAAAATATTTTCACTTACCGCAATCAGCATGTTGCTTTGATCGAAGTAGTCAGCAACTGGCATTACGTTCTTATAGAAATTATTGAGTTCCATCCTCGCCAAGCTCAGTACTACGTGGCCAAGTCGCGCCCCGTACTCTATTTGTCTTTCTAGCACCCTTTGCCTCCAGCTTACAAGCACCACCCCGCTTATCGTTTGTATCTATATGTAAAAAAAATAGATTTTTATAAAGATAAAGAAAACTGACTTCAAAACTAAATAGTAAAATTATATACTCTAGTGTCCCCGTTGCCGCGTTAACAACGCGTTGTCTTTAGTAATGTATATGTCACTTTGTATAAACATGGATGTCAAACCATGGTAGTGTGTGTAACATTTATTTTATCAATTTAATATACTTTTTATGCATTATTTAAATAAAATATTAGCATTCTGCACTCCTTCTCTATATAAACTGTAAGTGTGTCAAGTTTCATGCTCCTCCGTTCGCGTAATTTTCGTAGAAAGGGATCCAAGGTTTTTGCTTCAAGTATTTATATATAAATAAGAATTCTACTTTTCGTTATATGTACTCATCGGCCCATTAGCTCAGTTGGTTAGAGCGTCGTGCTAATAACGCGAAGGTCGCGGGTTCGATCCCCTCATGGGCCAAATACATTTCTTTTTATTTTAATTAATTTTAGTTATTTTAATATAATAAAATAAAATATATAATATTTAAATCAAATATCACTAAGTGAAAGTCTCTACAGGATAATACACTTTCTTAAAAAAGAAAACTGATTTTAAATAAAATGCATACATACATACATACATTGCTTCACGCTATAGCAGGGTAGGCAGAGGGAACCTAGTATTAAGACACTCCGTTCCCCATTTTCCGCCGAATTGAGGCATTGCCTGCTGAGTGGCGGAACTCAATGCCGCGCTTTGCCTTGTTACCGAACCCAAGAAATGAAAAATTGCATTTCCTGGAGTGGGAATCGAACCCACAATCCGTCGCATTTACAGTCGCACGCACAAAATGGACTAAAAAGCAATTAATTATCAGTTTTGTCATATTTGAATTCCTTCTGAGCGTTAATAACTATGGACGAGGCGGAAGAAGTATGCAGGGACCGTAGCGTTTGGCGCTCCATTCTCCTTGACTACTCCGCTAGGGATAAAACGTGAAGTTACGTAAGTTCTGGGCTATTTATTGGCGTACAGAATGTTCTAGAAACACAACCCTCAGTTACAATTAATAACACGTACGTACGAGTCACCATTCAACTGTTCGCGTGTATTATTAATCTATTTATTCTAAAACATGAGATATGATCGCACCGCATTGGTGACGCGGCTCTTTGGGCATTAAGTACAAACAATCATTTTTAATATTCATTTCTATCAATATATTAAACTACCTGCCTGTCGTGGCGCAGAGGCACAAGCCACTGTAAACGGGATAGGTTGTGGATTCGATTTCCACTCCAGGAAATAGATTTTCTCATTTCCTGGGTTTAGTAAGCAAGGCAAAGCGCGGCGTTGAGTTCCGCCAATCAGCAATGCCTCAATTCGGCGGAATGTGGGATACAGCGTGAAGCTATGTATGTATATATAAAGTAGCTGTTACTCGCAGTTTCGCGCATGGTCAATGGCAATCCATACTTCATCCTATAGTGCGTATATGCGATCATTTGATTTCTAAAGTAGCAACATTTTCAACATTTTTGCCAAACAATCCTGTCTACCAAAACATTTTTGTAAATAAATTGTATCCTATGTCCGCTGTATGTTATCCGCTATGTTATTAATTTTCATAAATTGTACACAAGGCTACCTACTGTTAACATTATTTGTTAAAGTCATTAATATTTGCATGTCAAGAAACTGAACACCTTACCAAGATCTGAACATCATCAAAATATTAATTGCTAATACATCTGACATATTTAAATTATTTCATTTGTTCTTATTTCTCCACTTTGCTAAGACGAAGCGTGATCTTGAGTTCGGCCACTTAACATGTGTGTCAATATCTCGAATTTGGGTTGACAATTGAGAACGGAGTGCTTAGACACTAGGTTTTTTTATTTAATTACGGCGCTATGCAGAAAAAAGCGTAAACTACAAAAATATATGCATGCAATGCAAGTTGCATTGATTTTGTCATAATCAAATAACACTAAATTGAGTCACAAGCGACTACGTGAAAAGAAAAACGTGACAGGTTGTAGGTTCGATTCCCACTCCAGGAAATAGAATTTTTCATTTCCTGTTCCCCACTCCGTTCCACTCCGTTCCCCACTTTCCGCCGAAATGAGGTATTGCGTGCTAAGTGGCGGAACTCAACGCCGCGCTTTGCCTTGTTAGCAAACCCAGGAAATGAAAATACTAAAGTATAATATAATTATTATTGGTTTTGAAAGTTTACTGAAGTTCTTCAGACGTACTAACCGTGTTACTGACCATGACATTGCGGTGAAGGCTTATTGATTCAAATTACGTTAATTTTCATAACTTTCACATATAATAATAAAAAAATAAGATATATATATATATATATATATATATATATATATATATATATATATATATGTAAAAGATTTTTGTTTATTTAATTTATGGCTTTTAGGCGCGCCATTGACTTTTAATTTTAAAAATAAAAAGCCGCTTTTGATTTCAATTTTCACCAATATTGACAGGAAAACACGAGGGAAATGCAGTAATTGTCATTTATTTTTTTTGACATACGCCGAAATTTAATTTAATACAGATAAAATATGCATAAAAAAAATTAGAATAAGTTACATGTATTTTTTTTTATTATTGTTCATTAATACTAGCTTATGTAGACAACTTACTATTACTTATCAAACACAGCCAAGTTAACAAAATGTTAAACTAAATAAATAATAATATTAAATTATAATAGATACATTTCTAAACGCAACATATTTTAGTTACTTTCATAATTACTATAAATATTTGTCTCGTTTAAGGTCGCTAAAGCACAGAGTTCTTTTATAGTGATATAGCTACATATATTGCTACCAATCAATTAAAGTAACTCTACCATAATTCTCGTAGTCCCAGTGGAGCTATTTCCATACAATTATATTAAGTAAAGCTGAATACTTAACATATATTAAATGTCAAGTACTGGATAATAAAGTTAATCCTCTTTAACATGATTTTATTAGCTTCACCCATTTCTATTACCGTAATTAAAAATTTTACAGATGAAAAAAAACTTATAACGAAAACAAAACAACCCGATTGCATACAAGTAACTGAAAAGATGAACAGTCAATATCACATTTTACAGGATTTCTTGGGTAGGTTTAATTGGTTGAAGAATGGGTCCATTCAATTTTAATATTATTTCTTTCCTGTACGTTCGTAATCTTGTCATTTTATTTTATTTCTTAATATACATATGATTTTGAAAATTCAGTGATTCGATAAAGCGTTTATTTTGGCATTCCGCAGTCGCAACACCAAGGCTATACTTATATACTTATACAATATGTACTTATATATATATATATATATATATATATATATATATATATATATATATATATATATATATACATATATATTGTATATACGTTGCCGACCTACAGTGTACAAATCAATGTGGTGGCTAAGGCAGTCCGCCGTCGGAACCACCGCATTCTGGGGAAAAGATGAGTGGGAATAGGGAAGTGGCTTACATGCCATGTAACCAGAACACAATATTCGTTCGATATTTGGCGGTGCAACTGTCACATGATAGTGGCCGCGAACCAGTCGGAGGATGAACCTTCTACCACCAGATTAGGTTACTGGGTACCCCTTACGATATATTCTAACCCCGTCTCCTCGAATAACCTAAATATTAATTAAAACGAAAAATAATTATAGAAACCTAAAACTCATTTTTAAATGCCTTTTCAACTATACCCCACTTAACGTAGGTTGTTGATTTATTTTCGTATGTTTACCGTAGTTTAGTAAAAAAAACATATAGACTGTATTTTTTAAAATTTGTACAATGATACAAATAGCCACATTATAACAATAAATTAAATAATAACAAATACCCAGTTCAAAAATCTTTACAGATTATACAACGATAGGTAGTGAAGAGTGTTCCGTCCTTGACACACTAATCACTAATTTTTGTCAGAAGGTCCTTCCAGAATCGATTAACGTACAAAGTATATACGATTAACTTAATTATTATATATTTATTATTAACATTTCAACTGATTGTAGGTTATTATGGATGAATTAATTTTAACTATACCTCATCAGATTCAAGCATATAGCAGGGTAGGCAGGGGGAACCCGAGAACCTAGTGTTAAGACACTCCGCTCTCTCACAACAATTCCGTTCCCCACTTTCCGCCGAATTGAGGCATTGCGTGCTGAGTGGCGGAACTCAACGCCGCGCTTTGCCTTGTTACCAAACCCAGAAAATGAAAATTCTTACATGTCCTAGAGTGGAAATCGAACCCACAACCTGTCGCGTTTACAGTTGCACGCTTGTGCCTCTGTGCCACGACATGCGTTACTTACTTCTTGGCGATACGTCTTGTATTATATCTGACACTAGCTGTACCCTGCGCGGGTTGCTACGCCACAGAAAAGAAGCAATAAAAGCAATAATAATACTTCATTACAAAAATACAGTCAGCAGTCAGCATAAAGAGAATTCTTCTTGAAAGTAAATTGGAAATAACTTTTCACAAAAAAAAAGAACTAAGTAACTTTAAGTTAAATAATATGTTTTTTAGTTTTAAGCTGTATCCCGCACATAGCAAGTTAGGCAGAGAGAACCAGATGACCTAGTGTTAACTCCGTTCTCTTTTAACATTTTCGTTCCAAGCTTTTTATAATATACTACTAATTTTTATTCCACTACAGATTACATCATCTTGATTCAAAAGTTAAAGTAAATACGCAACTCTACCTTATTTTACAAAACATATATAACAGGCCCATTAGCTCAGTTGGTTAGAGCGTCGTGCTAATAACGCGAAGGTCGCGGGTTCGATCCCCTCATGGGCCAAATATATTTTTGTTTTTTTATTTGTCACTCACTAAATAACTCTGATAAAATTTTATAAAAAAAAAATATCAACGTGCATTCAAAAAAAATAATGAATTGAAAATACACTATAATTTAAACATATATTTTATAACTTTCAAAAGACTAGTTTCTGGAAATTAAAAAGTTAGATTTTTATAAGGTCAGGTTTTTATAAAAATGTAGATCGAAGTTAATAATTTCACAAATTTTTACTGTCACATAAAAATAAAATATAAGGAAGTGAGAATATTTGTTTCTACAAATTGTTATTTATACAAGTGTCCCCGTAAATGCGTTTATAACGCATTACGTAGTGACGTATATGTTCACTTTGTATAAACATGGATGTCAAACCATGGTTGTGTGTGTAACGTTTATTTTATTAATTTAATAAACTTTTTATGCATTATTTAAAAAATATACTAGCATTCTGCACTCCTTCGTTATATAAACTATAAGTGTGCCAAGTTACATGCTCCTGCATCCGCGTCATATTCGTAAAAGGGGATCCAAAGTTTTTGCTTCACCTATTTATATATAGATACATACATACTACGTGTAAGCTTTCCAATGTGACTCATTTTCCTACGCGTTATTATATTTGATTGCAGAGCTATACTTCTGTTATTAACCAATTTGTAAATTACTGGAAGTATCTTCCAAATTATATAGCTTCTATAGATAATATAATCGATTATAATTACAACACATCGATTTACATATATTGTATAAAAAATGAGGCACCATTTCGTAGTGACGCTTTATCCCGTATACAGGGCGGGCAGAGAAAACCTAGTGTTAAGACACTCCGTAACAAATAAACTACTTATCTGCGTTATTCGTAATTAAAACCCAGATATCTGATGTGTACATTTCAAGTGTTTACCGTTTAGTCTACAGATATATAAATTGAGTTCAAATGAATTAGGGTATCAACTTGTGTAAGTCCCTTGTAGCTCCGTCGCAAAAATTATGAAAACATAAGTTAAAATATATTATATATTATGTCATTTACTTCTTTATGAATATTTTTTGAATTTGAATTTTGTATGATATCTATAAAACCTAAAACTTCCTTTTCTTGTATTGATAGAAATTTGGAAAAAATACTCTCTCAGTGCCAGGCACTATTCAAAGAGCCTACATGCCATACTTCTTTCTATGGCCAGTAGTTTTCCATGCAAGTTTTCTGTCAGTCATATGTAATGAGCGTTTTATATATATAAATATCTTACCTTATCAGTATATTCAGCAACATCTCTCATGGACCTCGGATACCCGGACACCAGATAGGTCTTCGCTGTAGGCGCCATCTTCATTTCTAACATCAGCACCTCGGTTACCGTTTTGCTTGATAATGTTCCAAAATCTTGCATATCTAAGGAAAAACCTTTGATTTCAGGTAAAGTTGGTCTTTTACAACATGATAAGGGGTTTTTATAGTCCACTTCTATACACTACAACAACATTTTTTTTTTAACTTCACGCTGTATCCCGCATATAGCAGGGTAGGCAGAGGGAACCTGAGAACCTAGGGTTAAGACACTCCGTTCTCTTACAACAATTCCGTTCCCCACTACAACAACAACATGTTAGATTATATAATAAATACTGTAATGAATATACAATTTTTGGGAAACGTCAATAAATGAGCCATTGATTTTGAAATTGAGACAACTCCATTTTATGTTATTGCTTTTTTTTTCATTAAAAAATTTTTTTTTACAAAATGTAGTTGTGTCACTTTCAAAATCAACGGGTCATATATAGATTTGTACAATTAAGTTTTTTGAAAAGAAATTATTTTTTTTAAATTCTATTTTCATTTATATTCTTGTTTTAATCAAAAGTCTTAAGTCGTTTCGTGGCATAAAATCAAAATCATGATTTTTTTAATTATGTCCCAATAATTCTTTTTTTTTAACTTCACGCTGTATCCCGTATATAGCAGGGTAGAAAGAGGAAACCTGAGAACCTAGTGTTAAGACACTCCGTTCTCTTTCAACAAATCCGTTCCTCACTTTCCGCCAGATTGAGGCATTGCGTGTTGAGTGGCGGAATTCAACGCCTCGCTTTGCCTTGTTACCAAACCCAGAAAATTAAATTATTTCATTTCCTGGAGTGGGAATCGAACCCACAACCTGTCGCTTTACAGTCGCACACTTTTGCCTCTGCGCCACGACGTCCTATAATTCTAAAGGTGCGATAGGTCTTAAATTATAAAATACTTGCCAAACTAACTGTATTAAATGTATTAGCTAATGCTTAATATTTATATTTTGTAACTAATAATTTAAAATTAATACGGTAGCCATTTTTATTATTTTTCAACGTAAGGGGGAAGAAAGGCGAGGAAAGGGCGACGGGTTTTGAGAGATGTTGAAGACTGTTGATTAAATTAAGTAAGAAAAAATACGAAATAAAGAAAGTTAACCACCATACTTGAGGCATTTATTAAACATGAACTATAGTGGATCCTATTAGGGACAAACTGCGAAAAAGACGAAAAGACAATATTGTCCCAAGAAATAATACACATTCAGGTTTAATCAATTACTCCAAATTTATTCTATGCACAGTTAGTCACAGTTTTTTCATTTGTTTTTATATTGATAATAAGAAATCATGCAAAAAAACTTTGACTAACTGGCTAGGTAATCTATCTTATGCCGAAATTGAAAATATGCTATGATAAATACTTTGCTCATTTTTTAAATAACACACACACAGATCACTCTCACACATGCGAACGCACACATGCACATACACATGTAAACACACAAACACACACACACACGGCTTTGTTACTATTAAGTTATATGTATTATGTTATATATTATATGTTATATGTTACGTATTATGTTATTGTTAAGTCATCGGAGAAGCGAGACATTCCCATCACAAGCGTCTTTGACAATTGGGAAGTCTCGGCTGCTCAATTTGTAAAATATTTTTTTTATCTTTATTTATTATTGTGATTTTTGTACTGTTTTTACGGGATATGAGTAAAATCTAAAGTGAATAGAATTTTCTTATTACTAGTATTTATCGTCAATTAAAAATAAATTTGTAACATTGTATCTGTAAGTAACAGCTGTTGAGTTTTCCACCGCCTCTTCTCAGCATATTTTTATTTTTTTTTTTTCGACTGTGTAGTATGCTGTTGGCCCTATCGGCCTCGACAGCGTCACCGGGTTTTGTGGGGGACCGAGCTTGAAGAGCTCTGACCCTGGCTTGGCCTCCTCGGGAGGAGGACCATCAACTTAGAACTGCAGTGTCACAGGGGCGCCTCCTGCGAGGCCGAACCTCGGCTTGCGAACACTGCTTGTAGTGGGGGACTTTGGTTTCGCTCGGTCCGAGCTTAAGCCTACTGGGTAGGGCGTCTGATGCCCTGTTGGATTTTAGTGGTTTTAGTGGTTTTTAGCTGTTGAGTTTTCCACCGCCTCTTCTCAGCATAACTCTTTATTCAAAGATTTAAAAGTACTCGTCAAAGTCTTCTTTAATAAAGGATAATTTGAATTTGCGGGTCATAATTTCAGTTTTTTTCTTTTTTTTAGCTTCACGCTGTATCCCGCATATGCTAGCAGGGTAGACAGAGGGAACCAGAGAACCTAGTGTTAATACACTCCGTTCTCTTTTAACATTTTCGTTCTCCACTATCCGCCAGATAGAGGTTATAATTTCAATTAAAATAGAAAACAAACATTCATCTGTCTAAAAGCAACTTCACGCTTTATCCCGCATTGCAGGGTAGTATAAAATAATTTAGTGTTAAGAAACTCCGTTCATTGCTTTTCCCACGAATTCGAGACATCACGTATTAAGTGGTGAAACTCAACGCCCTGCATTGTCTTACCAAGGCAGATAAAAAAAAATACATACAAACATAGCTTCACGCTGTATCCCGCATATAGCAGGGTAGGAAGAGAGAACCTAGTGTTAAGATACTCCGTTCCCTACTTTCCGCCGAATTGAGACATTGCGTGCTGAGTGGCGGAACTCAACGCCGCAATAAACAAAAATAATTTAAATATAAGCAATTCCCAGTGGGATTTGAACCCACCACCAATCGCATTTACAGTCAAACCTTGCAATGCGTCGCAATACCCTCTATAACTATAACAAAAGCTATTCATTACAGTTACCTTACTTTTAAAGGTCATTTTAAACTCAAAGGAACTTCTTGAACTTGTTTCCTATTAACTATTACCGCAGGGCAGGCAATGTATTGTCAAAGACACTCGACAGTTCCCACGTACGAAGCGCTTCATTATGGAATTAACTTAATTATTTCAAATGTATACCATCATATTTTTCTACGAGTATTTCTGTAGTGTTTTATAACTTGTCATTTTTATAATGTGTGTTATTTGAACGAATAGAAGTAATTAGCATTTTCTTTGTTTTTTTTTAACTTCACACTGTATCCCGCATATAGCAGGGTAGGCAGAGGGAACCTGAGAACCTAGTGTTAAGACACTCAGTTCTCTTACAACAATTCCGCTCCCCACTTTTCGCCGAATTGAGTCATTGCGTGCTGAGTGGCGGAACTCAACGCCGCGGGCATTCACATTCTTAACATTCTTTATTAGCTTCTTTTGTCTGTATACATAATGCTTGTGTTATTGAGTGACAGACAACGTACAAGCGAAATTACTAGCCATAGAAAGTTGATATTTGGCATGTAGGTCCTTAGGCAGTGTGGGAGAGCACTTAATTTTATTAACTGATTTCGAAAAAGAGGCGGTTATGAATTCGACTGTATTTTTTATGTGTTCCCGATACTTTTTACTGGGTGAACTTTGATGATTCTTTTCCTTAAATGATAGCTGGTACTTCTGATGTAGTTTTTGGGTTATTCGTAATAATTATACTTTTTAGAGCATCTTCTTTTTTTTTTTTACTTCACGCTGTAACCCGCATATAGCAGGGTAGGCAGAGGGAACCAGAGAACCTAGTGTTGAGACACTCCATTATCTTTCAACAATTCCGTTCCCCACTTCTTTAGGGTTGGTTTTCTTTGTTTGTTACTGTCCACGCAAACGTAGTCGCGGCACACGGCTAATTATTAATAATATGCTTAATAGATTAGGTATGAATCATGCAAATTCACTTTTAGATCACATGAATAATTCAAGAGCATCGATTATGCGGTATTGACCTTGAGATAGAAACTATAGATATTTATTATAACCCATCCGGATACATACTATTAAAATCTAATGAAAATAATTACAAATTTCACTAAGTAGAGTCAAGTTAGAGTAAGCTTAGTCTAAAACTTAGACACTCCGGATCGGAAAAATATATCTATTTTTTTAAGTTCACACTGTATTCCTTTCATAGCAGGGCAGAAGAAACCTGAGAATCCAGCGTTAAGACACTCCGTTCTCTTTTAAAGAAAACAAAGCAAAGTGCGGCGTTGAATTCCGCCACTCTCAGCATGCAATGCCTCAATCCAGCGGAAAGTGGGGAAAGGAATTGAAATATTATAATGATCAATTTTTAATTAATTAATTAATTTTTAATTAGGAATTAATCCGATCCCACAATCATCACATTTACAGACTCTTCTTCACATTTACAGAGTCTTTTGGCCTTATTCTTATTTATTAATTCAACCTACTTTTTCTGGCTGAAAATTATATAAAAAATGTTATGGAGCAAGAATTATTAAGTTACTGTACTTAGCTACTTTATAAGCAGATGTTAATTTTCCATCAGTCAGCTCTGTTATATTACTGAATTCAATATTATAAATATTTAAGTCACAGACAACCATTTAGCATTAGTACCCGCGGTCAAAATATTTGTTTAAATTAAATTAATACCCTTTTGCAACTTTTTCTGCGGCTTAGTTGAGTCTAGTCTTTTCCTTTTTGTTTGCTAATAAATTTTGAAAGTTGACTATTTTCTGACGTATAGGAAATATCTAGATAACTGTTGCCGTACAAAATCTCTAAACATAAAAGTAGCTTCACTTATAGCAGGATAGTCCGAATGAACCTAATGTCAGGATAGGAGAGATATTGCCTGATAAGTTGCGGAACAACTTTAACTATAGAAAAAAATAAAGTCCCGCTGAGTTTCTTGCGCTGGTTCTTCTCAGGTCTGAGGCATTTAATTTAGTGAACTGGTAGTGAATTATTTATTATTTGTTTTTGTTTACAATTTGTTTTAATTTAATTACATTTTTCATAAAAGCGAGTTTTTAACTATTTAACTATTTTATTTTATTTTTACTTACTATTTTCATAAAAGAGTGATGTGTTTTGTTTTTTTTTAATATTACTGCTTTGTAATCGGTCTTGATAAGTATGCTTTCAGCATTCATTCATTCAGTTTCAAAGTCAATCAAAATTAAATCTCTTACCATTTCCAATAGCGTATTGCTGTAAAAGATCAGTCATGTTGATGTGAACCACTCCTCGTCTCTCCTGCATCAGATTGTCGCAGTGGGTCACCTTACCGCTTCCCGGACCTCCTGCAAACGTTCCTATATTGGTAAAAATTTTAAGACTGCTCGGAGATAATATTACTTAAAGTATTAGTTTCATATTTTTAAAGTGTTATACACACACACTTATTCTAAGAGAAGTGGGCTTGAATCTTGCTTAGGTAATTAATAAATTAATATTTACATTTAAATTTTATTGATAAATTTATCTGATATTTTATGTACATTTTAGAGTTTGATAATAAATACCACTGATATTATTATAAGAGTTGTTCCTGGTATCACTGTTAACGGCAATAATAAGAGAGCGTGTAATTACGCTTATTTGTATTGTTCTCACAAACTAAATATAATATATTACTTGGGACACTGTCTGAACATATATGCGACGAAAAGGGTTAATCCCCTCTGGGAAGAGTATTCTTTAAAAAATATTTTCCTACAATTTTCAGTTCAAGTCAAAACGTGAAGACGGATTAAGTCAGACAATACACAAATTTCGGTGTAAAAAACTTGTGTGAATCACATTTACACATTGTTTTACGCCTTGCATTCAATTCACAACACAAATTAAACTGCAGAAAAGCCTATGAGAGAATGAGATGAATATATCAAGGAGGCTAGAAAGTACACACAAAGAGGAGACCGAAAATATAATATACTGTGTCATGTATTTTCTATCACACTCTTTCGCCGACTGAATCTTATACATTTATAATTATGTTTGTTTCTTTATCGTGATTCATTGCATTAAGTTTCAAATAATAACTATTCTAAAGAAATTTTATTTCAAGAGAAAATATTATACATATAATAGGGGATTTAATATAATATTTAAGATATTAGCGTAAAAACTAAATTCAAATAAAATGCGCTTTTAGTGCAAGAAAGTAGTGTAGAAAACATCAAAAGCATTAGCTATCACATAAAAACTATATCATTATAATTGGTTCACGCATTAAAAAGTGATGCTATAACATATACAAATACAGGTGAATAAATAACCTCCTTGTTTTGGAAATCGGTTAATAAATAATGTACATATAATATTACCCAACACAAATATAACAGGCACACTGGGCGGCTCAAATTTGACATGGCTGGAGTTCTGCATGGGAAACGGTACGCCAGATGGGGTGGCGGGCCACGCACTCTCACGACGACTGCGATCACCACCCGTCTCGAATTCTTCATTATTTTGTTCTATTTTATTAAAATTATTATAAAACACTCCATTACAGCTACTTAGCAGTATTGTCAGGGAGGAGTTAGTGTTGACGCCTGTCGTGGCGTAGAGGCACAAGCGGGCGACTGTAAACACGACAGGTTGTGGGTTCGATTCCCACTCCAGGAAATGTTAGTCTTTTCATTTCCTAGGTTTGGTAACAAGACAATGCGCGGCGTTGACTTCCGCCACTCAACACGCAATGCCTCAATTCGGCGGCAAGTGGGGAACAGAATTGTTGTAAGAGAACGGAGTGTCTTAATACTAGGTTCTCAGGTTCCCTCTGCCTACCCTGCTATATACGCGGGTTACAGCGTGAAGTTAAAAAAAAAATAGAGTTTGTGTTAAGATACTCCCTTTACTCTTCTTTACTTTCCGCCTGAATTCGTGACATTGTATGTTGAACGTAATGTAACGTTGTATCCCGCATACAGCAGGATAGGCAGAGGGAACCAGAGAATCTAGTGCTAAGGCACTCCATTCTCTTTCAACAATTCCGTTCCCCACTTTCCGCCGAATTGAGGCATTGCGTGTTGAGTGGCGGAACTCAACGCTGCGCTTTGCCTTTTTACCATACCCAAGAAATGAAAATACTAAATATTACATTTCCTGGAGTGGGAATCGAACACACAACCTATCACGTTTACAGTCGCATGCTTGTGCCTCTGCGCCACGACAGGCGTTTGTTTATAAAGATTAAATAAAAAAACAAGAAATTCATATAATTAAAAGTAATAAAAAAAGTATACTAAAAGATAAAAACGTGAGCTAGTTGGAATCGAACCCGCAATATCTCAAGACAATAATTTTTGTTTTCGTAAATATTTATATAACCTTAAAAAGTTAAAAAAACTTAAGTTCTGTTTTGTCATTCATGGTTTATGTTGAACGGCTTGTTTTGATTAACATTTGTTGGAATTGTTATTTTAGAAATCGCTAGTCATCTATAGTTCATTGTGGTACTAGATACTCGTGCCGGGTCACAAAATTGTTTTAATTATCGTTGATACTGTTTTACAAAAATATTCTGATGTACAATTAAATATAAATATTATTTTTTTCCTTAATTTAAGGTTTTATGGTAAAAATTTAGAATAATATGAATTAAAGATATTTACGGACTTTAAAAGAGGTAGTTTTTGGATTCTTTTACCTTAAAGCAGAATTTATTGAAAAAGTCAATAATAAATCACATCCTTATTCAATTTCCGCATTATAAATAATATAGTGACGAAACTACACTTTGAATAACCTGACCAGTTGACCTGACCATAAAGGAAATATTTTGACAACTACCGTCTTTTTGTACTAAGATGTTCCTATTCCTATAAACTATACGTAATTTTTTTTGAGGCCGTCAGTGCCTTTAAATGTAAGTGGTTTTGCGTTCAATTCCCACTTGGGGGACCTAATATATTTAAATTATTCAATTCCCCATTCTGGTAAGACAAAGCGCCACTAAACACATAATGTCTCAAATTTTACCTAGCGGGGTAAAATGCGCGAAAATATAAAATTTATTTATAAATGGCCCGAAAATAATTACAAGATAAGGTTTAGAAATTGATTTCATAATATTAATTTGGCGCCCGACGTGGGACACTTACCAGTGTCTAAACAGATGCCCATAGTTCCATGAAGATAAATGATTTTAATTTTTCCTTTGACAAAATTAAAAGTCCTTATAAAGCCTAACTTTTATTGGCACTTATGACAAAAATATATCAAAAACGGTACAGTGTGTGGACAGTGGTCACACGTATTTAATTGTTCATCGATTGAAGGACACGACCTTCGCATGGGACATTACAAACAAAACATAAATAATTGTTCTGTTCAAACAAAATAAAAACTGTTAACTCATCTTCGTTGGAATTAAATGATTAATTTGACTTTGGTTATTCGAAAGTTGTGTCTACGGGAGAGCATTTCTGCCGGCGATTTAAATCGGGCGCACATCGCGGGCCGACCGCTCTGGAGCAATTTTAACGCGCGACTAAACATATACTAACTTCTTTGTAAACACCTTGTTGTGTCCGTCTCTTTCGCGCTTATACAAAATGTTACATAAAAAAGAGATGGAAAACATATTAAATAATTTAATCGAGAACTCCCTGAATGGAAGAGTGTAAAATTACAGTTAAAATGCAATAGCCAATGCAAGAAAATGAGTAATGCGTATTTACAAAGGTTAAGTTATATGACGATTAGGGTCAGCCATTTAATTTTTCAGTGACACTCACGGCCGTGTATAAGTTATTCAAATGTTACATACGATAATTGATATGTTTAGAACTTTCCGAGCTTCTGAGAATTGTAACATCGTGTAGTTGGCAGTAGTTGACTGCTATCGAGTATCGTGTAATTACCAAGCCTATAGTTAGTAAAGTTTTACATATGTTTAAAAAATTAATGATAGTTAATTATGAATTCAATATTTGTCGCTTGGTTTCGAATAAGGTAGCTTTTTCTATGTTTTATGTAGTAGGTAGTGGTAGGTAGATTGTGTTCTATATATACTATTCCTTATTTTAATTTTTCCGATTTATTATGGCCAAATCTTATGTATTGTAATCTATGTGTTTTTCTGATATATAATATAAATTATATTACAGTTGAACTTCATCTAGACCCATTCAATAGTAGCTTATACGCGGTAGAAGTAGGCGCGAGAGGTATAACAGTGAAATCTCTCTATACTCTATTAAAAGATCTCGGCCTTTCTAGAACGATTATCAGTTCATATTTAGCACGTATTTCGAAGATAGTATTAGTAGGATCTATTCGAATTTGGTTAGGTAGAGAGAGGTGCTCGGATAGTGGAGGTGAACGTTAATGCGCATTTTCAAGGGGCCCTTAAACTTACACGTTGGGTCGTAAATCCCAGGCACTCTCCAAACTCTTCTCATTGGAACGCGATGGGAACACGCACGGTGAATCCATGGTGCGTTAAGGAGTTACTTCTCTTCTTCTCGTAAAAAAGTAACAATTATTCATCCATTCAAAGTCACAAACATAAGTGATAAGTCAGTTTCCTTACATTAAAAGACATTGCGTCTCAAGTACCATACTACGGAACCCAACGCCGTGTTTTGTCTAACAAGAACGGATAAACAAACACATTTGCCACATTTTGCCACACTTGTATTATGAAATGTTGTGCAATGGAGAATACTTAATATTTAATTATTAGGCAATAAAATAAAATACATGTTTTATATAAAACTGTCATTTATTAATGTAACATTAATTGCTTTATAACTTGTGCATGTAGAGATTCACATTTCTTAGAAATATATAACAAATAAGTACATATGTATGAAAAGTTTTTATTATCATTTTGTTTCATTCCATTTAAATAACACAATGAAAATTATATTTTAATAAAGATATTCGGATTAGTATTCGATCAAAAATCGATAATTTAAATCTATCCGAAATATCGATTTTCTTTAATTTTATCTAATTATTAAAAAACAGAAAATTTTACAAAGCATAGTAAATTAAAAACAAAAATTACCATACTTTTTTATCACAACGCTATTTAAATAGATCACAAATAGAAAGTAAGTACAGAATTAAATAATATTACTATAAGTAACCAATAAAATTAGTATGTGTAAACATTTTAAAAGACTTTAGGCCACTGATTGTAACATTTCTGACATGTCAACTATGAAAATATTTAATACATTTATTTCAAACATTTAAAATGACAACATAACGTATTTTTAATCTGTATTACAAAGTCAATTACTTTTTTTATTAAAAAAATTAAAAAGAAATAGAATAAAAAAAATTATAAAACAGGAATAAAGACTTATTACGCAAATGTTGTAAAAATGTTGAATGTACAGAATACAGATAAAAAATGAGCTGCACATAATCTATTTAAAAGAAAAGTATTTAATTTTATGTTACATTATCGAAAACATATTTAAAACAAGAGTAATATTACCTTTTTTTTAGCTTGACACTGTATCCTGCACATAGCAGGGTAGGAAGAGGGAACCTGAGAACCTAGTGTTAATACACTCCGTTCTACTAAAATTTCCGCTCCCCACTTTCCGATGAACTGAGATATTACGTGCTGAGTGGCGGAACTCAACGCCGCAATTTGCAAAACATTCGCAATAATTGTAAACTAAATTGAGCTATAACAGTTAAAATAATATCTAAATACAAATTATATTGGAAGAACAGTTACAAGTCTATTAAATGCGTATTAAAAAACTAAAATAAACATTATTATATTTCACTACTTATTCAATATTTATTGTAACAATTTCACTATAATCGAGATTTTTTAATAAAGTTTTAACAAATAATTCTAACTACAGGTTAAATATTGACAGTGAAGTGGCAATACTTCCTAACTGACATTTATAATAAATTCAATTTTTAATATTTTTGAGTTTTAAAGTGTTAATCACACACTTAGGAAACAAAAAACCTATTTAGAAAAATCTCTTGCCAAATGATTGTTCTTTGAAATGATCTTTGGGTAGTAGAAATTTGTAAAAATCTTTCTACAGAGATGCTAACAACAAATATAAATTGTAACAAGCGTATAAGAATTTCGACGGAGCCGGATATAGAATGCATGGCTTGAGGCATGACAAGAGGCGCGGGTTCGAATCCCGCTGCGTTCAAATTTTTATACGTTTTCTAAATATGATTTTTAATTTTTTAATTGCACTGTTAACATGCTTAAGTGAAATCTCCTTAGTGTATTTTAGTTGCAACAGCATTAAAATAAAAATGTGGAAATACCTCGCAACTAACCAACATCTAAAAGAAAAATTATTAAAAATGTCAGTTAGGTATTGACACTTCACCGCCAATATGTCAGTTTTAATAGCACAGACTATAAATATATTGTTAGTTTTCTACAAAATACATAACTGAAAATATGCATAGATACTTTTTTGCATATAATTAACTAAAATTAAATAAAATATATATTATACATACATATATGTATATATAATAGGCCGTTATAATAAGACAGAAATTCATAAGTTAATCGATTTCACAGTAAGAGAAAGAAAAAAGCGTAATATACGAATAACAATTTGTGTTATTCAATAAAAAAAAAACAATAATTTTTAAATAATAAAAAAGACGAATTAGTCTACTTTTGTTTTAAAAACTACAAAATGTAGCAATTACATTACAATTAAATTACTTATATATAATATAAAATAATATTTTAGTGGAGAAAATACTATGACAATCACAAAAAAATATTCGTTGTTCCATAAATGAGATTTAATTTTTTTTTTATTAAGTAAATGTTAATAGTTTTTTTAATAAAACCAATTACCGATGAAATATCAAAAAAAAATTTTTTTATTTATAAATAATATTTCACATTCATTGTAATTTTAATATTTGAGTTTCATTCATAATATTTATAGTTATCTGTAGCCGAATGACAGCTTAGAAAAATTATAAAATAAATTCGTTAAAATACAAAACTTAAATAATATTATTCGTTAATTCTGCGAATATAGTAAAAAAAGGAAACAAAAAAAAAATAAATTAAAAAAAAAGCTTAGAACACTAAAAAAATAGTCATAATAAAAAAAAAAACAGCATATAACAAATGTCAATGCCAGTGTCTTTTTAAATCCCTGTCACGATACAAAATATACAGATAATCAATTGGTTCTTTAAGTTAGTATATAAATTAGCTTAGAACTATCTGGAATGTTTCTACCACATACAAAACTACGTGTGTATACACTACTACACCCGAGGAACCCGCCATTTTGAATTTTAAATTTAATTAATTAAATCAAATTAGGGGTATAATAACAAAGGTAGCAAACCATCTTTTACTAAGAAACGCGACAGCCCATTTGCAGCAGACTTTTCTTAAATTTCAAGTTAAGCGATATAAAGCTTAGGATTAAAATACAGATTAAAATAAACTATATTGGAATTATACTTAACGGTCCCCGCTTTCCGGCGGATTGAGACATGAGTGAATAAGCTGGTGGAACTCAACGCCGCGCTTCGCCTTATTACCAGACCCAGGAAAATGAAAATAGTAAATATTATTTAAAATTATCTTTTCCTAGAGTGGGAATCAAACCCACAACCTGTCACGTTGTGACACGCTTGTGCTTCTACGCCACGACAGGCGTCATGAAATTAACAGTACAATTAAAAAAATATAGTAACCTTGCATTATTAGCTAGATTTTGCCACCTTTGTTATTACACCTCTGAAATCAACTATAAATTATAAATTTTAAATTACATACCAATTCATTTATTCAAACAACCATCAAAAACTTCATTTCGGTCGTATTTTCTCATAGAAAAAGACTTGGGCGACACTGTTGGGTTCTCTCAACAAAATTTTCTTCTTGACAAACCTAAAATGTTCTAACGCGAACTCATACAAATCGTTTTCCATCCTCCATACATTGGACTGCTGTATTTTTTCCACTGTGCGCTGTGAGGGGTCTATTTTCGAGCTTGTCTGTCGTAAATGGGATTTGTTGCTATTGAGATAGTGCTCGGTGGCCCCTTTGAATATGCGAGGAAGACTTGCTTCTAGCACTGATATGAAGTCTAGCATTTCTTCAGTCACTCCTACTACTAGATAATGGTTTACTAGGTTATGTTTCGCTTGCTGTAAGGCCCAAGAACTGCCGGGTTTCCTGTAAGAATATGGTATTTTGTCTTTTAATTAATATACAAAAAAGGCTTTATGATTTAGCCCACACAGCAAGGTAGTCAAAGAGAAACTTGTATGAAAGACACTCTGTTCGATGCTATCTGCCTGAATTCGTAACAACTCAACGTCTCGCTTTGTCTTACGAAGGTGAAGAAATTAGTATTAAGAATTTTAGTATACGCCTATCGTGGCGCAGAGGCACAAGCGTGCGACTGTAAACGCGACAGGTTGTGGGTTCAATTCCCACTCCAGGAAATGTAAAATTTAGTATTTTCATTTCTTGGGTTTGGTAACAAGGCAAAGCGTATCCCGCATGTAGCGGGGTAGACAGAGGGAACCAGAGAACCTAGTGTTAAGACAGTCCATTCTCTTTCAACAATTCTGTTCTCCACTTTCCGCCGGATTGAGGCATAGCGTCCTCAGTGGCGGAACTCATCGTCGCACTTTGCCTTGTTACTAGACCCAAGAAAATGAAAATACTTAATATTTATTTTTTAAATATTTTTGATTTAAAAGTTTTAATTTCCTGGAGTGGGAATCGAACCCACAACTTGTCGCGTTTACAGTCGCACGCTTGTGCCTCTGCGCCACGATAGGCGTCGAGAAATTTATATTAAATTAATTCATTTACATTCAACACTAAGTATATAATTAGCTTATTAAGAATGTAGCCATTTTAATTAAAATAATAAAATAGTTGTTACCAGCACTCGGCAGCATGTCCACAGAAAAATGGCACCTGTAGCCACATATTATTTGGATCGCAATCTGGCTGGCTCTTTTCTACACATTCATCAAATGTCTGGAAATATAATTTTTATAATTATTATACTATTGTATTAAATAACTATAACTTATTGTTATGTTACTTAAAAAATACATACATACATACATAGCTTCACGCTGTATCCTGCATATAGCAGGGTAGGCAGAGAGAACCTAGTGTTAAGACTCTCCGTTCCCCACTTTCCGCCGAATTGAGGCATTACGTGCTGAGTGGCGGAACTCAACGCCGCGCTTTGCCTTGTTAACAACCCAGGAAATGAAAACTTCCATTTCCTGGAGTAGGAATCCAACCCACAACCTGTCGCGTTTACAGTGGCACGCTTGTGCCTCTGCGCCACGACAGACGATTTTTTTTTTTTTACTTCACGCTGTACCCCACATATAGCAGGGTAGACACAGGGAACCTGAAAACCTAGTGTTAAGACACTACGTTTTCTTATAACAATTCCGTCCCCCACTTTCCACCACTCAGCTCGCAATGCCTCAATTCGGCGGAAAGTGGGGAACGGAGTGTCTTAACACTACGTTCTCAGGTTCCCTCTGCCTACCCTGCTATATGCGGGATACAGCGTGAAGCTATGTATGTATGCGTGTTGTGAAGTGAAACTCAATGCTAGAGATGCTTAAAAATTCTAATAACTATTTACTCCTTATTATTCAATGATAAAACATTTTCGGACCATCCAGTGCTAGTATTGATAGATTACTATTTTAATCTTAAATGTAATTCAACTATCACTTCAGTTAATTTATTAACATACCATTTTGTCTCCATGTTTCTTTCGAACTAAATGTGGACGAAAATTATCACCGTGTCTTAAGAAATAGTAATAAGACACTAATCTATCTAATGGTTTCCTTATAAGATTTATAAATATTGGCTTTGATACAGTTCCCAGTCTGAAATATTAAAAAATATATATTATTTTTCAAGTTATATTATAATAATGTAAAATATGCCATCAATATTATATGTTATTAGTCTAGTATAGTAATTTAGGCATGTAGTGATTTTATAATATTTGTGTATAAGGTATGTATTTGGATATAACATAAGTGTATATGGCGAGTGGTGAAAATTTTAGTTAAAGGTAAATTAAGGGAAGCCAATGTATATTTAGGGAAGCCGGTATATATATTTAGGGAAGCCGGTAATTTTTAGGGAAGCCGATATATTTAGGTAGAGTGGAATAGGATGTCAAGGTTTATTTTATTATCAAATTTTGGTGATGATCTAAAAGATATCAGAGCTTGTTTTTTTGCACTTTTATGCCCAATATTCGTGGCAATCTTTGTTTAGGTCTCATATTTGTACTTTGAAAAGTTAGGCAAGTCATTGGAAATAAAGTTCTATGGTCGCCTTGCCACTGGTGTTTATATATGTTTATATACACTTCACCCACTATCTTAAGATAGCAATTTTTTTTTATATTGCTCCTTACTAAAGATTTTCTGGAGGAAATTGCTAATTAGCAATAAGGCCTTCTTTTGTGCCTCACTTCTTATTTTGTCCTTTAATTGTATTTTTTTTTGTGCTTATTTATACTAGTAAATGTGTATTTTGTGATGTAGAAAAAAGTATAAATAAAATAAATAATGTAATATTATGATTTAGTTAACAAATACTTAGAAAATAGGTTGCAAAGAGACCAGTCTTACATATATCAACTTGTAAATATGTAGTTATTCTAATATAATCAGCATGCCAGTCATATGTCACATGAGCAAGACTCGCCTTAAAGAAAATATGCAGGAAAATTTGCAACTTATTAGATCTATAAATAATTCATATAACTTGAATAAACCACAGAAAATGTTAACATTGTAAGAAACATTAATAAAGTGAGTACTGAGAAGTTAGAATGACCCTTTTTTGTACTTGATTTTATAGTACTCCGATAATAGAATTAATTAGTTCTTAAAATACATAGAGATGCATGCCAGCTATTTATAGCTTACCTTTCAAAATTAAGAAAAGCCATATGCCCATGATATAGTGCTGGCTTCATTTCATCCCATTTGGTTACATTTTGAGCGAATTTATACTGATTACTTAACGACAGAACATGCATGTTTGCTGTTATATTTATGTGCAAAACTTTGAAGTGATTTTTCTTACACAAATCATAAGCTACACCTACAAAACTTGTAGACCCCGTCTTCGGTACTCTATTATATATTACGACTAAATCGTCGTCATCTTTTAAAGTGTCTTTTGGGAAAAATTGACGAGATTCCGAATGAGACTGCACTAATTTGTACTCTGGAAAGAAAACTATGTTTAATGCGATTTCTCCGCGATATAAGCATGAGGAATTTATATTGCACACTGACCTAGTTTGCGGTAGTTGTCCTCTAAGCGAGCTATTTCTGATTGAAAATATAGGACTACAATAACAATGACACAGAGACTTGAAAATAGCCATAACTTATGAATGTTCAACATATCGTTAATAAACAAACAGCACTACGCTACGCTACACTGATATTAGTACTGGCATAATTTAAATATGAGTTCATTATAAATATAAACATCCCACTACTCGGGACACCCACACTAGAAAATAAAGTTGTAGACTTGTAGTGAACTCCGCTTGAGTCAATCCCCATTCCCCATAGCCATATTTGACACTTGGCATCTGTCAAGTGAGAGATTGTCAACAGTATCATATGTCAACAGTTACGTCAAAAAAACAAATCCCGCTCCGTTCAACGTAATGTTTTTATCGGTTAAAATCTATAATAACATTTCGTTATTTTTTTTATATTATATAGATATTAAAAAAGACGTCTATGGATTGTTTGACGATTCGTATTTTACAAACAAAATACGACGATTTATGTATTCTATTTTTTGTTCATTTTATATACTTTAGTAAATTTTACTATAAGTAGTTACATTTGTCTTTTGTGATCAATTTATGTAAATACGTAACATTAATTTTGCTTTAACACTTTGACGCTAAAGACTAGAATACATTGTTAAGTAATTCTTATTAGAATAATAAATAGAAATGAATGTAATTATTTTACATATACACATTGAACGTGGCGCCTATCATAATATTTAAAGACATAATCAACTACATTATATTATCCTAGTCCGTCACCTTTGTTCATTTAACCAGACCACCAACAATGAACAAATATATCGCTTAGTAACACAAATAAATGTTGTGTAGATACCGAATCCGATTTATTTAGACGAATAAAGTAAACTATAGTTCCGGCAGCATAAATAAATAATAGTATTTCACGCTACAAAATAATCAATACGATCCGCTAGTAAATAGCCACAATTAGGTTTATTATCAACGTTAGATGCGTCAGGTACTTAATCTGATTAGGTGTTACTTTTGCTTAAATAATATTAACTCTCATGCTTGTGCTATGTGATAAAATTTAAATTATGATATAATAACTTGAAAAACGAGGAGACCAGAGAAACCCAACAGTAAGCTGTAAGCTTTGCTCAGCAAGCAGTTGGCATATGGGATAAAAAAATCATGATAATATTATCACTTATTTTACTAAAAAATTTTACAAAAATCATTAAAAAGACTGATTAAACATAATATATTTTTTTTATTTATACCAGCTTTGTTAGCAGTTATGCATATTTAATAGTAACTATAGCTGTATGAAATAATATTTATCCAATTAATTTGTCATTTAATTCACCAACCCTATTGTATTGAAAAATCTTTACACTCATCGGAAGTATAACATTGAATGAACTGTTTCCAATTTCAAGGTAATCCCATTACCTATTACTTAGTATAACAACGCTTTAGTTTTCGCCGTGTGCTCAACGAGATCGCGTGAACGTACGAATATTTTTTTTAATTAGTGGACTTACATACGTTAGACCTTTGCCGTGTTCTATTTATAAAACCACGTGGCCACTGACATAAATTTTCCCGCCAAAATGTCGGTCACTCCGCGACCTATATAGTATAGAAAATATATTTTGACAGTCAGTTTGTTTTGTGTGTTTATGTGATGTCTTTGATTTGGTAATTTTTATTTTTTGATATAGTTTCACTTCCATTTTTTATTTTAATGCTATTATTATAAGTAATTTTAAAATATCTATATTTATAAGTATATATTTGATTAAGTTGTGCGATTGTAAACTTTTTATTTACTTTATTAAATTGTGTTTTTTATAAGGTTTTTGTGAAAAAAAATAATTTAAACATCTAAACAAATTGAATTAACCCTTTCAGACCTGATTTTTTATTTTTTAGAATTTGTTTGAGCCGATTTTATTTCAGTTAGATATTCGCCTATTGAGCATGGAAAAACAAAAAAAAAATTGATTATTAGATTATTTTCCGAGAAAATTGATGTTTTCTTTATGTGATCAAATGTGGACATTCGGCCTAAGTGATTATAATAACTGATGTATGGGTATAATTGAACAAATAACAAATAGCTTGATTTTGGCCATTTTTATTATTACAAAAGTATGAAATTCAAACTAAAAATAATTAAACATCTTCAAAACAAAAATAAATCTTCTTACAAAATAAAACAACATAAAAAATCTTCTAAAAAGACAACAAAATAATAGGAACTTTAGTTACTTAGGTATGAAAACTTAGGAAGCAATTTTTGTCTTTAGTCAGACATAAGTGCACTTTGCACTTTATGCATTTGATGCGGGATTTCCCTTTACACCCCGTTAACTTACAGCGCGTTCCACAACCATCGTCATGAGCTGGAAAGTGACCAATACCATCTCGAGCAATTTCAGTTGACGGGCGTACTTCTCCTGGTCTTCTAGGAACAACTACTGGTAAAGGACTGCTCAAACTACTTGGACGACCCCTTTTAGCACCTGATATTTTGTTTCGAAGAACTAAACTTTCAGCTAAGCGTCGACGAAAGTGAAGAAGTGCGAGCCGTTTTGCTTTTGGTATCCCAAGCAAGTCACAATCCATATCATACTCGCGGTAGGCTTGAACAACTGCCAAATCTGATGCGTGGAATATCATACGCAAAGGCCACTTCTTTGACTTTATAAACGTTCTATAATAACTCATAAGTTGATCAAGGAGATCTACCCCTCCCATGGCGTGATTGTACTTTTTTACAATTTCAGGCCTCTCGACTTCTATAAATCTCTTCTCTGTTTTGGACCATCTTTTCACCATATCTTTTTCTCCTATACCAACGAAATTGGAAGCTAAGTTGGCTGGTTTGTTATCAAGCCATTTCACCATGGTGACATCTCCATCCGTACTACAAATCTCTTCGGCAAAACCCCTTGGTTTCTTTTTTATATCTTTGTCACTAAGCAACGGTGGCCTTGTAAATCTATTGACACGCGCAGTGCAGGTAGCCATTATGCCTTTGTGTTTCAAAATTTGGAGCATGTAATAAGACGAGAAGTAATTATCGCAATATAACTCATGACCTCTACTGTCACCGACTCTTTTCATTAGATGTAATACTACCGCAGCTCCAAAGCCTACTTTCTTTATCAGTGACCTGTCTAATTCTGGAATAGAATTTTGATAAATAATAAAGTCATAGGCACGGCCATTTTTCCCACACAAAAAGAAAAGCTTCATTCCCCATGGACAAGGTTTTCCTTTGATGTACTGCTTAGCAGAATGTTTCCCTGTAAAAGGAACTATTTGTTCATCGACACACAATTCTTTTTCTAGCGGTATTTCTAAGCATCGGCTTCGGATCGCATTATAGATTGGTCTTACTTTATAAAACACGTCAGTGCAATTAGTAGGCTTTTTCATATTATCTACTAAATGGAGATTGTTACGAAGTTCAAAGAACCTATCTCTTGCCATATTGTTAGTGAAAAGTGGAATGCTAATATGATTTTCCCAGTACATTTTCAAAACTGGATAGTTGAAAACTCCCGTTGCCATGTGCAAACCAAATAAAATTTCAATTTCATAGCTGGACGTAGGCTTAAACCTGGTTTTTCCTGACTGTGCTGCATATAAGTTTGTCATTTCGGCCATTTGTTCAAAAAGCTCTACAGGAACATATCTATTATAATAACAAATGGGATCTTGCACGATGGGTTCTAAAGCTATTGGTAGCAAGAAATCCGTTGGTATTGTGTTATTTATTTGTCTATGCCTCCACTTTATGTTCGGTTTTGGCGTAAGGTAATCGAAAAGTTCAGCATTCGGCGTAACTTGCTCCTCTTCGCCCTCCACAATATCCGGCTCTCTTGGCGCCTCAGGCTCGGACTCGTAATTGAAAGCTGACCTTTCTTCGTCTTCACTTTCGTCTTCTTGTTCGTCAGAGGGATCAAGTGGGGTGTACTCTCTTTGATTCTGAGTTACTACATCGGCTCCCAACCTAACGTGTCTCGCAAATGGGACATTATTATTATTTCCCACATCCTCATCATCCGAAGATAGCTCAAATTCCAACTGGTTATCCTTTTCCAAAGCTCTCAAAGCATCCCTCGAAAACATGATTATAATTTGATCATAAATTTAAATGTAATAAACACAATTTAAGACTTTACCACGCAAATTTTATAATAAATTATAACATTTATTACCAGAAAATAACTTTATTTACTAACAGCAGCAAAGTACCTATTTTGAAAAAAATGTTTAACCAATACCTACTGTCCACGTTTGTGGACATAACGAATATTCGCGATTTATTGTACAAATAACTAAAAATTTTGATGTAAAATACTTTGTTCTTTGCCTATATAGTATAACTTATCCATTTATATTTATTTCAAAACATATCTAGCAGAAAAACTTGAAATTTCAATAAAATAAAAATGACTTACCTACTCAGTTCAAAGTTTCGCTGGTAACTGACCGAAAATGGCTTAGAAGTGCACACACGTATCAATAGATGCCGCTAGTTGTTTCATTTTTAATAATTTAGAATGTTCGCAAGCGATGACAACAGTTTTTATTTACGTAAAATTTAAATTTAGTAGTAAAAAGACTCAAAACTTTTATGTCCTCAATTGTGCACGCGAGGTCTGAAAGGGTTAAGAATCGTATAGTGTTTATATTTTAAATAAATCCTCAAACTGTTCACATCTTGCATCCCGTCGTTAAAAACTTAATTCGCATTGCACGTGCACGATTACCCGAAGTTGATGAACATTGACGTATTTTACATCCTTTCATGCTAAATCTGTGATTTCTTTAATGTATTAATATAGATAACTATAAAAATAATCTAATGGGTAAAAAATATATAAGTAAACAAATTTCTTTTAGACTAAACATGATTTGGGAAATAATAAAAGAAAATCATTATAAAACAAAAACTTCACGCTGTACCTCGCATACTCCATAGCAGGATAGTTAGAGAGAACCAAGTGTCAATCATAGGTTCAATTTCCACTGGGGGACATGATTATATTAAAATTATTTTTATTACCTCGATATGGTAATACAAAACGCGACATTTATTACCACCGCCACTATCTCGACTTCTGTTGGAAAAGGGAGAACGAAATGTCTTGGCCCTAGGTTAACACTACCCCGCTATGCGAGATAAAGCGGAGGGACACAAATCAAAATTAAATTATAAGTTACTAGGTAGGTACAGGGTATGAGTGAACGTAAGACAAAAGAACATTAAAACAAAAATATCTTTGAAAAACACCGGAAGGCAACCCCAGAGTATACGTATCATTTCACCCTTGTTGCTGTTTGAGAAACGACATACTAAAATAGAACCATCATAATTATCTAGAGTAGCACCATCTCAAATTTATGGAAATTGATTATGACTGTACCTTATGCCATTAATATTTGAAATACAAAATTGTATTGTTAAGTTAGCATTTATCAATGTTAAAGTTATATTTCTGGAGGATAATAACATCGAGGGATATCTTTCTATTATACTTATATGTATAAATGTTATTCGTGTAAGCTTTTTTTGGGTTATAGTTAATGTTAAGCGATATGTGAATAACAAAATTATTGAAAAAACCTATTAATTGAATATTTAGATTTTATTTTTTGAACGTTACAAGCGCGGGTTGGTGAGCGAAGCGAATAGTATCAGGCGACTTAGTTCTTTAGCAAATTTAATGTAAAATAATATCGAATTGTTAATAAATTCTTTTACTTTTAAAAAGGGGTAAAATCAAGAAAGTTCATGTACTCATATATTTGAAATTATATAATGTTAAATAGGTACGTATACAAATTTCTGTTTATTGTTTTTTGGTAGATATATTTTTTTAAATGAAATTTTCTGGAAACTTAATGATAACGAATTGAATAATAAAATAATAATAAGTGGTTGTTACATTATAGTAATTGGTCATAAAGAAACTTTAACATTTTTTGCTTATTTATTTTCATTACAATTACCTGAGTTTCATATTTTCAACCCCCTGAACAAACAATAATAAGCTAAAAGAACATTTGTATATCAGTTCAGTCGACCTCTGCCAGCCGTTACGACAATACGTTTATTTTTAAACCACCCCGGGATCGTTAAATATTGCTACGAATCATAACATCGTGAATATAGCTTAGAAAATGTAAACAAGAAAGAATTTTATATTAAAATTAGAAAAAAAAAACCGCGTTTAATTTTTTTTTTTAATTCTTTTTTTAATAAAAAAAAATGGAAGTGGAACGTATTTTGTATATTTTCGGAAGCTTTTCCCGTAAACGTCAAGATCGGCGTAAGTCGTTGGAGCCTTCTTCAATAAGTGCTGGTAATAGTCCACTAAAGGCTAAAACTTCGCGACCTTCAAGCCAAAACCTGGTGATAGCACCAAGAACCTCAGCATATGGATGTAGGAAGATCAGGATAAAAGAGTGGGAATGTGGAATCTGTCGCAAGGAATTGGTAGAGCCGAGGCTCTTGGCCTGTCTTCATAGCTTCTGCACGAGATGTTTACAAGATATGCAATATGATGAAGATGCTGTGTGGGAGAATGTTGATAAAGGTATTTTTTTTTTTATTTTCTTATATGTATGTAACTTTAGGGTGTATCAGAAATATATTTAGGTAATTAAATGCTATTAACATTATAAATGCGAAAGTTTGTCAGGATGGATTATGTTACTGTTACACGCAAAAACTACTGAACGGATTTAGATGAAACTTCACAGTATTAGAAATCAGAATAGTACATAGGCTACTTTTTATTATAGATTTTAGGTAATTTGGCCATAATACATAAAACGACAAGTATTTAGTGTAAATACATATTAACAATATACGATTATAATATATTTTTAAAAGTAATTCAATCGCGTTAATTTTTATTTTTTTTATTTTTTTTTAACTTCACGCTGTATCCCGCATATAGCAGAGTAGGCAGAGGGAACCAGAGAACCTAGTGTTAAGATACTCCATTCTCTTTCAACAATTCCGTTCCCCACTTTCCGCCGAATTGAGGCAAATTTTTCCGCGTTAATCTAGAATAATAAAAATTGACTAACATTATGTATGTTAGTCAATTTTTATTATGCTAGATTTTATAAGAGTTAATTATATTTACTATTTTATTATTAAATATTATGAATATAGCGTTCATAGTTAAAAATTGGTATGCCTGAGAATGCTAAGCATATCATTTTTAGGCATAGGAACTTTTTAGACTATTATTTTGTTTATAACGTCTGTCGTGGCGCAGAGGCACAAGCGTGTGACTGTAAACGCGACAGGTTGTGGGTTCGATTCCCACTCCAGAAAATATTAGTATTTTCATTTTCTGAGTTTGGTAACAAGGCAAAGCGTCTCAATTCGGCGGAAGTTGGGAAATGGAATTGTCGTACGAGAACGGAATGTCTTAACACTAGGTTCTCAGATTCCCTCTGCCTACCCTGCTATGTGCGGGATACAATGTGAAACTAGAAAAAAAAAATTAAAAGAAAAAATATTTTTTTTACCTATGCTTTACTTTACAATATTAAAAGCGTTAGGGTTTCAGAAAAAGCAAAGCAATAAATTACTACCTGACCACATCATTGTATCTTTAGTGTTCCACGCTAAAACGTTTATAGGCTCTAAATCTAACTTCGTACTAACGGTAACTCAACTACTGGAGCACGTTATGTTTAAATATAATTTGCAAATTTAACAAGAATAATATATTACTGCTTATAAAAAAAATAATTAGAGGTCATTTTGGTGCAATGGGATCGAGTCGTGGTTGGGAGTTCGATTTCCACTTGAGGGAGCAATCATATGTAAATTATATTCTTTTCTTTGCTCTAGGAGAAAAAGCGCTGCTTTGAGTTCTGCCATTTAACGCTTAATGTCTATAATTCCTGCAGAAATTGTATTGGGAACAGAGTGCCTTGAAGTGTCAAGACACTTGTAGTTGTACTCTCGTGTATACCTTTCTAAGTGGGAATAAAGCATAACGCTGTTTTTTTTTATTATTGTTATTTTTAATCTACTACGAACATACGATCCGTATTTTTGATTTGCTAAGATTTTTTACATATTATCTTTTTTTAAATATTTCCATTATTTAAAACTTGGCTTATATGTTTCTTAGTTTAGTGTCTATATTTTTCTTTTTAACTTCATGCTGTAACCCGCATATAACAGAGGGAACCAGAGAACCTTGTGTTAAGACACTCCATTCTCTTTCAACAATTCCGTTCTCAACTTTCCGCCGAATTGAGGCATTGCGTGTTGAGTGTGTAGTGTCTATATGTGTTACTTAATAGAGAAATGAAAATATTTTAAATCTAACCTATTTGTGACTGAGAATTGAATCTTCAACTGGCGCATAATAATCTACGTAACTGCGTTATTAAGTACATCAAATTAAATGCGTATCCCTATTAATGATTATCCTTTAAACCATAAGATATCTACTATACTTTATAACAGTAAAGTTGTTATTTTATTAAAGTGTAGTCTTTTACAAACACAATTTTACGTTTTTATCAAAACCGGTCCAGCCATGCCACATGAAAGCGCTTAATCGAAGATCCCTTTAATGATCTATTTATCACAAATTTAAACAAAACCATAAAAAACGTTAACACCAATAGCCTATAGCCTGTTTGCTCTACATCTGGCAGGGCTATTAAACTGCCAAGTATCTGTTAATAGGTCGATTAGAATGTGGCAGCAGCATCAGGGCTATTGTCTGCTTTTATGATTTGGATGATAATAAAAATATAATGGATTTATGTAAAATTAGCTAACGTTAACAATTGATAAGCTGTTGTTCTAAATATTGAATGGGGAGCTGTAGTTCTTATCAGTTTGGAAAAAGATTTGTGTATGCCTTAAGAAGTGTATGTGAAAGTATTTTTATTGATAACGGATGACAAACGAGCAGAAGGACCACCTGATGGTAAGTGGTTACCTTCGCCCATGAACATCTACATCACCAGAGATGTTGTAGATGCGTTGCCAACCTAGAGGATACAGATGGAAGGGGAGGACAATGTAGTTTTCCGCTATCAGAACCACCACTTTTTGGGGAAAGGATGGGTGCGAAAGGGGAAAACTTGGCCAACTGTACCATCGAACCGGAACACATCATAAGATATTTGGCGGTTCGTCTTTGACATGATAGTGGTCGCGAGCTAGACGGAGGACGAACCTCCTACCACCAAACTACTGGGATACCCGCCTCTTACGGGACGCCCTCATAGGAAAATTATTTCGTGTATTTTGGTATTCAATGAGTAAACAATCTTTTTTAAATGTATTTTCTAATAGCAGAATATATACGATTAATCCGGTTTCATTAAAAATGATATTATTGTCAATATTATATCTTTATGTATCTACAATACTCCACAATAAGTGTTTAATTTAAATTATTTTTAAGAAGACTTTTAACCATAATTAATAAATATGATTTCATTAATCAAATTTATAAACCAGCTTAATTAACCAACATTTTGTTGATTTTTGTATAGAGAGTTGAGAACAACGATAAGCAAGGTATAAAAGTTTTGTACATACAAGGATTCGAACCCGCGCCTTTGGAAACCCATCCAAGTTACTAATATTAAGTGTTGGTTACTGATAAACTGCTCTATTTTCAATATATCAACGTATTTAACACTTTAGAGAAAGTGAACTTAAGGGTTTTTTTCAACCATGAGCTGTTACGTTCCACAGTTTTTTTTTCTTATCCATGTTTTTTTTTGGATTTTCCTATAATTTCGGGATAGTCCTTAGTTTACTCTGAATTCTGAAATGTACTCAGTTACAAAAATTGGTTTTCAAAAGACCTTGAGGGATTAGAAGCATCGCGTGCCTTTGACAGATTAGCTAGCCATGTTAGGCTCAATGAAACAATGTGTTGAAAAAAATCTATGAAACTAAATAGTCGAAGAAGCCACAAAAACGCGAGTCTGGCCTCTTCCTAACTGGATTATTTCAGGCTACTAATACTGGTTAGCAACGGATTTCCGTTAAATCGGTCGAGGCATTAAATGCGAATTGCAAAGTAGGCGACAGTGTAAATTGTCACACGTACCAAATGTAACAAGAATGTTTTTCTTTTCTGATTTACAATATTTTTTTTTATATTATTTTATAAAAAAAATATACGAAATTGAGGTCATTAGGCCCAGAAGGCCAGCGTCTGGCTATGAGTACGATTAGTTGTGGATTTGATCCCCACTCAAGAGAATGAAGTTTACGTTGTTTTCAGTCACGTAACATGCAATGTCGGGCAGGGCGTAGTGTCTTGGCACTATGATCTTACTGCTGCTCTTACCTTGTGATGCAGGAATAGGGATGAAGCTGCAAAATTCTATATATTATAGGACCTATATTATTATTTTTCAACATCACACATAATATCATAGTTCAGAATAGATCCGAATGCTATTTTCCCCAATTTTAAGATCTTACTTACATTACGAGACTCGTACATATAATTAATATTTTTAAATTTTCTCCAATATTTTTCATACTCAACAAAACTGTATCAAATGTATGCTTTAATCATTCAAAATCACAGTAACTATTACGGTTACAAAACGACTGTCACACAGATACCCATCGCGTTTGTTTGTATGGAGCTGGGTGGCGGAGTTATATTTAAAACGCATTAGCTGTTCCGGACATCAATAACGTTAAATAGCCGCTACAATATAGAGTACGTACAAAGGTTTAAAAGGGACTTGATTGAATATACAGATTATTCCCTTCGTGTTACGCTTCCTGTCTATTAAGAGATATTTCATGTGGAGTGGCGGAACTCAACGCCGTATCTCGTACGACCAATTTGGTGGTGCGAAAATATTCTATAAGAATTCGTAAAGAGAACATTATGTAGAGATACTTTTTGGTACTCTTTGCCTTTTTAGCAACGCTTCATCCCGCTCACGCTGTAAAAACCCTTCCGTATATAGTATTGTAGGAAGAGGGAATTAGAGAACCTAGTGTTAAAACACTCCGTTCTCTTTTAACATTCCGTTTCCTGGTTCCCTCTGCCTACCTTGCTATATGCGGGATACAGCGTGAAGTTAAAAAAAATCATATAAAAAAAAACATCATAATTGGTTCACCTAATAAAAATTAATGAGATAATAACACATATAAAAAAACAATCAAATTGATAACCTCATTTTGTAAGTCGGTTAAAAACTCAGGTACCTTAGGTATATACTATAAAATAAACAAAAGTTCCATCGTTCTAAGAAATATTAAATGTAATGTAGGCCTGTATGAAATGTTTGGTGGATTTGATTGATTCAAGAACTACCAAGTGTTTGTGTGAAGCGATTGTATAAATAAATTTTGCTGCGTTTATCTTTAAAGTGCTTAAATGATTTTAATTTGAAATAAAAGTGATGTGTGTTTGATTATAAAAGTGTGAGGTAATCTTTATATGTAAAAATGTTTGTCTGTATGTCCTTTATAGAATCGTGAACCATGCATTTGATTATGAGATGGTCTTTAGCTGAAAACGCCTGTCGTGGCACGGAGGCACAAGCGTACGACTGTAAACGCGAGTTTGTGGGTTCGATTCCCACTCCAGGAAATCGAATTTTTCATGTCCTGGGTTTGGTAACAAGGCAAAGCGCGGCGTTGAATTCCGCCACTCAACCCGCAATGTCTCAATTCGGCGGAAAGTGGACGAAATTGTTGAAATAGAATGGAGTGTCTTAACACTCTCTCGGTTCTCTGGTTTTCTCTGCCTACCCTGCTATATGCGGAATAAACGTGACGTGACGGCTTTAAACGTGATTGGTTATGGATTCGATTCCCACTTGGGTGAATAATTATATTTTCGTATCTCCACTCTAGCATGAAATAGCGTTGAGCTCCGCCGCCTAATACGCAACCGACCGACCAGAAAATGGCGAACGGAATGTCTTGTCACTAGATTCTCCAGGATTGCACTGTTATGCGGGATTAAACATGGGACGCATTTTGTTTCAACGTCGAATATATTTTTTAACTTGTTGACTAGTCTTAAGCTTTTTCTTTTTTTTTTATAGCAGGGTAGGCAGAGGGAACCTGAGAACCTAGTGTTAAGACACGTTCTCTTATAACAATTCCGTTTCCCGCCGAATTTCCGCCGAATTGAGGCATTGCGCGCTGAGTGGCGGAACTCAACGCCGCGCTAGTCTAGTTCTTAACCAACATTTTAAAAAATATTTAATTGTATACAGATTATGAAATAGTGGGAATTAAAATTTTAATTACTAAGTATTTAATATTTTCTCAAAGTAACAACTGTCCATCTAATTACGTTCTATGAATCACAACCTCCCCGAGGTCGATTTATTTACAGATGCCTCGCTTCCCATGTAATGAGTAATAACCACTTCACTCTTCCGCTAGGGGATATACATTTATACAATACTAGTTTTTGCCTGCGACTTTAAATACTACGGATAGTAAGAAGTGCGGGTTCGAATCCTGCTATGTCCAAATATTTATAACACTTAAAAAAAAACTAATATTTAATGAAAAAAATGATCTCTTACCAAACGATTTTTCTTAAAATCATTTGGAGAATATTAAAAATCAGAGACGTTAACAGCAAAAATAAGTTGTAACAAGTGTATAAGAATTTTGACATATGTAGCTCGATAAGAATAAAGAGTAGCTTGATTGGTTAGAGCGTTTACAACTCCAAGAGATGCAGGTTCGAATTTTGCTTCGTTCATTTTATCTTCGTTACTATAAAATATAATTTACTTTAGTAAAAGGTTATATGAAAATGTCTCACGACGAGTTAGTTAGTTAACTAAAACGAAATTACTAACACTATAAAAGTCCATAAAATAATTTTAAAAATTGTAAAGGTTCCATTCATCACGACCCTCGAGGCTCAGGACCAACATCTGGAGGAGGATCAGCAGGGTCAGGTTACGAGAGCGACCTCCGGCATTCTGGATCAGATACAAGTCTCGAGAAGCCACATAGACATGCCATTGTAACACGAAAGGTACTTAAGTTCAATTTTCTACATTTGTCTTTGAAATAAATTTATTTGCGTTAGATAATGAAGATTTAACTTACATCATATATGTATAATCAAATCGGTTTAAGCTTTAAACCCACAAACTGTACGTACAGGCAGATACCAATCCGCCCTACCGCGGCAACATGCTTAAAATTATTCTAACGGATATGGTATACTTTTAAATATTTTATTGACTATACCGATTTTCTTTTGACTCGACTGCCCTCGATAGCTTAATCTAATTGATAGAAAATCAAAAATCTATCCGCACAATCTTGTGGGATGCTACTCAACAAAAATAACACGCAAAATATCTTAATTCAAAATGTTTCATTATTTATTTATAAAAATACTTTTCGCGTTTTTTATGGCTACACCTAAAGCCGCACTTTGTCTAAATTTCATTCTTTGTACTCAAATTCGAAACGCCCCGCATAGTCTTATTACGGGAAAAAACATAAAAATTAAATTAAATGTGATCATTGCCTGAGAAGGAATCGAATTCATAACCAATCCCGCTTACAGACACTGCCCCACTACGCTACAATATCCACAACCATCGCCAAATGCGCCATGTTTTTAAGTTCTAAAAATTAAGATTTCAGGTAGAAACTGCCACTTTGTCGTCTGCCCAATATGTGATTCGGAGACACCGTTACCCATCGGCGGTATAGGCGCGTTACCTCTCAATTACGTAATATTACGTAAAATGAACAATCGAGAGAGCGCCAACTCCGTGCTGTGTGATCTGTGCTGTGCTGATAATAAGGTAATACTTAAAATTCATAGAGAACTTAAAGGAATTAACCATAGAATAGCGGACATAATGCAGTCTAAAATAACATAATAAATAGAATTTAGTCACAAGGCCCCGTTTCCTTATTTGAATTTTCACGGTTTCACGGTTTTCATCTATATCTATATTTTCTATATATATATAATAAAAGAGCAGAAAAGTCAATTCTGTACATGAAAAATTTTAGAAAAATATCAATTGGGTACGTTAATGTACCGTTAATAGAAGCGAAAAAACCAATCAGTAGAATTTTTGTCTGTCTGTCTGTCTGTCTGTCTGTCTGTCTGTACATTTGAACGCGCATCACGCAGAAACTACTGGACAGAAATGAATGAATTTTGGCATGGTAATAGCTTAGAGTCTGGAGGTACATATAGGATAGTTTTTATCCCGATATTCGACGTAGTTTTCATGGAAACATTGAAAAACCTACATAGACAAATTACTTTATAGGCCGATAAGTACTGGAGAGAAATGAATGATTTTTTGCACAGCAACAGCTTAGAGTCTAGAGGTACATATAGGATAGTTTTATCCTGTCATTCGATTTAGTTTTCATGAAAAAAACAAAAAACCTACGTAGACAAGTTACTTTATATGCCGATAATTACTAAATAGAAATGAATAATTTTTTGCGTGGGTATAGCTTAGAACCTGGAGCAACTTATAGGATGCTTTTGAATTGATAGTCAATGTAGTTTTCGTTGAAAAAATAAATAACTGACACCCTCAAATTACGTCAATTACTCGCATACTTTCTTTCTAATTACACTAAGTAATATGAATATTAGATATAAAAATATTAAAAGAAATGAAAAAGAGAACAAGAAATATACATTTATTTAATCAGAATCATATAATCGATTTTAGATATGAACGGTAATAGGTATGAACGCATAATAAGTAATATAATAATTTTATATTTGTTTTCAATATTTTCATGATTATTTAAGAGAAATTTTTAATATAGTATAATAAAAATAATTTAATTTCTTACACAATGGGATTATTATTTATTGACAACATGATAATTTATTTTATCATCATTATGAGGGTAATAGAAAGTTTTAGTTGACGGAATATATTTTGTTAAGAAAATCTATTATGGTAATAAATTCTAATTGTAAGAAGTTAATACTGTGTTAATTTAGATATTTATGGGAAAGTGTTATCATAAAGTAAGAGACAACATGACACAGGTAACGTAAAGTAAGTTCTATTAGTAAAGATAATAACAATTATCCTATTCTGATTATTAATGTAAAAGTTAGGAAACTTAAATATTTAGACGATATTTGTTACTCTAAAACTTAGGACTTACAGAATTTAGAAGATTTTATATGCGCGAATCGGACTTATATGCATGTAAGGCTACAGAATAATCTAATAGGAAAAAAATAAAAAAACAGTCAAATTACATTGATTACAAAATTGCAAGTAAAACCATTTTCAAATGTAATTTATATTCGAGAAAAAAATTAGTAACAATACCGCTACATAAAAAAAAATTACAAAGCGTACAATTTTTTTTACGTGGAATTGAAACCCGTGCCTGGTGTTGTATGCACTTAGAAATATCAAAATATTTAATAAACAGCATTCTCTCTTGCCAAATGATTGTTCATAGAAATAATCTTTAAAAAAAATTTTTTTTCAATTTTTTACCAAGATGCTAACAACAAAAATAAGTTATAACAAGTGTATAAAAATTTCGACATGGTTTATTAAGAACCTATGTCTTAGCGGTCATAGTGCTTGGACGAGATTGGCACTGGTCTTGCTGCGTTCAATTTTTTATACCCTTTCGAAAAATGGTTTTCTATTCCTAAGTATGTGATTAACACTTTAATAATATTAAAAATACCATTAGTACAGCAAATAGTAGTTGTGATCATCGTGGCGCAGTGAGATAGGCTCTCTCCGTCTACTAATTAATACCTAATTATACTTCTAAGATTAAACATATAAACATTTGGATATTTATATATTAGAATATTCAGACTCAATAATTGGAAAAAGGTAAGTAATTATAAAAAGGTAAGGTGTAACCAGAAAGATTTGGTGAGACAAGGCGAATATTTAGTTGTAAAAATTAAATACGGTAGTACTTAACATGAAAATAAATGAAAAATGTTATCCTACGTTGAGCGCGAACGAAGTCGCGGGCACCACTAGTATATAAATATTTTTTCATGACATCGAATCCGCAACTATTGGATGTCCAATTGTCTAGTCAGATTACTTATAACGAACGGCAATAGCGTAAAAATTACAGTTAAATTTTAATCCGACTCAATTTTAATCGACTTCTTTCTGCATATCTTTTTAGAGAAATTATTTAAAAAGAACGATGATCCGATACCGCCATAGTATGCGTTAATTGTCTGCTGAAATCCCATAGACGTGTTGTTTTCTTATCCTTATAAGATTATATATAGTATTTTGATCCCTTAATGGGTGTTTTTTCCTTTTATTTATAATGCAGAGTCCCTCTGACATAATCAGAGACTTTGTAACGATTGATTTTTATAACATTCAATTTTTTAATTGAAATTTATACTTGAGAATTTTGTTTTTAACTTAGCTATAAATATCAAAATACCTTAATGGGTATTAACAGATAGTGAAATTAAATCAGAAGTTTAAAATGACATGGCATAAGGATTTTCACATACTCGCTTCATTTCAATTGATAAATTAGTAACAATACCGCTACATAAAAAAAAATTACAAAGCGTACAAATTTTTTTACGTGGAAATGAAACCCGTGCCTGGTGTTGTTGCACTTAGAAATATCAAAATATTTAACAAACAGCATTCTCTCTTGCCAAATGATTGTTCATAGAAATAATCTTAAAATTTTTTTTTTTTTTTCTATTTTTTATTCTTATATTTTTTCACATACTAGTTTCATTTCAATTGATAAATTTTCTCGATGATTTTTTATTGCGTTTGAATCTTCCAAATTTTAAATATGTGTGCGTTTCCTACGCTGAAATGATAAAATTTTCACCTCTGCCTGCACTCCCAGAGTACAACCCGATACATAGTTGAGAAGGGGTAGTTAATAGTTGATAGATATATAAAGAAGTTGATGACAGTGGAGTCAGGGGCTAAAGAACGAAGAAGTATACAAGTACTCATTGGACGGCATTCTCTCTGACTAACTACCCCACTAAAGATAAAGCATGAAGCTTAAAAAAAATGTATTCAAGATTATAAGACAAACAAAATTTTAACTCACGATCTCAAACTTATAAATCAAAATCACTATCTACTATCCATAGTCTAGTCAACAAAAAAGTCAAGTCAAGTCACAAAAGTCAACAAAAAGTCAAAGATTAAATTAATTTCCTTCACTTCGCCTATATATAGATGTACAAGTAAAACGTGACAGACAGACAAGATGAGAACACAACACGTGTATACAACTCATGCGCAACTTATTCCTTTCCGAACTATAAGCGATTAGCTGAAAAAATGTCATTTACAATGTCACGCCACATTATGTTAGTGGTTTTGTATGTTTATTTTGAGATTTATTTATTTATTACAATATGGGGAACTTAATTTGAGCTAGGTGGTTGCGAGTTCGATTTTTTTATGTAAATTAACATTCTTTTCAACCAACAAGAAAGGAGGACATACATACATACCTTCACGCTGTAGGAGGACTATATTTTTATGTATATAAATTTTGCTTCTGATGTGGTCGCATTTAAATCTAGTTAAGATCTGACCAATAGCTTTTTTTTTTGTTGATTAAAGAAGACAAACGAACAGAAGGACCACCTGATGGTAAGTGGTTACCTTCGCCCATAGACATTTACAGCACCAGAGAAGTTGTAAATGCGTTGCCAGCCTAGAGAGTAGATGGAAGGTGAAGAGATATTGTAATAGCCACGGCACTCTGCCATCGGAACCACTATAATCTGGGGAAAGGATAGGTGGGAATAGGGAAATCCTGGCTTACATGTCATCAAACCAAACACATCATTAGATATTTGGCATTTCGTCTTTGACGTGATAGTGGTCGCGAGCCAGACGGGGGATTAATCTCCTACCACCAGATTTTTTCCTGGGAATCAAACCCATTCAGGTTTGAAGCAAATGCGAGTATAGTCATTTTAAAACGCATTTCAGGCAGAAAGTCGTTGCAGTCAATGCCTTGTAAGCGTATGCTCGAACTGCGGTGAGTGGCATACGAGGCAAAAGGGTAACGCCACCCATCTCCTACAGCCTTTGGAACCATTGTTAAGATTTTGTGGTCAACACCCCAAAGTGGAGTTAAGTGTTTATTGCGCTACTTGTCAACAGGTTAGTGAAGAATTTTCTATTATATATATATATATATAAATTTATTATTGTTATTTTTAATTAAAAACAAAAATTTAAAGGTTTTTAAAGTGTTACTCACACACTTAGGAAACGGAAAACATATTTGGAAACTGCTCAAGAGGCGCGGGTTCGATTCCCGCTGCGTTCAAAATTTTTTTTCGTTTTCTAAATATGTTATCTAAATATGTTTTTCTTGATTTAATTGTTTAGAAGATAAGCATTATTATTTTTTTCATTATATTTTTTTCATTATATCTAGCCCATAATTGAGATGTAATAATAATCTAGTTCACTTCAGTTCTTTAATTATGGCGCTTCATAATTTATATCTAGATTTAAAATATGATATGTAAAATATAATATAATATGTAAAATATATTCCGCTTCGTAACCTGTAATGTCACAAAAATAAACGAAATTCGGAGAATGGCGTATCTTAACACTATACTCTCTACTTATCTTGTTATAAATTGATACAGACCTTTAGTGCTTTAGCATGTTTAAAAAAAAACAAAAGTAACAAACCCCATTAAAAAAATCGAACCCCAACCCACCCAGGTAATATGCAGAGATTGTTGTCTAATCTCGCATACGGGGCACGCGGTCGCTAATGCCTCGCGCGCCGCCACCGACCGCGCGAATGCACTACGAGATGCATGCGACCGCGCAAAACACGTGCCCGAGAACGTGGAACGGGCGACTAGGATATTGGAACTTCACGCTGCTGAGGTTGATGTGAGTTAGAAAAAGCTTCTCGTTCTATCCCGAATAGCAGGGTAGTCATAGAGAACCTAGTGTTCGTTCGTCCGTTCGCCGCTTACCGCCCGAACTCGAGATATTGCTTTTTGCGCTGCACTTTGCTAACATCTCTTCTATATTATTCCACAACGTAGAACTTCAACGCATGACCAGGATTGTTTATCATCAGACACTGTTGTCAGTCCAGTGGGACCGTGGTGTGGAAGGAAGTGGGAGTCCAGTGGGACTGACAACAGTGTCAACAACATGGCGCAGTGGCGCCACGACTGACTTTGATGCCTTAAATACTAAGTTCTTTGACTACCCTGACAAGTAAGATAAAATTGAATTTTCTTATTTTCTTCAAAATTACATGTTAGCGTTAATAATTTACACATAAAAATGTCTTCATAATATGTATCACTGTCATCCCAATCAATCCAATAAGGAAAACTAAATCATCAAGGGAATCAGGAAAACTGTTAGAAAAAGAACTAGATGAGACCTGTCGTCTCGTCAGGCACTATAGTGTGCGACTATAAACGCGACATGTTGTGGGTTCGATTCCCACTTCAGTAAATGGAAATATTCAATCAAATTTAGTATGTTTATTTTCTCGCTCTGGTAACAAGGCAAAGCGCGGTATTGAATTCTGCCGCTAAGCAATCTTTCAATTCTGCGGAAAGTAGGGAACGGAAATGTTAAAAAGAGAACGGAGTGATTATCTGGTTCCCTCTACCTACTCTGTTATGTGCGGGATACAGCGTGAAGCAAAAAAAAACAGGATTAATCGTAAGGCTTACAATTTTTTTATTTAGGCACAAGCAGCCCGCATAGAAAGTGAAATCCGTAACTGGGCGGAGGAGTACCGGCGCGCGGTTGAAGCGCACGGACGTGAACTGTGTACCGCCGCGGTGCGAGCGCGAGCCGCGTATAGAATGCGTATTAAGAACAAGACCAAACAGTTGGATGAACGGGCGTTGGAGGCTTTGGAGGCTGTTAAGTTTGCTGAGGAGGTTTGTTTGTCACCTGTATTAAAATTTTATTAAAAAAAGCGACTTTCTAATAAAATGCGTTAAAATTATTAGTAATATTTTATTATTTTTTTATGGTCAATAAAGAATTTGTTTCATTTATTTATTACTTGTTCTTCTTCTATTCGTTCGTTATTCTTAAAAAAAATTAAACGACGACATGAATTTCCTATTAATAAATAAATAAAATAAAATAAATTTATTAGGAACAAATAGGGCTTATTAAACAGTAACCAAAAAAATACGTTGATAATTATTATCATTGTATAAAAAATAATTCTTCAAAATTAGTTCATCTAATAGTAATAAAATACAGTTGAATTGAGAACTTTCTCCTTTTTTAAAGTCCGTGAAAAATATTCGGACGACATTTTTAAAGAATCTAATATATATCACTATGTATTGTAATTTTAAATTAATTACCTTCCAGTTTGCCTTTTGTGTACTTACATATTAGTTTGTGTTTACATTATCTATAGCTGTCTCTATGGAATTACAACAACAAAATGCTCAATTCTTATAAATTTTATTTAATAGCAACAGACATAAATAATCAGCAAAAAATAAATTATTCCAATGGCTTAAATTAACTAACATAATGTTTATTGGTTGGCTATATGTGAAATAAAACAAATCAATATATGTATCTATCTCCCCAGTTACTCTCACAAGGTAAAACCGACGACATCCTCTCCCTCCACACATCAGTACTTCGCCGGTTAGAACGAGTAACAGAGCTACCCGCAGCGGGGGAGCCCCCGCGCGCCGCCATACGGTTCTCGCCCGTCGCGCCCGCTTTCGCCCCCGCTCCCGCTTCCGCCTCCGCCTCTACGCCCGCTTCCGCCTCCGCGTCCGCGTCCGCCTACACGCCCGCGTCCGCGCTTGTAGGCAGATTATACACCGCCGCGCCTGATCCGCATTTATGCGTGTTGGGTACTGATGGTAAGTGTTAGTTAAATAATGAAGTCGGAACATTGTTATTATTATCCGTGCCGGTTGTGAATATTTGCATATGTAATTTTTTACGCATTAGAATTTCTTTTATTTAAAAGATGAATAATAACACATAATTATAAAGAACAAAAAATCCGACTGAACCATTGCTTCAAATTTAGGAAGCAAATACAAATAAAGTAGACTATAAAAGCTTGTATGTGTTATATATTTGTGAAATGTGCTAATTAAGTCCTTTCATTTGATACCCCACACGATACCTATCAACTTTAATCTTTTTTTAATATTAATTGTTTTTACTGAAAATCAATCGATATACAAAAAATAATGGCATATGGCTCTTTCCCCCCCTCCTCCTTACGACTACCATCCTTCCTCGGTTCCCTAAAGGAACCGAAATTTTAGACAGAACCCCTACAGAGGCTCTATGGGCCAACCCGATGACCCGCCCATATTTATGGACGGAGAAGACTCCCATGGCCATAGGCCTAAGAGCCTCAAGCCATCACCCCTCCTCCCCAGGGAGGAGAGTGAAGACCCCCTCATAAAAAATAATGTTTGTCAAACCTATTAGAAATAGTAGATTTATATGTATATTTAATTAAGTTTCATTATATATAATAATATTTTCAGGACTTCAAGACCTTCTCGTAGAAGTTCCACATACAGCTATATTACAATTAAGAGATAGCAACGGAGAGCATATATGGTGTGGCGAAGAAAATGTACGTAACATATAATTATAATTTGTCTCCCACCTTTAGGAAAAGAAAAAAAAGGCCTGCTGAGTTTCTTGCGCCGGTTCTTCTCAGGTCTGAGGCATTAAATTTAGTGAACCGGTGGTAAATTATTTGACGTTCAAAAAATGAAACATGTAACTTCTTAATTTGAATAAAATTATTTGATTTAATTTCTCGGAACGAAGTATATTTTTTTTAATTCCAAAAATATTTGTAATTCATCACCGTAAGTGGCGAGGCGTCCATACAACACAGTTCCCACTGGCTTAACTTTTGTAATATAAGATTTTTTTTTTCTGCAAAAATTTGGGAGCTTTTTCTTTTTTTTTTTAACTTCACACTTTATCCCGCATATAGCAGTAGCAGTAGCAGGGTAGGTAGAGGGAACCTGAGATCCTAGTGTTAAGACACTCCGTTCTCTTGCAACAATCCTGTTCCCCACTTTCCGCCGAATTGAGGCATTGCGTGCTGAGTGGCGGAACTCAACGCCGCACTTTGCCTTGTTACCAAACCCAGGAAATGAAAAGACTAACATTTCCTGGAGCGGGAATCGAACCCACAACCAGTCGTGTTTACAGTCGCACGCTTGTGCCTCTGCGCCACGACAGGCGCTATTTTGTAAATAAAAACAAGTATGACCTAAAAAAATGTCACCAGGAAAATGCCGAGCTTAAAGTAATTGAGTTTGCAAAAAAACAAGCTCTGACATCTAAAGCCACCTAAAAAAAGATCATCACTAAAATTCCTATACCGGCTTCCCTAAATACACCGGCTTCTTTAAAAATTATCGGCTTATAGATAGTTAGATTATATATATTTAGGGAAAAATAATATATATTTATTTATCCACTATAAGGTTGTAAATATCAAAGTATCGACTTCAGGAGACCATGACACGACGGTTGAGGGTTCGATTCTCACTTAAGGAAATAATTATATTTAAATTATTTTCATTTTCCCGTGAGTTTTGCTATGATCAAATTTCTATTTGATTTCATGTTTTATCCCACATAGGAGGGTAGTGAGAGAGAACCTATCAACACGCTACATTATCCACTTTCCGTCCGAAATTGATAAATAGCGTGATGAGTAACGAAACGACGCAAACTGAAAATAGATTTTCTATAGCAAACCATTTAATAATCGAAGATAGGTTCCAGGCTTACGAAAATACTACCTTTTAAAAATAAAATTGAAAAAAATATTTTTTTTCAAACAAAAATAATATACAAAAAACGTATTCAATTAAACAAAATAAACTACATATTCATTTAATAACAGTTAGAAAGGGAATCCAAATCAAAGATTTTTCGCAATTAAAAACAAAGATGTTGCCATAATTTAAGAAAAAAGATCAAAAAAAATTAAAGACTCGAATCCAAGACAACGCAACTTCGAAAATCTGACGACGCACAGTGAAAATCAGTAAAAATTAAGCAGCGACGCAACTTCGAAAAAAACGCAAAACGAAACGACGCAAAGCGAGGTATTGGTGTAGTTTAAAATTTCAAATTAATCGGACCATTCAAAATGGATGGACATTGAATTTAAAGATTTCTTTACATACTCGAATATATACATACATAATAATTAAATTATTATAAGAGAAGTAAAAAAAACATAATTTTCCCAGCAGGTAGCAGGTTATTTCCGCCGTCGGGACTCTAGTGCGCGTCCGGCCGCAGTGCGCGTGCGCGCGCGCCCCAACGACGGCAGTTACGCGTTAGTTTTCACGGCGCACAACCCCGGACACTATCTGTTGGCTGTTACTGTTGATGATGTGCCTATACGTGTATGTATGTTTATTTATTCATAAGCTAGATAAATCGATGATATTTAAGATATTCAGTTGTAGATGACGGAGTTTAACGCCGTGTTTCGTCTTATCGGAGCAAAGATATTCAATGAAATTTAATATAATGCATGTCCTCGTGTGGGGTTCGAACCTATAACCGATTGTATTTATAATGATTAAGTAGGTCTGCTACGCTACGCTCACGATGGTCTTATAGGTGCATTATAGATGCATGTATTTGATTTACATATGTACGTGTGTATGTTTATATTTGTATGTGTATATAGATTTTTTGCACTTTTATACCTGCAAATGTTTTACTCTTGCTCTCATATCCCATAGGTTGATTGGAAGAAATTTTTATTAGAAATAAGTCCACCTTTACCAACAATGATGTTTATACTATATTAATTGTTCTTACAAAGCGCAATAAAGAAAGAATATGTATATAGATGTTGGTTACTAATAATTTTTTATTGATATTATTTTTTTATATTTTCTTTTGATAAGAGTGAAAATATGTAATGGACGTATGTAGCGAATTGGGGTATGAGAATGAAGTCTACAAGCTAATGTTAGATTGGTTGTGGGTTCGAATCTTACTTGGGGAAGTGATTATTTATAAATTAATTTTATTTCCTCGTTGATAAGGTAAAACGTGGCGTGCCACTGAGAAATTCAAAAACGGAGAATGAAATGTCTCGACATTGGGTCGTTCATGTCTTCCCTGCGAGGCGGGAAAAATTGAAAATTGGCTAATGATCTTTGCTCAATAAAATTATTCATTGTAAAAATTGAAAAAAAAAAAAAAAAAAGAACATTTGTGATGGCTTACATAAACACGCGTGTAGTGATTTCACCAATTGTTCAATGTTTCGGAAAATAATAAATCCTAAGCTATTTAATTATTCAAGTTTAATTATTGTTCAATTTTATTTTAATGTATCATCATTTTTACCAGCGAATTATTATTTATGTAAATAATTTAGGATATAATGAATTAAGAATTAATAGTGAGAATTTTTTTTTGCATTTAATAATTTTATCTAAATAATTGTTAACATAGACATATTAAAAATATTTATAGAGGAAGTAATCACTGTCTAACGCTTATCTTCAAGATATAAATACTCGACCATATTTCTGTCGCGGATTCTTTGGACGATCGCGATACTGAGAACATTAACCTATTGATATGTTAATGTTCTCAGTATCGCGATCGCAGTGTATCCTATAAAAAAAGTGCCTATTTTCCTGATGCCAGGGAGTTTAAAAGACAATTTGACATAATTTTCTGATCATAGTAATATTCCCCCCCACAGGGTAGCCCGTTCTCGTGTAGCGCGCGCGCGTGCGCCCCGCACTCGGGCACCTACCACTGCTGCGCGTTCTGCTCCTCCGGCGGGAAGCGCGACGCCGTCTGCGCGTGCGCCGCGCCCATGGGGCACGGGTACAAAGGTGAGAGGGGGTGTGTGTGCGTGTGTGAGATGCGGTTGCAAAGGTGCGGATGGATGCATATATACGTACATATGTATATCTGCGTGTCTATGTGTTTGCATGCGTGTGCGTTAAATATTTCTATGTGTGTGCGTCTGTAAGTAAAGAAGAAACTCCTTAGCATTTCATGGATTTACCATAATGTGCGTGTATGTGTAGTATGTTTACGTGTTTATACTTGTAAGTCTTCGTTTGTATATTGTGTATGTGTGTGTGTAGAAGAAGAATTTGAATATGCTGAAAAATTCATCTCCACTATCAAAGTTCCTCTCTACCTAATCAATACCTATATGTTACTATAAAAGCCTGAATAAAATAAAAAAAAATACACAAAAGCTTATTATTTGTTTTTGCTATTTCTTTACACGAAGCTCCTTACATGAGGAGGCCCATAACACACGAGGCCCCTATATCAAAAGATATCAGGCCCCCTACATCAAGGGGCCCAAACAAACAACATATCTATTCCCCATTTTTGATAATTTAAAATGTCAATCACATACTTAGACTTACTTAACTGAATAAAAACACATGGCTTAGCGGTCACAGCGCTTAGACGGTTTCCAAGAGACACAGGTTCGAGTCCCGCTCCGTTCAAATTTTTTAACGTATATATATTTCCGTTCAGGTTGCGGTCACGGGCACGCGGGCTGGCCGGGCACGCGACACTGGTCGTGTTGCGGCAGCACGAGGCGAGACTCACTGTGCACGAGACCCACACCCAAACCCAGGCACCAGCCATATCAGTTCTCTTTGTAATTGACTGACGTGACTGACACGACTGTCAAGGTTGTAGATACTTATTTAGCCCAAGCTCAGAAACTAGCCTTGTCAATTCTTCTTGTAATTGTGACTGACATGACTGACAAGGTCGTGTGTGTGGGTGGTGTTGTTCACGCCCAAGCCGAAACACTAGCCGTATCAGTTCTCTTTGTAACTGACTGACATGACTGATGTGACTGACGACGTGGTAGATGGTTTTCCATGCCCAAACCCACACACCAGCCTTATCAGTTCTCTTTGTAACTGACTGCCATAACTGACGACGTGGTGGATGGTTGTACACGCCTAAACCGAGACACCAACCGTGTCAGTTCACTTTGCAACTGACATGTTGGTAACTGGTTGTTAAGAGTTGTCAATTATATTGTTAATAATAAATTATTTATCTATAGTAGTGCAGTGGAACAGGATCTTGCTGTAAACATGAGTGATTGTGGATTCGATTTCCACTCGGGAGAATACTTAGTTATATTTAAATTATTTTCATGTTTCCGCTCTGATTCCTTTGCAATTAACGTTTTATCTTCAATAATTAAAATGTACATTCACCCAAGTGATAATCGAACCCACAACCGTTTATAATCAGATGCTGAACCACTGCACCATTACGGCACTTAAGTATAAAAAAAAATCTAATAATAAGTCAAATTTATTATTTATTTACTTTTATGGTAATTATGTATATGTAGATTAAATATACAATCTCATTGTAAAATATCACATATGGAAAAATAATCATATATAAGTATAAATATTTATTTAATTAAGTATATTTTATAATAAACTTATATATTGTTATAAAAATAAATTAAATCATTTTATTATTATTTTGTAGTGCAGTATTTCCCCATTTTTATTCCCATCCCCATACTCATTTCCCCATTTTATTTTTAAAAATGTCAACATTTGTTCTATTTTCAGGGGAATTACCTGGCATTAATAATAGTTATCTTTGCTTTATTATTTTCTTTTTTTTTTTTTTTTTTTATGGATAACGGATGGCAAGCGAGCAGAAGGACCACCTGATGGAAAGTGGTTACCTTCGCCCATGAACATCTACAACAACAGATATGTTGTAGATGCGTTGTCAACCTAGAGAATACAGATGGAAGGGGAGAACAATGTAGTAGTCCGCTCTCGGAACCACCCACATTTTGGGGAAAGGATGGGTGGGAAAGGGAAAAACCTGGCTTACATGCCATCGAACCGGAACACATTATTAGATATTTGGCGGTTCGTCTTTGACATGGTAGTGGTCGCGAGCCAGACGGAGGATGAACCTCCTACCACCAAACAAAAAAACAACATTTAATTGAATTTATTTATTTATAAAACATTTGCATCATTATATTAATATACTAGGTGTTTCTCGCGACTTCTCTTATTCAATGTCAGTCCATACTACATACTATATGTATAGTGCGTATATGCGGTAATTTGAAGGCTTTGAATTAGCTAAATTTTCATTTTTTTTGATAAACAATCATGTCTGTCAAAACATATATATTTATATTTTTTAATGAATCTTTTATTTATGTGCTTTAATAATATATGAAGGATTTTTTTTAGATTCTTTTCATGACAAAATATAGGCATAGTTTTCATAACTATGTCGACTGAGGAGTATGAAAATTGACATACAAAGTCAAAGTCAAAGTCAAATAATTTTATTCAAAATAAGAAGTTACAAGCTTCATTTTTTGAACGTCAAATAATTTACCACCGGTTCACTAAATTTAATGCCTCAGACCTGAGTAGAACCGGCGCAAGAAACTCAGCGGGACAATTTTTTTTTTTTTTTTTTTTATATTACAAATGCGACACGATAATCGAATACGACAATGGTTTACAATTCTTTATTATTGGCAATGCTCTTTTTCTAAGAAAAAGAGCAGAAAATAATAATGTATCAGAAATATATAATTTTTTTAGCTTCACGCTGTATCCCGCATATAGCAGGGTAGGCAGAGAGAACCTGAGACCCTAATGTTAAGACACTCCATTCCCCACTTTCCGCCGAATTGAGGCATTGCATGCTCAGTGGCGGAACTCAACGCCGCGCCTTGCCTTGTTACTAATCCCAGGAAATGAAAATACTAAACTTTTACATTTCCTGGTTAGGAATCGAACCCACAACTTGTCGCGCTTACAGTCGCACGCTTGTGCTTCTATGCCACGACAGACGTTAAATTAATAAAATAAATATTACTCACACATATGTTTAACATACTCCTTGAAATAAAGTGACATACACGTTGCTATGGAAACCAATCCTTTACACATCATTGGGGTTACTAGTTACAATAAACACAATGAGTATCAAAAATAAATTATACTTTATTACTTACGACTTACATATTTTTAAAATTAAATTAAAACTATTTATTGCTTATTTTCAATATTTATTTATATAATAATTAAAAAAGCCTCTTTAAATATAAATTTTTATAAAAAAAAATATAAAACAGACATTAATTTAATTTCCTAATAAAATTTATTTATTTATTTTTGAGTTAGCACTCATTATATACACATTTAGTTCTAGAATGAAAAATATACTCATTTTTTGTACCAAATTATCAAAAATATTACATATTTAATATTTTAATTTATTTAATCATACTATGTATTGATATAAAAGTGGGAAACGGAGTGTCCTAACACTAGGTTCCCTCTGCATACCCTGTTATATGCGGGATACAGAGTGAAGCTATGTATGTATGTATGTGTATATTGATATAAAATCTATCAACTGTCGAATATTACACTTGTTCCTCCAATAAGCATAACACTTCAAACTTTTCTTATTAAATTAAATACTTTATTTTATTTGAAAATATGAATGAAGGTGGTGTGGTATAACTTCACGCTGTACCCCGCATATAGCTGGGTAGGCAGAGGGAACCTAGTGTTAAGACACTCCATTCCCCACTTTCCGCCGAATTGAGGCATTGCGTGCTGAGTGGCGGAACTCAACGCCGCGCTTTGTCCTATATATACCAAACCCAGGAAATGAAAAAATATATTCCTGAAGTGGGAATCGAATCCACAACCTGTCGCGTTTACAGTCTCTATGTCACGACAGGTTTAAATGCATATTATTAAAATTAATGTAAGTATATCTTCAAATTTGCGATTTTTCCTATTTAGTTTAACATTATAAGGACCTAATAAAAAAATATAACACCAAAAATATGTATATATAATGTTCATATTATCACAATATGTAAGAGGTTAATTTTTTCTTCAGAATTTCGATGCAAAACTTATTAAATTTAATTATCTTAAAACTGAAATGATACAACATATCACTGTCACTTCATACATATCGTCAATTGTCAGAATAATTACAAATCCAATATTTCTCTATAAAATATCAATTGAAATATATACAATAAAAAAACATGCTTACGCTTAACTTCACGCTGTACCCCGCATGTAGCGGGGTAGGCAGAGGAAACCAGAGAACCTAGTGTTAAGACACTCCGTTCTCTTTCAAAAATTCCGTTCCCCACTTTCCGCCGAATTGAGGCATTGCATGTTGAGTGCCGGAAGTCAACGATGCGCTTTGCCTTGTTACCAAATCCAAGAAATAAAAATACTAAATTTTACATTTTCTGGAGTGGGAATTGAACCCACAAACAGTCGCGTTTACAGTCGCACGCTTGTGCCTTTGCGCCGCGACAGGCGTTAAAAAAACATATTTACTATATTACACGTTGATAACAAAATAGATCAACTGTCAAATTCTACACTTTATCCATACAAAAGCAAAACACTTGATACTTTTTTTTTAATAGACAAGAACAAAGTACAACATAATACGTTCAGTATATTACGATTAATTTCCATGACGAAAAATGACGTCATAGGCTTTATGTATGACGAATTATTTCGTCATACCCAGTTAACAGATTAAAATAAACACTTCACATATGCCTTGCATATAGCAAAAACACAGAAGCTATTATCAAAACACTTTATATACAGTTCAAGGTCACTTCAATGTCAAGATAAACACTTCTCAGTGTATTTACACTTAAACACTTGTAATTTTAACACTTTTACACTTTCTTTACAGTCCCAGAGGTGGTACAGGTGTGTATGCGACGGGGCTCGGTGCACATGCTTGTCTCACACTCATCTCCCAAGCGTCTAATAGTTGACCCACTGAACAGCTTTTTGGTAATCTGTGGAAAATAGAAATGGAAGTCAAATTTATTTTAAAAAATGGATACATGCTTCGTTATATGCTTTTTAAATAGTATAATTTATCACTGGTTCGCTGTAGTTATTAACTCAAACTTGAGAAGAACTGGTGCAAGGAACTTTGTAACATTTTTTTTCTTTTTTTTAAGCATTTGCTTTGGTCTTTGATGTTAAATGTTTATGTTCGAAAAAACTCCAATATATTAATGCCAGTATTATTATTCAACATATTATTTTTTTTTTACTTCACCTGTATCCCACATATAGCAGGGTAGGCAGAGGGAACCAGAGAATCTAGTGTTAAGACACTCCATTCTCTTTCAACAATTCCTTTCCCCACTTTCCACCGAATTGAGGCATTGCTTGTTGAGTCAACATATTATTTAAACTTAAATATAGGCAAACAAATGGAAAAAGAAATACAAAAATAAAGATATTCATTTGACAGTAATGTGTACCATTTAATTAAAAAAATTATCTAAAAGAAAATAAAATATTCCTGTTTGCTTGAAAAATATTGAAAACAAAAATACTTCATATTTTATTAACATTTTCCTATACTATATATACATTATTATAATATGGATTTACTTTAAATTGATAATTTAACTTAAGACTTATTACTATTACAAACCCAACACTAACCTAGCACACCTCGCATCCATAGCTCTCTCCACTCTCTGCAGGAAGCTGTCACTGGCCGACACTTGCCCAACACCCCCCGACCCCCCGGAGCTCCGTGGGGGTGTCCGGGGGGCGGTGCGCGAGGGGGGAGCGGCGGGGTAGTCCCGGGGAACTCGCACGTGGACGGCGGGCACGCAGGGGAGGCGCACGTCGTCGAGTTGTGCGGTCAGCGCTATGGCGGAGGTACCGCCTGATAGCTGCATTGTTTCTAGCGATACCTGTGGGTTACGAATAAGTTAATTAAAAAGAAAACACAATATATAAAATATAATGCAGGAGAAAATGAATGCTTATATGTATGTACACAAAATGTATGAAAAGCAGTATTATTGCTTGAAGCCATCTTACAGACAATTTTTGGTAGTGAAGGGATTACTTAAAAATTTTTAAAAAAGGTAAATTAATAATTATTTTGTTATTGTGTCTTTGTTAAGATCGTGTTGTCGGCAATTAAGCTTAGTGCAGAAGGCAAGGATTATTATTATTACCCCCTATCTTGGAATAACACAATGTAAGTCTCCATTTTCATACGTCTTTATTGATAAAAATGAATCAAGACACTCCGTTCACCGCTTTTCGAATTCGACATAGACATACGTATTAAATAACGATACTCAACACCGCGCTTTAAATATATATATATATATATATATATATTTGGGCCCTACGCTGTTAATAGTTGCCTGTAAGAGATCACAGGCAGTGATAAGGCTGCCTGATTTATGTAATTTTATACTTTTATGTGCAATAAAGTATTATTATTATTATCAAATATAATCCTTGCTCCGAGCTGGAATCGAATCGTTAACTTATCGCATAAATACACTGTACCATTGCGTAATTCAATATTTCTTTTTAAAAGTATGAAAATAACATTTAAATACCTTAAACCTAGAGTCTAATCGTGCGATTTCTCCTTGCAACACGTCGGGTATTTCCAAAGCCGGTTCTTCAACTTTAGGTATCTTTTGAGGCGGGGCTGGAAGATTCCTGAAAGACAAAATATTAAATAATAGTTTATCACCCCTTAGCAATGTTAGTGTCCCCGTGTCACAATACTAACGTCCTCGTTGACGCGTTAACAGCGCGTCAACGCCTTTATGTTATGTTATGTAAATATGGATGTCAAACACATGGTACGAGGGTGACTGAGTTTTTAGAACTGGCCGCTTACATATATATGAAAAAATTACCTTAATTATTTGGAAAAGAAGTTGTTTGTCAATATTATATTTATTTTACGATTTGACGGCAATTGAAAAGTGCGGCATTGCGTTTTGTCATTCAACATACAATATCTCTATTTTGGTTAACAGCCTCCCTGTGAGGGGACGGGGTTAGAATACAATTCTGCTCCGCCGCTGGGTAGCGTCCTCTAAGAGGACACGCTTATACGTACACGATAGCAAATACAGGCGCTAGAGCTTGTAGCTCTAAAAACGGAATATAATAACACTAGATTTTCTCTAACTACACTGCTATGAGGAAAACGCCTGTCGTGACGCAGAGGCACAAGCGTGCGACTGTAAACGCGACAGGTTGTGGATTCGATTCCCACTCCAGTAAATGTAAAATTTAGTATTTTCATTTCTTGGGTTGGGTAACAAGGCAAAGCGCGGCGTTGAGTTCCGCCACTCAACACGCAATGCCTCAAAAATGCACGCAGTGCCGCGGAAAGTGGGGAACGGAATTGTTGAAAGAGAATGGAGTGTCTTAACACTAGGTTCTCTGGTTCCTTCTGCCTACCCCGCTATATGCGGGTTACAGCGTAAAGTTAAAAAAAAATCTACGGTGAAGAAACAACAGCATTAATGCTGTATTTAAAAATAAAAATGTGGAAATACCTAACTAACCAATGTCAAACGTGTCATTTAAAAAAATAAAAAAGTCAACTTATTAAAAATGTCAGCTAGGAGGTATTGGCATTTCACTGTCGATACTAACTTGATCTCAGGTCCGTTGAGAGCGTCGAGGGTGGAACCAAAAGTACGTTTCAGCGTGTGATTGGCGAGCGGCGACTGGAGGCAGATGTTTACCACTTCCAATAACGGGTTACATATTTGTTCCTGTTTAAATAAATAAATTAGTGTTAAAACCATAATAAAAAAAAAAAAAAAAAAAAAACAGAAATAAAAAAAACTGAGTACAAACACATAATATATCATAGAATAATATTATTTTGGATATGTAATGAAAAATGATTTTAAATATTTTTTTTATTATTATTATCACTTCACACTCCGTTCTCAATTTCCACCTAAATTTCCCTTATTTTTCATATAATTTGAAAATATATTTCTTCCTTTCTTGCTTAGCTTCGAGCTAGAGGAACATTCGCAAAGGGAACCTAGTGTTAGGACACTCCGTTCCCCACTTTCCGCCGATACCGCCGCCGAAAATATATTTAATATAATTAATTATTGTTATTTGTTAAGTCCACCACTCAACCTGTAACATTTCAAATTTGCGGAAAGACAGATTGTGTGTATTAAGTTCTCTCTCTACTCTACTAAGCAGATTAAAGAGGGAACATAATTTTTTTTATGGATAACGGATGGCAAACGAGCAGAAGGACCACCTGATGGTAAGTGGTTACTTTCGTCCATTGACATCTACAACACCAGAGATGTTGTAGATACCATGCCAACCTAGAGGATACAGATGGAAGGGGAGGATAATGTGGTAGTCCGCTATCAGAACCACCACATTTTGGGGAAAGGATGAGTGGGAAAGGGGAAAACCTGGCTTACATGCCATCGAACCGGAACACATCATAAGATATTTTGCGGTTCATCTTTGACGTGATAGTGGTCGCGAGCCAGACCAGTATTAAAAAGTAGTTTTTTTTTATCTACCTTCCCAGCAGACGGAAGTCCCAGGCCGACGCTCTCACTCCTCTTGAAGTCCAGCTTCTCCAGCACCACCTCACATTTGATCAGAGTCTCCAAAGGCATCCTTTTGTTCGGATTAGACAATATGTCTAAGAGATTCTTCATTTTTGTTAGTTTTTCGACATCTACGATAATATAACAATAACATAATAATGGTATCATAATTATTAAAACTAATTGTATTCCGCGACTTCATAAAACCTAAAACCCCTTTTTTTCGTTTTCGCATCATTTCCCATGGACTATTTACGAAAAAGCTTTTGTATGAAATTATATATAGACATTTTGGTTTTTGTAATCTAGAACTGAATTACACTTAATATAAAAATCTTTTTTTCTTGACATAACGGAAATATTTATATTATTTAAATGTAATCATTCCCCCGAGTAGGAATTGAATCCACAACCATTCGCGTTTATAATTAGAGTCTGTCTCATACGCCATGATGATCTAATGTATGGATGAATTAATGATCTAAAAATTACATATTAATTTGTGACATCAAAAAGTTAGAAATTATATTTTAATAAAAATGTTATACAAACTTAGTAAAATTAATCACCACAAGAATTATACTATTTTTTAATCTGTGTCTTTTTAGCACTCATATATTTTTTTTATAAAAACAAGTACTTACTCTCCCCCTCACTGACCATCCTCATGACCATTCTACGCAGTGGTTCTATATATTTTGATAGCTGCCGCACTTTCTCCCTGTATGCAGCTTCTTCCCCACCAGGAGAAGCTACACCAGCACCCACTGGCGTGTTCAGGGAAGACGAGGGGGACGCTACCATGCCCATGTTAACACTGGAAATTAAAATTTAATATGAAAAGTATGCTAGGAAAATAATGTGCTGTCGTGGAATTCTATTTTTTAAGCAAATTGGATACCAAGTGGATGCCAAAATAGTTGTGTTGTGTCTTACGTAACGACGTAATACTCTAGACCAGTGATTCTCAACCTAATTTTTTTCAATTTTTTTTTTTTAAATTTCAAAATTTGGCGGCACACAACGAAAAAGATAAAACTTATTTACTTACTACAACACACTATATAATTTAATAATATTAACATTATCATATATTTACAAAATTTGGTTGAGAATCACTGCTCTAGACAGATACAGATAAACATTTTTGTTGTTAATGTGTTGGGGATACAAAAAGAAACTCATACACACACACTTGGGGATACAAAAAAAAATTTTTTTCAAGAGGCACAGGTTGAAGTCTCGCTTCGTTCAAGTTCATACGTTCCTAAAATTATTTTTTAGATTCAAGCGATGCGAATAAAACTAGAAAAAATAATATGATGTTGATACTTATATAAAATTGAACTACTTAACAAATATAACAATTCTAGAATTCCTAATTGTTAATCACAAAAACTTTTTTTTATTATTTAACTTCACGCTGTAACCCGCATATAGCAGGGTAGGCAGAGGGAACCAGAGAACCTAGTGTTAAGACACTCCATTTTCATTCAACAATTCCGTTCCCCACTTTCCGCCGAATTGAGGCATTGCGTGTTGAGTGGTGGAACTCAACGCCGCGCTTTGCCTTGTTTAATCACAAAAACGAAATAAAAAAAATATATTCTTCTCACCGCTGCTGCTGAGGATGGTGTCCCATGTGGTGACTGGTAGATGGCGAAGGACTGCCCCCAGTACATGCTCCTAGACCTCCAAGACCTGAGAGTGGTGAAGACAGGGCTCCACTTAGGACTCCTCCACCTGAAATAATTTTAAAAATGTATCGAATTTCAGTGAAATGTTAGCTTAATTTTGATTGTTAAATAGAGAAATTTATATATTTTAATTTACTAAAGTATTTTTTTACAATACATATAAAACTTTAGACTGAACCATATCTTATTTCTTACTTTTATCCTGCATAGTTTCTCTTTTTTTTTTACTTTGCGCTGTATCCCGCATATAACGAGGTAGGCAGAGGGAACCAAAGAACCTAGTGTTAAGACACTCCATTCTCTTTCAACAATTCCGTTACCCACTTTCCGCTGAATTGAGGCATTGCGTGTTGAGTGGCGGAACTCAACGCCGCGCTTAGCCTTGTTACCAAGCCCAAGAAATGAAAATACTAAATTTTACATTTCCTGAAGTGGGAATCGAACCCATAACCTGTCGCGTTTACACTCGCACGCTTGTGCCTTTGCACCACGACAGGCGTATATTTTTTTTCTTATTTAAAATAATGATTTATGTACATACCCATAGAAACAGGACTGGGTCCAGGCATATTGGGTGACGACGCGGATGGGGAGGGACTCTGCCTTAGAAACTGGTTGTGAGGAGGACGGGGAGCATAACCAGCGCCCATCACCACTTCTTTACCACCACGATGCATTTGTTGTAGCATGTTTATGTTTACTAATTGGTTGTTGCCCATGTTGCCTACTGAAATTAAAAAAAAAAATTAAATATATTTATATATATATATCGAGAAGTATTATATAGACCCTTGCGGCACAGTGGTACAGAAACTGACTGTAAATGCCATTGGTTGTGGATTCGACTCCCATTCAGGGAGTGATTATATTTGAATTATTTTCTTCCTGCATTGCCCATTTTTTTAGCCATACATACTAATCATGGCCCATTAATTTATTGTGCAGTTTCTTCCACTTAGGTATATAGTAAATGTCTAGTTTTGTAGGTGTTACCTACAAAACTCATGTATTTCCTAGCTAGATTTGTATTAAAAACTAGCTGACCCGAACTTCGAACCACCATATATTATTGCTACAAATATGTCATGTCAGGTAAATTTTTGCTATCTTTTAATTTTTCTTTTTCATATAAACCTTTTTTGGTAATATCAAAAACATAATAGAAACATTTGCCCAACTCGGTCCAGTAGTTTGGAAGATATGTGCCTACAATCATTTCGGTGATTCATTTTTATTTTTATAAATAATGACACACAAACAGTCATGACCACCAACACCAAAAGAGGAAGATTAAAAAAAAATGTATGACTCACCCATTTGATTAGGCATTTGTCCCTGCATATTATTGGGCGCCATTTGACCGCCCATCCCTCCCACTACCTGGTTACACTGCATTTGACCAACCATTGTATTAGCCCCAGTCATCGGAACCTGCATATTATTTGACATAGACATTGTCGGTATCATCTGGATACCGGGAGCTGACAGTTGGTTTTGTAGCTGACTGACCATATTCCCCATGCCCATTCCGCTGACCATGTTAGACCCCATTTGACCTTGATTTGGCACCATTCCTATGGACCCTCCAAGCTTATTTTGTAATTGCATGTTCATTTGTGGCCGCTGGTTTAAAGTTTGGAGTAAATTCGTTGCAGTTTGTGCCTGTCCTTGGGATACTATAGGACCTTGTTGAGTCATCTGACCCTGCATTCCTCCCATACCAGGGTTAGGACCTAAGACTCCTTGTTGCATCTGCCCAGGACCCATATTCATCATTTGGTTCCTCGTGCCTTGAGATGCCATATTCTGTAAGGCATTTATTGGGTCGGTAGCCATGCCAGGTTGGCTGCTAGGTCCTTGTTGTGGCTGACCTTGTTGGCTCTGAACTTGGGTGTTAGGACCAGGCTGGTTTTGATTTGGTTGCATGTTGGGTGCTCCTTGATTTTGTTTTGGTTGAGCTAAAATATGCAATGTCATTCATATTACAGAAATTATTTCAAGCAAAATACAATAATCATTAAGGGAAAATTTGTTGCAGATCTTACTAAATATAGTGGAAACCTGAATGAACCATTCCAAGATGTTAAATTGTTGTTTGCTTTAGTACAAAAAATAAAGAACAATAAAAGAATTCCATAGCTTAAAAATATAATTAATAATTTTTTTAATTAAACTTCATTACAAGAAAAAAAAATAGTTTAAATTACATCATAATCTGTGATTACTTTTTCCCCAATTTTGCTCTTAAAATATTATTAAATATATGTAAAATATAAACGTACACATTTCTCTAACATGTAAAATTAATTTAGCAACCATATTCATATATTCTTCCCTGGTTTTTGCTTTTAAAAATACATGATTCTCCATTTCACTGCTGTTGCGAGCGACCTGCATCCCTGACCTTTGTATTACTTCCTCACTAAAACAAAAAATATATAATTTTAATATTAATAATAAATATTACTTTTAGTTTATATTTAAGTGCGATATAAAATTTAGTGTTTATAATATTTACATACGTTTAAATAATATAACACATTTATTTTAGTTATTAAATATGTTATTGTGAATAATTATAAATATAATAATACTTACATCTTAGAAACTACCGTCTGCCTAACACTTTGTGTCCGCCAATTGTTATCATCCGAGCCCATAGCATTAAATTGTTTTAAATTATCCATGATGAATTACTTCTTTGTCTAATTTTCACAATTGTCTATTTTTGTAAACAAACAATTAGAATTAATACATAAATAGTAATTAAACCACAATGAAGTTAGAGCAATAACGCTGTTTCCTTAGTTGATTGTTCTGAAACTGTCACAGATTAACGTAGACTAATTATAATATTACAAAACAGATAATATAAAATAATTAAATAATAAATTATTGTGTAAATCTAACAACTAAACATTTAATCGTTTTTTGAGAACTCAAAATATAAAATAAAATCTTAAACTATCATAGATATTTCTTATATTTAAATCTTTTAAATAAGTTTATTAGAAAAGTCGAAGATTATATTTTTCTCTGGCCATAATTAATTATATAAAAAAAACAATTAATAATCTTCACTAGTATTTTTAATTTCATTCAAATAAATGTAATAACACTATTTGAATAAATTCTCGCAATCATATTTCTTTGAAAATTAAATTAACTGACATTTAAACTGGTAACATTACAATTTAATACACCTGTCAGTTATGAACCTGACGTTTGTGTTATTTATTTGTGTACAGTCTGTAGTGCGTTGAAACTCGTGAAGGTGTGGGCGAAGTTGCAATTAATTATATTTCACGATTTTAACTAATATAGAGGATGAGCTTAATATAGATTTAGAATAAGTTTATATTTACACTGCTGATTACTTGTGATTAGAATGGCTACATCAACTGTATTAAGAGTAAAACGGCGATTAGAAGATAACCCCCAAGACGCTCTGGTGCTTTTGTGTAAACGTTTTAAAACAGACTCTGAAGAAGTTTCACCTTCATTATTCGTTTTTAGGGGTAGTGTTGAAAACCAGGTTGGCTTAAAAGGGTTTTACATAAAAAAAATATATTTTGTTTATACTAATTTATTTTTATTTATTTATGTATATAAAAATGTTTACAGGAACATGAACAGGTCAAAAGTGTAGTGCCAAATAATATTAAATTAAAACATTCTACAAACGTAAATGATATCATACAGAAAATAAGAAAAGAAAGAAAAGATTTTGCAACAGAAAGCCGCTATGAAGTTGTTAATTGTAGTCGAGGTCTAAAAGGGGATTCCGTCAAGGATGATTTCGATTTAGTAGATTTACAGAGAAAAGATGAAAAACAAAACGACAAATATATATATGATCTTTATACTTCTGCTAAAGAAGACTTTGATATATCAATGTTGGATAATCTAGTCAGGTAATACAATATTATTGCTTGATTAATTAAAAGAATACACTATATATAGAGACAGTATAGTATATATATTTTGAAAAAAGGTAACTGACAGACAATGTGTAATTAAACACAGTTGTTTGTGGGTTTGATTCCCACTCAAAGAAACAATTATATTTAAATTAATTTAGGTTTAAAATTTGGTAAACCAAAGGAGTGCATTGATTATACCCACTTAATATGTAATATTTAATATTTGGGTGGAAAGTACAGAATGGTCTTTCACACTGGGTTCTTTATCAAAAGAATTAATATATAAATTCTTTTTTATATTGTAGCATAGAAAACTACGAAACAGATTTAGTATTAGGCAGCTACAGAGATAATGGCCTGGTAGCATCAGATGATGATGATGACAGTGAAGATTCTAACGCAGAAAACAACTGGAGAAATGATTACCCTGACTCTGAGCCCAGTAGCATTGATGAAGAGGACATGATAAAAGCTGTTCAGAATATTCATTTAGGTGATATATTAAATTTTTATTTTCATATATCAATTATCGAGGCCATTGAGTGAGAGTGTTTGACTGTAAACATGAGTGGTTGTGAGTTCAATTTCTACTTAACAATTATATATAAATTATTTATATTTCTTCACTCTGGTAAAACAAAACACAGTTCTGATACTTAATAAGCAATGTTGGACAGAAAAGGGCAAACAGAATGTTGTTTATTTCTTTTTTAATTTTATTTCATCAATTTACAATAAACTACTGTGATTAAATTTGACAATTTATTGTGATAATAAGTTAATTGGAGTGTTCTGTCTTTGTTTTTTTACTTGTCTAAATAAATCACATATTAATTATTTATATATTTATACATTTATTTAGTATTTAAGTTTTCTTATTGTTGTATTTTTACTTAAACTTAAGTCACATTTCTGACTTTTTTAATTCCAAATTGAGTGGACCTTACAACCAAAATCGAGACAACATCGGTATTGAACTTTTACAGTAAGACATCCCATTTTCTATAACTATTTTTTTTTATTTATTCCTACAGATGATGATTTATCAAGTGATGCTGGTGAAGAAAAAATATATGATGAGCCTCCAGATTTATTTAACGAAGATGTTAAGAGATATGGTGCAGCATACGCCAAATATAAAGCCAGGGTGCTTTCTGAAGACAAGTTATCTGATAGTAGGAACTTTGTGCATAGCACAGTAGATGAAGGGTACAAAGAAGATAGCGATGATGGCTTCTACTACGGCCAGGAGGAAGATAATGAACAGTTTAGAGAGCAATATGAATCTGATAATTCTGATCCGGATTGATTTGTTTGAATGATATTTTTTGTGTTCATAAATAGAAGTAATATTTTATAAATATTTCTTGTTTTATTATATATATATTTTATGTATATGTTAAGGGTTCCTAATTCTTTTTAGGAAAACTTTGCAGAGGCTTTATCTAGGAGAATTAGGGGTTAAGTAACTATTTAAAGGTTTTTTTTGGAATCGAAAATTATTAATAACAGTAACAATATTAAATAGTTATTTAGTTTTGCTCCTTTATTTCTGTAGTTAGAGGCGATTGTGGTATCATGTTAAATATATGTGAATTAGATTTCCTTCACCCAGAACAGATATTATGGTCATATTTTGTTTCTGCTTTATCTAGCTGAAATCATTATTTGTACGATCTTGTTCTGGGTAAAGTTTAAAAATGTATTATATTTGCTGCGAGAACGAAAAATTATTACGAATAACTCCAAAACTATTATTAGATCTAAACTAAATATTATTTAAATGGGAACACATTTGAAATATAGCTGGCGATCATATAAAAAGGATCCTCAAAATTGTTTCACGCAGTACAAAGTTATGTGGTAATACACAAAACCTGCCAAAAAAGAGCCTCCTTTTGTATTCGATTAAAAACAGAGATATTACGGGACAGGAAAAATAAACACAAGTCCATAATATGTGATAAATAATAATTTATTGTCTGGCGTATTTTACAATATCAATGTACGCGTACATCACGTATGTATCACTTCAAAACGTCCTATGGTTACAAATACATTAATAACGTGGCATATTTCAACACTAATATTTGGCCGTCGCTAGGCGCGTTCACATGCAATTTTGTAGTCACATCTTGAAAATTAAAATTATTTAGTAATTACTTTTGTCTAAACGCCTGTCGTGGTGCAGGGGCACTTCAGAAAATGGAATTTTTCATTTCGTGGGCTTGGTAACAAGGCAAAGCGCGGCGTTGAGTTCTGCCACTCAGCAAGCAATGCCTCAATTCAGCGGAAAGTGGGGAACGGAGTGTCTTAACACTAGGTTTCCTCTGCCTACCCTGCATAGATGTATAATTACTTTTGTAATATGCAATTTCTCATAGTGTAATATCTTTTTTACCGATCCTTCCGTCACCTTCGTGTGTTCTCCATACAACGTAACATTGGCGAAGTGATTTGTGCTCAACTGGCACGTTCGAAGCGCCATAATTAAAAAACTGAATTATTGCATTTCTCGATAATATTATATTTATTTTAATAATAATATATAATATTTTCTAGTTAAATCATATAAATTACTGCGCGTACTCAATCTGTAGTACAATTTATTTCGCAGTGTAATTTTAATTTTCAAGATGCAATATATTAAATTTAAGCCATAATTTTATTCGAGAATATCACCTTAACATTTAAATCTATTTTGTTTATATTAAACACTGATTATGGCACGTCACATCAGATGCTATGTTGCTTTGAAATGTCATGTTATTATTACGTAGGCATGATCAAGTCTATGACAATTTTCGAAAATAAAAAAAAAGAAATCGTTATATTTTATAGTTTTAGACTAAGTAATATTTCCATAAAAAAAAAGTATTTTGATACTCGGCTAACTCTAAAATCGGTTATTTCTAATATTTATCTTTTGAGAGACGTCTGTTTTTTTATAGCAGTTAGATGTAACTGACAGTGAAAATTGGAAAGGGTATTAAAGTAGCCATTATTTGAACGTGGCCAGCACATGCCATATGAAATACTGCCGCGTGTCGCTTTAAACAATAAATATTAGAATTACCCGATTTTCGGAGTTACCCGAAAGCATATATAAATTATTATAATTTATCTATGTAATTAAATGTATATAAAATAAATATAATCTGTGGAATATTACTTGTCAACGACTTAACCACATAATACGTTAAAAGTTTAAAAATCCGAATGGATACGGCCATTTATCCGAAAGTGAAAACTCCAGACTTATTCCAATGTACAGACAAACACAATACATTTATATTAAAGGAATAAGTCTTGTAATTTCTTAACTCTACAACTATAATTAGTGAGATACCTATAAATGCAAATTACGATAATCTAGCGATGCTTTGGCATTGACAAAACATGGTATTTCGCGTTTTCTTACTATAAAGGTATATTTGTTTAAATTTTTACCAATATATTATACATTATATTTCGGTGCTAGTATAATTAATATTTAACTAATGGAATAACATGCCAGTGTTTATTAAACGTACTAACATTATGATACGCATTTGAATGTTACTGAACTTTATTCAATTTTTTTTAAATTGAAAATATATCTCAATAAATTAAGTTTTACAGATAATTTATTTTCTTATTAGGGCAGATAATAAAAAAAAAACAAATCAAGAACGTACAAATGACACTACTTTAGCAACGAAACATAAAATTATGGAACAGTTATCGTTATTACGTCAAAAGTATTCATTAAATAGGAAATATACATAGTAGATTATAAAAACAGTATTCAAACATGTAGTGTCATTCATAGTTAGATGAAAAAACACTGGTTAGTACCGGAATGAGCATTCAGTTGCTTAGCAAGATATGATAAACTTCATATAAGAGTAATTATTATCAATAATAAACAAAATTAACAACAAAGAAAGAACAATCACTTAGAACAAATGGTAATAAAATTTAGTTAGTTTGCGATAATATCTTTACATATATTTACAATTTGGTATTTTAACGTATACTAATACAATGACGAAAGAGGTTAACTTTTTTTTACATAACAATATATAACAAAATCTTAATTAGGGCTCTAATCATAGGCGTGGTTGGAAGTCTCGAGTGATTTAGGATTGTTTGCGAAATTAAATAAATTGGACTTAAAATTATAATTACAAATTTATAGATAGGTATACCTAATAAAGGTAGCAGTTTGAGGGACCGATTTGTTTATTTATACATAAAGTACCTTTAACGATTCACAGAAAAAAATGTATATTCTTCTAAAATAATTCTAACCACGCCTATGGCTATATATACATTAGCCGAGATTACATTCATACACTCGTAGAACGCATTAATGTCAAAACGTCAATTTGGTTTTGATATGCAGTACAAGTGTCTTATATCGAATTAAATTTTTATGTTTAATTATTGCACATACTTTTATAATTCAGAAAACGAGTAAATATACACACTTATTATATTATATTATATTAATAATGCTCTTAAGCAAAATAAGCTAAGGGTCGAGAGTACAGCAGCCTTATCGTGACACTTTGTTAATAGGTAGGTAGTTTCATATTTATTATTTACTGTGTCTCAAATTATCGTAGTAGTTAACTAAAGGCCGCTGCTATTTCCTAAAGTGTTTTCATACAACGGGAGCATCGTTAACTCTCGCTGGTACGTTGTTATTAGCGGCGGCGTCTTGATTCGCAGTGCAGTAGAACTGCTTGTGCGCTTTGTATGTGTTCACGTATTTAAATGGTATGTTACACGACTTGCAGAAGTTAGGCGTGTCTTCTTCAGTCTCAGGTTCCTTTTTAATGTCCACGGCTGGTATTGGTGAGGTCTGTTCTTCGGGTTCAGGGTCCTCAGTGGCGTGGACCAGACGCGCATGTCGTACTACGTTGCCACGGTAGGTGGATGTGTACGCGCAGGAGCTACACCGGTGGACCCGGTCGCCCACCGCTGGGCTGGGTGAAGTAGTTTCTCGGTTGTCTTCTTCGAGCACGCATGAGATGTAACTCTCCTCCTGGAAAAATTATAAAGTATCTATGTTAAATATGATTTAGATTTACATTGTAATCATAAAGTAATGTATATATTTATAAATATTGCTATAATTTTTTTTTTTTATTTTATAAATTTCTTTTTTTTAGCTTCACACTGAATCCCGCATATAGCAGGGTAGACAGAGGGAACCTGAGAACCTAGTAATAAGATACTCCGTTCTCTTTTAACATTTCCGTTCCCCACTTTCCACTGAGGCCTTGCGTGCTGAGTGGCGGAACTCAACGCCGCGCTTTGCTTTGTTACAAGAGCGAGGATATGGAAATATTAAATATTAATTATTATAAATATTTAATATTTTCATTCCCTGGAGTAGGAATCAAATCCACAACCGGTCGCGTTTGCAGTCGGACGCTTGTGCTTCTGCGCCACGATAGTACTTAATTAACAGTACATTCTTTATACATACAGTAATTTCTTTGTAATAAATAGTAAGCATTATGCAACATACATTTTATTTCAAAGATTTTTTTTTATTTTACAGCTTCACGCTCTTTCCCGCATTATATGGTGGATAGATGATATTGTCAAGATATAATGGAAATGGAAAATATATTTCCAGTGGAGATGATTTTATAACTAGAAAAAAATTGTACCAACCTGAAGATCTGCTGGTTTTTCACGAAAATGCATACGTATGTGCGTTCGCATGCCTCTCAGCGTGTTACCCCTGTACCGGCAGATCGTGCAGCGAAACGCTTTGACACCAGCATGAGACTCCATGTGTCGCTGCGCGGCCGCGGCAGTTGGTGATACAACGTCGCAACATGGACACTTCCAGCCACCATCAGACCCCGACGATGGCCTCGGCGCTTCGGGTAAGCTACGTGGTGATCGTGTCTCTCGTTTCGTGCAATAATATAATTGATGGGTTGACAAATTATCTATTGAGCTAAAGTTTATTCCACACGCCAAACAAATTAACTGCCGATACTGTGGGGGCGGGCCTGGCTCAGGTGGAGCAGGACTGGCCCTCTCTTCACCACCTCCAGCTGAACAGTAATGTCGCTTGTGAATACGATAATTTTCAAATTTGCAAAACACTATGTTGCACTCTATGCATTTTGACACGCCTTGTTTAACTAACACTTGAGGGGTCGCCGCCGTTACAGGTAGCTCTGAAGCCAATCGAAGGGCTAGAGCGGGTGGCATTATTGGAGGAGGTATTACTGGTGTAAATTTTTCTTCAGGAGGAGAAGGTATACATGGCGGTTTCGGAGTCGGTCCCCTTGAATTACGACGGCGACGCTTAGGAGAACTTTCTCCACTAGGCGAAGAGGATCTTCTTGAAGGCGACGGTGTTCCAGGAGAGCCAGGCAATGATGGAGCACAAACTATTTGCTCTGGAGTTGTGGAACGCATTCTATTTTCTTTCTCATGTTCATCCGTTGTTACAGATTCCGGGGTGCGTCGGACACTCAGATCTAAAGGCGTGGCACCATCTCGAGACGATTCGCGTGGTCTATTGGCAGATTTTAAAACTTCAGGTTCTTTGACTTCTGTATTTATATTTGGCAACGCTCGGCTAATAGGTTGAAGAGTTCCATTTGGTAAAAGAAAACAAGGTGTATCTGGGTCGGGCAATGTAGCACCTGGAAGTCGACTAGCCCCTTGCAATATTGAATATGGAACTATAAGAATTGGATTTGTTGGCAGTGCTAATGCATATTGGCTTTGAGCCGGAGGAGTCGCTCCTGGCGAGGGCGGTGCAGATCCTGACGTGGCAGATCCTGTTCTAGCGGCTGCTAAAACTTGTTTGACTACCTGCCTTGTATTACAATAATGAGCTTTATGAGCTCGAAATGTTTTAACCGATGTAAAATGAATATCACAATCCATACAATAACGTTCTTGAGCAGGTTGTCCTTCTATACTTTCACCATTAGAAGTAGGCGGCGGTACAGGAGTTCCGCTGCTGACTGGTGAAGAAGAATGCATCCGCATATGTCGATTTAAACTAAGCTTTTTATCAGCACTGTATGAACAGTAAGTACAAGCAAATTGCTTGCCAGGTGGTCGGGGAGTTTTAGAGTCACCACTGGACTCATCGACAGCTACATCCGTTGTTGCTTCTGTCCCGTCAGGTTTTGTTCTACGTTTTGAACAATAATGTTCTTGATGTGCTTGAAGAGTACTCAATGAAGAATAACGTATACCACATGGTTTACACATGTAACCAGGTGGAGTACTTGCTGCGGCCGCTGCTGGAAATAGCGCCGAGAAGTTGGCTGCCGTGAGTGCTAAGCCATAATCTCTTGGTTGTGTAGGTGGAGGCGGCGGTGAGGGCGATGGAGGTTCATGTTTTAAAGATGTAGCTTGAGGTGCAAGTGCGGGATCAGTGGCTAGACTAGCATTAAGACGTAGACGTGGTGGAGATGCAGCAACAGAGCCTTCTGAAACCGGTGAAGCGCCCCCGCTAGAGGCTGGTCGCTCTCCGCCAGAGCTTGGTGTGCGAGGTTCTCCAGGCATCGCCTCGCTCTCGTTTCCCCATTCCTCGTCCTCACCTGAAAATTAAATAAATATATATGAAAATATATTCATTTTATTACGATTGAAATACAAGACTGAGAACCTATATAAATTAAAAGAAATCAACAGTATCAGTTGCTGTTAGCGTTGTTAATAGCGCAGCGATGCAAAGTTGGCAATGGTTTTCTCCCGATAGTCGTCACTCGTCACGTTTCACTCGCTATCTGTCGACGTCAGACAGATCAGGGCTTCGGTCGAGGCATACATTAGCGCTCCTAATTGAGACGTGCTCGCGGTATGTAAATGTTCTCGCGTGGGTGGGGTATAGGATTTTGAGTTATGCAAGCAATGTAAGCTCCTACTAACATTTCCGTGCATCGGGGAAATAAAATAATTCGTCAGAATTATCTGGTCGCATGACCCTCGTCTGTCAACGCTGCGCGTGAGTATACTTTCGACCATCGAGCAAACAGAACAAAAAGTTAACGGGGCTCGTTGTAATTGGATCTGATTTCCAGAAAACGTTCGCTCACCTTCCTTTTTGAGCGACAACGATCTTGACCGGGCGAGGAATTAACCTATCTTTCGCGCAGCGATCTCAGCTCAAAACGCCAATTAATGAGAGGCTCAACTTCATTCTCCTGCCCCTGTGAAGATCATTATATGGGCACGACAGCGAGATGGACGCGACGATTGGAGCTCGCGCACCGCCATCTGGCGGTAACGAATGCAATTCGAATCGGATTGCGTTCGGGTCACGCTATCCTAGTCACAGCGCTTTGATTGGCTGCTGTGATTCTGCGGTGACGTGCGATTGGTTCCAACTTTGAGTCCACCTCGATTTATCTGGCAGCTTAATGTTGGCGTCATACCGAACGCGAGTTATCGGAGTTCGTTAGTTGCGTTCGAGCTCCCGTTTTTCCTTAAGTAAGTTATAAGTTGTGATTGTTGAAAAAGGTTGAATGTTCAATCAGATAGATGGCGTGACTTGGTGTCGTTTAAACAACTTTTGCAAACCCAAAGTCGATTCGTTAAATGATATTTATCAGTGTCCTTTTGTCTCTATAGACAGGTCAAATAATGTGGTTAAAATGGCTTTTATATGAGAGAGCTGGCATGCGACTCGCATAACTATATTGTATCAAGTCCGCCTTAAGTACCCGCATTGCTTTTAACAAAGACTAAAGGAAGTGAACTGTTTTTGATTTATACTCTATGTGCTTGTCATTTCACGTTTGCCACAAAGGTCTGATGTACAACAACATATTTATTTGTCTTATACAATAATTATGGTTCTCCTTTACGAATCTAAACCACACTAAAGGTTTTACTCAAAAAAATAAGTATAAATTTACTATAACCCATACAAATAATGACATACACAAATATATTTTGTGTGATTAATGAAACAACACATAACAAATACAAGCAACCGAACATAAATGATCACATCAACTATCTAACGCCTTTACAAGCACCATTAAACGGCCATTCAAAATTCTATAACCCGGACAAACATCGAACACGTGCCTACATGTCCATAAAAAAAAAACAAAGCCGCCATCTTGTCCTTTCATTTATCAGATCGGAGATCAGAGCCCAATTAAAATAGTCGTGCATCGAGGCAGTCACAATCGACGCGATATAGATCTGTGCTGTGACGCGGGAGACCGATCACCTAGAATACCATATCTGATACCATTACCTGTGATATCGTATATTGATATTTTATATTTAATTAATTTAAATGTTATTTTATATATATTTGCTTTATATTTTTATTAATATCTCAATTTAGATATATTGTTTATGTTTAACGTATTTATATAACCCAGTTAAATTGCATAAGTACATAATTTTTAGTTGTTAGATACATATTATAAGCAAATTTCACAAAAAAAAGGTTTTGTGTATAAAATAATGTTGTACTGAATGTGCTATAAGTTCCATCTAGATCCGTTCAGTAGTTTTTGCGTAACAAACATCTATCAATCCTCAGAAACTTTGACATTTATAATATTAAGTAGGACCATGTCATATATTTTCATATATGACATGGTCCTACTTAAAAAGAGATTTTTTTCTTTTTAATTTTTTTTTGTTTATCTGTGGATTTTTTCTCTATTCGTATAGTGACATACAGACAATGTAAAGACGAATTTCAGGTCATAGAAAGCTGAAATTAGGCATGAAGGCTATTGTAGGGAAGTACTAAGTAAATTCTCAAAATTTTAACGAAAACGGGAAACAACTGGTTTTAGATTTTATATTCTACGCAAAAGAAGTCGCATCATACAGTTAGCTCTTCATAAATAACATTTCAAATTAATTTATCATTACTAATCAATTATACCAACAAGTACATTTAAACAAATCAGTTTTATACAAAGTAACAAACCTTCCTGTAGTTTTAAATGAACAGTGAATTGATCGCGTAAACCGATAGTAATGGCTTTTAATGCCAGTATCGATCTGCGATACACACGAGCCGAACAGATTGTGTAAATGTTACCACTTTGCTGCTAATTTATATACATTTAACACCGATGTATTTTGTTAACATAGTTATTTGAAGTTTGTGAGTTAAGTTAAACTATTTTAACCGGATTAATCGCGTATATTTTAGAATTCCGTCACATTTACAGGTAGACCACGAACTACTGTAGTCTTTGAAATGTCAGGTTTCCAAAAATGGTCATTGGTCCAATTAGACGAAATCTTTATAAATTTTAGTTTATGTGTTGTTCTGTCGTTTAAGCGTGTTATTCTAATGTATAAGTAATTATTGTCAAGTCTTGTCTAGATCCGTTCAGTAGTTTTTGCGTAATAAAGTTTTATGTTTCACTCAGTAGAATGATTGACAGACAACGTATAGACGCAATTGCTGATTATAGAAAACTGACAGTGGGAATAGGGAAAACCTGGCTTACATACCATCGGAACCAACCGGAACACATCATTAGATATTTGGCGGTTCGTCTTTGATAGTAGTCACAAGCCAGTCAGAGGATGAACCTCCTACCACGATATGAGAAAATGTCTCAAAAGTTCCATGAAAACGGAAAAAGAACGGAATTTTAGGTCCACGCAAACGAAGTCGTGGATGGAACTAGTATATTGTAAAAACATACTTTTTTATTACAAGGAAGTAAGGTGCCTTAAGTTTGCCTAATCCACAAGATTTATGTTTTTTAATATGTATGTTGGACTATTTATATGTAAATGTAAGGTTTATAACATTATCTATTAACTAATACTTATTTATATTACCATAAGCAAAATTCATTTAAAATTTAAATCGAAAAATTGAGACTTACTATTAGAATCAATTATAAAGTACCTATAGCATGATTAATGAATTTTAAAAATAAAAAGTTAAATTGAAAGGTGTATTTGTGTTAAGATGTCATCGTGGCGTAGGATTTTAAGCATGATGGTTGTAAGTTTGATTCTAACTTGAGGCAATGCTTGAATTTTAATTATTTCATTTCGCCAATCTGGTTGAAAAAACACGGCTCTAAGTTCCGCTCAATGTCTCAATGAATGTTTTGACTCTAGGTCCTCTCTGACTACTATGAGCTGAAAAGCTTAATACTATAAATATTACTGGAGATAAAATTCTTTTCTGTTTTTTTAACGTGTTTTTAAACGCTTGTTATGGCCCAGAGGCACAAGCGTGCGACTCCCACTCCAGGAAATGTAAAATTTAGAATTTTCATTTCTTGGGTTTGGAACAAGGCAAAGCGCGGCGTTGAATTCCGCCACTCAACACACAATGCCTCAATTCGGCGGAAAGTGGGGAACGGAATTGTTGAAAGAGAATGGAGTGTCTTAACACTTGGTTCTCTGGTTCCCTCTGCCTACCCCGCTTAATGCGGGATACAGCGTGAAGTTAAAAAAAAAAAGTTTTTTTATAATTAAACGTTTTGATAAATACTGTCAAATAGCTTATTCTTTGGTTTCTCTTTTAACGTAGAAAAATGTAAATCTAACAGAAATTGATAAGTCTTAACATATGACATCCACTCTTTAAATTTAATCGAATTTAAGTACCTGATGGAACCGTTTATGTATAAATATATTTTTGTAAACATATATGGTATACCGTTTTAGTAAGTACATGATTGACAAACAGTATTAATTTATTTTTATATAATATTAATATATTTTATTCTTAGCCAAGTCCTAAATTAAAATAAGGAAATATTGAATATTTTTACGCTGTCGGATCCCGGAGACGCAAACACAGCATATCGTTCAAACAGACCGGAAATATGAAACTATATTAAACATGAATACTTCGACTATTGTTAATCGAAACCTTAACTAATTCGATAATACCCTACTTAATTCTGTATACAGACAAACATCTTGGATATATATATATACAATTTAATATATTTTATGATTTTTTTAGCTCCATGCTGTATCCCGCATATAGCAGGGTAGGAAGAGGGAACCAGAGAACCTAATGTTAAGACACTCCGTCCTCTTTTATCATTTTCTTTCCCGACTTCCCGCTGAATTAAGGCATTGCGTGGTAAGTGGCGGAACTCAACGCCGCGCTCATTTATGTTAGCGACATAATATTATTTTTTAAACGTTAATTATATTTATTAAGATAACAAGGGATGATTACAAAAAGTTTACTCTCTCAGGGAAGTCATAGAGACGCTAAGCTCTTTATGTGACTTATAAGCCTGGATTTAATGAAAATGTAAAAAAATATATATTATGTAAAACAAAATCAAACAAATTGAGGCCATCGTGGGACAGCGTATGACAGTGAACACGATGATTGTGGGTTCGATTTCCACTCAGGAGAATTTTTATTAAATTATTTCCATATTCTTGCTCCAGTAAGCTTTCACGTCAAAGTTGAATTTCGCCACTTAATACGCATTGCTTCGAATTCACTGCATTCTTAACATAGATTCTCTCTTACTACTACAACCCTATTTGCGGGACAAAGCGTCAATCTGTTTTTTTTAAATTTTAGCAAAAATTAGGAACCAAATGTTTCTAGCATTAACAATAAATAAAAAAAAACACTGCAAAAACACAGCGACAGCTTCAAAATATAATTAAAAAAAAAACCTATACTAACCATAATTTACAATCCATTCGTCGAAATCTAACCATATAAAACATTTCTTCAGCTGAATGTCACCGGGCATTGTGATAAAAGCTGTCTATCACCGCGCTGATCTCGGCAAGTGGCCGGACGTCGTGCGTCACGATCGGACGCGCATTAGCATATCGCGGGTTCGATTCCACTATCGAGTTACGCTATTTGTTAACTGAGTTTTAATGGTGGGTTGCGTTTAAAGGAAATGCTATGTGATTGACATGACTTGGAGCTTCTTTTTTGTTATGTTAATTTAGATATATATAATATAACGGATATTATGGGTAAAGCAAAAAATATATTATATTTATGTATAAATATTTAAGAGAACGGAGTGTCTTAACACTAGCTTTAGCTTTACTCGTTCCCTCTGCCTACTCTGCTATATGCAGGATACAGCGTGAAGCTAAAAAAAATAACATTATTTTGGCAAAGTATCATTTCCTTCATATTAAAATCATCGATATTAAAAACTGGCATTGATAATTTATTGATTCGTTTATACATATAAAGAATGTATGTGTGTAAATGTTGTAATATATAGAATTCATGTTCAGAATAAAAATATAATATTTAAAATTGTATTTACAAATTTTCCACATATAAATGATTCTTATTTATTATAAGAAGAGTTATTTCAAAATTAGACTTCACGCTGTATCCCGCATATAGCAGGTTAGGCAGAGGGAATGTGAGAACCTAGTGTTAAAACACTCCGTTCTCTTAAACAATTCCGTTCCCCACTTTCCGCCAAATTGAAGCATTGCGTGTTAAAATTAGATGTAAAATAAAATAAATTAAAAAATATATGTATATACAAAAGTTGCGCAAGTTGGGGAACGGATTTGTTGAAAGAGAACGGAGTGTCATAACACTAGGTTCTCAGGTTCCCTCTGCCTACCCCGCTACACGCGGGATACAGCGTGAAGTTGAAAAAAAAAAAGTTGCGCATATGCCTAAAAAAAAACCTATATCTATGCAGAATTTGAATGTATTTCATATGTCCTACATTTCGAAAGACAGTGAGTATTTTTTTTAATAAATTTAATCACTTAAATTTATTTAAAAAAAAGTATCACTCGATAAATAATAAAATATAAAAATATTAATATCTTGAACTGGTTGCTTCAACAGTCAAGTTTAATATGACGAGGTATGGCAGTTGACAGGTGATTTCGATGTATCGTGTCATCATATCGATGTCCCACAATTCCGATTTTATCTCGAGATGTAACCGCGTTGATTGTAATGGCATACTCGTATGTTAAAAATCGATGTTGTTGCTTTTAAATCGATTATTATCTGACCGAGTGTGTCAATGTCACTAAATAGTTATGGCGGTAATATAAAAGTTGTTTAGCGTTAGCTTTTCTGAGTGGTGTAAGTAGGTTTGTTTATTTTGTTTTAAGTGTTCTATATATAATAAAGATTTATCTTTATTTATATATATAAAAGTGACTGACAGACAACGAACGAACCGTACATGCGAAACTACTGGCCATAGTAGACTCATTTGACATACAGATTTTTTAGGGAGGGCACTGAAGTTCTTCGAAATTTCTATGAAAACGGGAAAAAACGGGATTTTAGGTTTTATAGTCCATGCAAATATCTACAGAGATACGCTAATATTAATATGTTTTTTTTAGCTTCACGCTGTATCCCGCATCTTGCAGGATAGGCAGAGGGAACCTGAGAACCTAGTGTTAAGACACTCCGTTCCCTACTTTCCGCCGAATTGAGGCATTGCGTGCTGAGTGGCGGAACTGAACGCCGCGCTTTGCCTTGTTACCAAACCCAGGAAATGAAAATTACTAAACTTACATTTCCTGGAGTGGGTATCGAACCCACAACCTGTCGCGTTTACAGTCGCACGCTTGTGCCTCTGCACCACGATAGGTGATAAAAAAAATATTTGCAGTTTACATTCTCCTTATATTGTAATTATATACCAAGTTGTAAAGAGCAAATTTAAAAAGGAGTAAGTTATTATTTTTTCTTATATGATGCTGAAAGAGATATGTACCTAAAGGAAAAAAAAGTGATTATATTTATTTCTCGTAAACTTATTTTTTTTTAAATCATATAAAAAAAGGTTTTAAATATATTAACTTTTCAAACATAATAATTTAAAATAAGTAAAATACTGTAGATACAATGTTTAAATGCCACTTGCGTTACGTGACAGTGATTAAATAAATTGACGTAAATTTTAAGTTCGGTGAATTTTTTTACGTCTTAAAATGATGTAGAAATAGATATCTAGACGTCATCTTGGTACATTTATTATCAAAGGTATTGCTTGTGAGTTTGAATCGAAACTGGAATAAAAATCGTCCTAGCAACGTATGTATATGTCACTGTATATAAACATGGATGTCAATATGTAACATTTATTTTATTAATTTTATATATTTTTATGTATTATTTTAAAAATATACTTTCATTCTACACTCCTTCGCTATATAAACTATAAGTATGCCAAATTTCATGCTCCTCCGACCGTGAAATTTTCGTAAAAATAGTACTTACAAAAGCCTGTTTGTTTGTCAAACTGATACCATGCCCATATATCTAACATACACTTTGGAATCAAGTGACAACAACTTTGTTAAGGTAACGCATATTTCACACATCATTGGGGCCATAAATTACAATAAACCCACAAGATCAGACATTATTATTAAGTTACATATTAAAAATATTCTCAATTAACACAAAAATATCTAGCCTCTAATATATTCAATCTACCCGCGAGTCAGGCAATCTACCCACGGATAAAAAAATGACGTTTCCAATAAATGTATTTCCGAACACTAAAATATACGCGATTAATCCGGTTAAAATAGTTTCATTTAATATACATATAGGTATATTTAGGCTCATTCGCATTCGTAAGGACACAAGAAATAACTTTACCATAACGCCAACCTATTATTAAATTTATATCAATTACTGAAATATACATAATAAGTAGCACTAAGGCAATTACTTTCTTAGTTTTTAAATTGCATGCTATTTACTACTGCCATTTTCGTTTATAAAATATGCATACAAGTACCCCGTTAATCATGCCTAGTAGGGCGTCTATTTCCATTATACTTGTAAGGCATTAGGGCATGGAAGGTTGGTTGTTTGTTTTTATACGGAGAGTTAAGACACTACTAGTGTTAAGACATTCTGTCCGCTTTCCGCCTGAATTTAGGACATTGCGTGTTAAGTGGTGGAATTCAACGCCGCGCTTTATCTTACTAGAGGCGAAATTATAATACATAGCTTCACGCTGTATCCCGCTTATAGCAGGGAAGGCAGAGGGTACCTAGTGTTAAGACACTCCATACTCCACTTTCCGCCGAATTGAAGCATTGCGTGCTGAGTGGCGGAACTCAACGCCGAAATTATAATAATTCTAAATACGATCATTTTTCCGAGTGGAAATTGACTGACTTAATTGCATTTTGACAAAAGTTTATATATTTTTTTTAATGGTACGGATTTTCAACTGTTAGTTACAAAAAAGTGATATTATATAAATGAAAATTGTAAAGGGGCCCCAAGTCCTAACTCCTACTGTCCAAACTCCTCTCTCTGCAACGCGATAGGCCCAACACCGCAACACCCGCACGGTGAATCCATAGATTGCTAAGGACATTCTTTTCTTTATTTTTAAGACCTTCTTGTCGCAATGAGATAGTGTCGAATAGGACTAAGAAGATAAAGGTTCGATTCCCGATCGGGGGAATTTCAAATGACATTAGATTTTCTAATAATATATCATACGGATATCCTTATATTAAGTATATAGTTAATACTTATTAGTATAAATAATAAATACAACCTACATTCGTATAACCAACCCTTTAACGAGTACAATCGCACTAGAGATCTGCCATGATTGATATGTTGCATGTTAATATTCATAGAAGGGAATTGTTAAGAATGGATGAGGAAATGGAATATGTGTTTATTCGCCGACTTGGGAAAAAGAAGTTCGTTTAAGTTGTAAAGGTTTTGGAGTAATGCTGGGGAATTGAGTACTTAGTAGGAGGTAACTGGTTCGATATACGTTTTGTGATCTGTTATGACAGCATTTTGCTATTTAAGTGATAATTATTAGAATTTTAGCTGTATCCTGCGACTTGGTTTTCATGGACTATAAATATAAAGTAAAGTACTGTTCTTTTCCGTTTTCATGGGAATTTCAAGTTTTTTTGAGAAGTGTACTTATATTTAATTCAAAATATACAGCCTTATAGAGATTGTTTAAGTGTTCTGTTAGTAGTGATTATGATTTTTTCGATTATGAAGTTACTGCTGTTGGCCCTACTGGCTTTACAGCGACACCAGTGCAAAGAGGGAAGATTATCCAATTTATCCCTAAGAAATTGCTTAAGAATCGTTTCTGATAAAAACATTTACCCCTTTATACATAGTCTATAAGACCAAATATTACATGTGTATTGTTAAAGTCAAAGTCAAAGTCAAATAATTTTATTGAAAATAAGAAGTTACATGCGTAATTTTTTTGAACGTCACATCATTTACCACCAGTTCACTATATTTAATGCCTCAGACCTGAGAAGAACCGGCGCAAGATACTCAGCGGGACATAATAATATATAAATGATATACACATGAAGCTGAAATATAAACAGTATTTTAGGTTCCATACTCCCTATAAACAATTCCGCGGAATACAGCTAGTTTGAAAATATTTCGGCTCATGTTTATTTAGCAAGTATTTAAAAATACTCAAATATATTACAAGCGAAAGAATTTCAACTAATTATTTTCTATGTTAATTAAAAATACCGTCTCGTAATGTTCACACATCGTCGTAGTTTCGCTATTGCGTTGTAATTAAAAACAAAAATCCTTAACAGCCACATGTGAAATCAGATAACGCTGAATTAAAGAGTTTCGTCTAATGGACTCGCATGGCGAATGAATTAATTATTACCGTTTCAAGTCAAGTCATAAATCATGCGAGTTCTTATGTGTTTTTGAAAATATTTTTTGGTCACATACATATAATAAGTACATACATACATAAATAGCTTCACGCTGTATCCCGCATATAGCAGAGGGTACCTAGTGTTAAGACACTCCTTTCGGACTCCTTTCCTGGAGTGGGAATCGAACCCACCACTCGTTGCGTTTGTACGTCTGCGCTACGACAGGCGTTAATTATATTAATATAATATATTAAGTAAGTTAATCTATTAAATATTCGAGAGAAATATTCTCTCTGCGGAGAAAAGGACCACTACTCTACTAACCTACTATCAGTCAGAGAGACCCTGTCAAAACATTCCATTTTCCGGTTTTCGTCCGAATTCAATATGTTCTATATATTGAATGCTGAGTGGCGGAACTCAACGCACGCTTTTTCTTATCAGAGGGCAGAAATTTTAACAGAAACATTAATTATTGTCTCTATGCTATTTTTATTCTACTAATGAAGAAGTAGAGACATAAAAAGAAAAATGTTTTAATTAAAAACAACAACATATTTTGTGTGAATGCATAGCAGGTACAAATTTACAAACTTTAACATGATTAATCTATCAACGTTCTAACATAACGTCCTTATAAAATTAAAGAGCAGTTTCACGCTTTACCCTGCTAAGATCGTCAGAGAGACTGTAGTGTCAAAACACTTCGTTAACCGTTATAAACCCAAATTCGAGGTATAAAATACATGCCTACTAACTCCACTATCTACGAAAAATTTTGAATTTATACTCATATAAAGAATATTTAGTATATTCTCTAAAGCTTCTACAGATTCTAGTCGCGCCGTAACTCAGAAAGCAAGCAAACACGGCACTCGGCCATTTGCATCACTATCCACTTTTTAAATCTATGCAAAACGCCACGATACGACCGCGTCGAGACGCAAAAAACACATGCGGTTATGTTATTAAGTATTATATTTGATTATTATTTGAGTAAAATATGTTTTTCTGTTGGGAAATTAATAATTGGAAAAGTCTAGTGATAATTGATAAGAAAGTATGTACTCGTATTTCTTTTACCGTTCGAGGGAGTTTATAGCGACGGCTTATACGACAGGTTGTGAGTTCGATTCTCGCTCAAGGAAATGTAGTATTTTCATTTTCCTGGGTCTGGTTAAAATGCAAAGCGCGGCGTTGAGTTCCGCCACTCAGCACGCAATCACCATCCGGCGGAAAGTGGGGAACAGAATTGTTGAAAGAGAACGGAGTGTCTTAACACTAGGTTCTCAGGTTCCCTCTGCCTACCCTGTTATATGCGGGATACAGCGTGAAGCTAAAAAAAAAACTTCTGGCACTTAATAAGCAATGTTCGAATCAATACAAAATATCGATTTCGGAAAGAAAACTCAGTTACTAAGTCATGTTCTTACTCACTATGTTCTTTTTGCTTATTCTTCTGTGGTAAGAAACGTCAAGCCGCTAAATATTTATTATGCATTTCCTGTTTCCCTTAGAATTCATTTTTTCGACCAAATGAAACAACCATCATGTTTTGGCAAATTAGGCACATTGCAGTTGCGTCATAATGACGTCGATTATCAATTAAAACAATCAACTTAAACTAATGGTATTTTTATCATAATACAAATGTATCGCAGTATTTTTCCATCAAAAATAATCAAATGTATCATTTTATTGACAAAATATTTTAATCTACACCTAATATATATGAATCTATGAATCTGTTTATATATATACTTATTTATTTATTAAATTAGGTCACGTTTTTGAAGATAAATCAAAAACAATATAACATACAAGCTATTAAACGCCATTTCGATAAAGTAAAATTAAAGATGTATTGATACTATATCGCCTTAAACGGTAAAAGTTGCGTACACGCATTGTAGGCGTCAAAAGTGGGCGGCGCTAGTGACGTGCGACGTGACGGCATCTGCCTCCAATCGGATCTGATATCGATTTTAATTATAAATCTGCATCGGGGTCCATCGAATCGAATATTAATATGTTGATCGCGAATACATCGATAGCGTCCCCTTTGATACATTCTGACGAAATTTACGTGCGTTCAATGCGTAAGTATGCGACATTCTAAGAAACTGATGCGCGATAAAGTTCCGACAGAGATGGCAGATAGTTAACTGGGAAATAAAACAAATGAAACATTACTATTCGTTGGACGAGCGGTTTTTTTTTTATTTTTTGCGCAGGCATTCGCGCGTTTCGTTATGCTATAAAGTTTGAATAAATGTTAATTTGTATATTATAAGATAGTTTGTGATTTTAGCATAGATATATTAATGAGTAAATATGATTTTTTTTTCGTGAGGAAACCTTTTTACGAGTACCCGCCCGTTGGGGACTCGGATAGGTTATGTGGGGCTCCTAAGCCGGCAGGTGGTAGGCCGGCCGACTATCCACTAAAACCTCACAGAGCTCCTCCTCAAACATCACTAGCCGAGGCTACGGGAGCTAACCCAGTCTTCCATGGACCCCGGCGGCGGGAGCTTGCTAGGCACGCGAGCAAATATGATATAATAATATTTAGAATGGCAAACTTGACAACTGTCATAAAGAATATGTCTTTAATAAAAATATCCTTTAAAATTAACATTGCAATTGCCATCCAATAAAAAATTAAGCAATTTTAATTAGCTAATAAATAACAAACTAAAATTTAAACGTACAACAAACACAAAAACATTTATCATTTGAATAAAATTAAAACTACAATTAATTAACATCGATTATTAAAATATGATAACGATCAGAGCGCATACAGCCGAGATACGTACTGGCGATTAATAAAATGCTTCATCAGCAACAGTCAAACGATCTCCTTTGTTAGAACACTATCATGATAAAGGATAGCATCTCGAGTGCACGCCTACGACACGAAAATAATTAACTCAGTTCACCGTCAAACATCGTGTTCGACATCGGCTACTCCCATACCAATTACTACCGACAATCGATCGCAGAGAAAAAACGCCCGAACACTATTCCCGACTGGTTTGAAAAAGAAAAAAGTATGTGAACGTGTTAACGAGGCTTTGATGGATCGGGCTACGATCTAACACCACCCCGACATATTGTTTCGCTATAACTTTATGTATTCTATTCATTTAAATCGTTATCGGGTTGCTGCAGTTAAATAACTACCGGGCAATCTACGAAAACGAGTTTTAAAATGGTACTTACTGAAATTATAATTGTAAGCTTAGTTCATTCTTTATATAGTCCCTACCTAATTACTGATGGCAAATGTTAAATTAAAACAATAGAAAAGGCTTAAGCTTCTTACTTTTTTTAGATTCACGTCCAGACGCTGCGTTCGCCACTTTCACCAAAATTCGAGACTTTGCGTGTTGAGTGCCGGAACTCAACCCCGTGTTTTTTCTTATGAGAATGCACACATACATACATAGCTTCACGCTGTATCCCGCATATAGCAGGGTAAGCAGAGGGAACCTAATGTTAAGACACTCCGTTCCCCACTTTCCGCCGAATTGAGGCATTGCATGCTGAGTGGCGGAAATTAACGCCGCGCTTTGCCTTGTTACCAAACCCAGCAAATGAAAAATTCTATTTCCTGGAGTGGGAATCAAACCCACAACCTGTCGCGTATACAGTCGCACGCTTGTGCCTCTGCGCCACGACAGGTGTTAGGCTTGTGAGAATGAAAATATGAAAATAATTTAAATGTGATCCTTGCCCTGAGCGGGAATGGAATTCACAATTATTCGCGTTTACAGTCAGACCCTGTCCCACTGCGTCACGATGGTCTATTTACTTATTGTACTAATTTATCAACTACACATAAATCGAATAGGTTCAATCGATTACGAGCCGACACATTCATAACACGGCTTATTGAATTGACAATAGATTAAATCGATATTGAACGAAAGAAATATCGAAACCACAAATAAATTCTCGAGTTGTCTGACATTTATCTACATCAAGTTTTTGCTCACGTATTTATTTTTAATAAATTTGTATTTAATCGGTTGTTGGCTGTTATCGTGAAAATTGCTAGCCGGCCGGGAGATGGCGGTGATAGCGCCAACGGCACAATGTAATTTGTATAATTAAAGAAAATAGCCTGGATTGCGATCGAAATCGGACACGATTTAATCGAGATGAGGCGATACGTGCATTAATTTTGACGGCAAAAATTAATAGCTCAGCTGGAGATTGAAGCTTGGAATTTACCGATAAATGGCATAAGAAACTAAATGCTGACAGCTTATTTTTTATATAGCCATTAATTTGAAGAGATAATTACACTTATGGACACAAGAACGGCAGCGGTAATAACGGATGCTACCAGAAAGCTTATAATCAATTGCAGGTAACAATAATAAAGCGTTTGGACTACGGTGATCAATTAGGTATGATTTATTTTAAACAAATGGCTGTAAAGTGGTCGCTACCATGACGATGATGACTGTTATGATTTGTGTTAATTATTTTTGGTTACAGTTGTTTCTGTACAAAGTAAGTTATGGTATTATGAGCCATCATCTAGTAAGATTTTCTAATATTTAGAAAATATTAAATATTATTGGTCTATTTAAGCTTATATTTTATAATTTAAAAGTATAAGTAAATAAATAATAACTAGTATCCCCGTGGACAGTAGTAATAGTAGTAGTAGTTTATATAAGCACGGCGGTCAAACTATGGTAGTGTGTTACCATTTATTTTAATAATTTAATATATTTTTATGCATTTTTTTTAAAAGATATTATCACTCGCGATATAAACTAAAAGTGTACCAGTTTTCATGTTCCTCTGTACGCGTAATTTTCGTAAAAAGGAGTACAAAGTGTGTGCTACACATGTTTTTTTTTTAACTTCACGCTGTAACCCGCATATAGCAGGGTAGAGAGAGGGAACCTGAGAACCTAGTGTTAAGACACTCCGTTCTCTTACAACAATTCAGTTCCCCACTTTCCGCCGAATTGAGGTATTGCATGTTGAGTGGTGGAACTCAACGCCGTGCTTTGCCTTGTTCCAAAACCAGGAAATTAAAATACTAACATTTCCTGGAGTGGGAATCGAACCCACAACCTGTCGCGATTACAGTCGTACACTTGTGCCTCTGCGCCACGACAAGCGTGCCACACATGTTACTATATAGATATATTTAAATTAGAAACAAAATTCAATTATAAGCCGCAGCCAAAAAGGTTTAGTGAAAGTGGTATCAAAAACAAAAAATATACACCCAACATACATACATACATAATGTCAAAAGAATATTTAAAATGTGAGGGATAAACATCGAATCCTCGTACCGATTGCGGCGTACAAAGTTGGAGATTCGTGAATTAGCATTTTTGTCGTATAACTCTGCGCGGTGTCTCGGTAAGCGCCCGATACGGGGCAGCCGGGCCCGGGCTTTACCTTTTTTTTAACCGGATTGGACTTTAAAATATTTCTCTATCCGCTGCCAAAGTCTTTTAGTTCGGAAAAAGAACATTGAAATATGAGTTTTTAATTTTATTGGCGCCCATTACTGGTTTTGCTAATTGCGTTCAGCTTTTGAGGGTTTACTTAAATAATTAAATGGGAACTTTTGGATTTGAACATTGGAACCACAAAATTAACGGTATTTTGTAAATCTTTTACAACTTTTAAAAATAAATTGTATAGTTATAGATAGCTACGCTAATTTATGCATTTTTTTTATTAAAATAGATCACTTTCTTAAAAAAAGAGAAAATAATAAGTGGATACATTATATTTGTATTATTTATATAACAAGTAGTAAGCCACAAAACCAACACACACACCAAACATTCCCCAGACGCGATATCAAAAAAATTGACATTCCAGATAACACTTATCAAACAAATTGTTTCAAAACTTGAAAGCCAATCAGGCATAGCAAAAAAAAACCGTCTAAAATCCGTTGACCCTTTATCTTCTTTGGACCAGAGCTGAATTTATGTCTTTGAGTAATCCGGAGCCATTTGTATAGATAATTTTTATTATTGCCATCTTCCCGAAGCCGGCCGCGGCGATAAAGTAAAGAGTTCGTAATGACAATTTAAATAAGGAAGATGTATTCCCGTCTGTCGATAACTCGGAATTTGTGGGATTTTTTAAAAAATGGGATAGAATTTATATAGATACTTTATCGTTTGAGCACAGTCGCAAATTTGTTACTCCTTAATGAATAATTGATGGGAGGTTTCAATTAGGTTGTTATTATCTGGCAATTTTAATGGATTTGTTTTTTTTTTTATTTTTTTGAATGGTTATAAATTGCATTTTGTGTGCGGTAAGTTATTAAGTTTATAGAAAATGACTAAAATTAAATGATATTTATCAATTGAAGCTTGTCATCATTCTTTATTTTCAAAAAAAAATTGCATAAAATTTCATATATTCAAACTAACGAATTATCCCGCACCGTTTCTTTTATATATCTATTTTTCAACATTCATAATAAAATATTTTATGATAACCAGACGTTAACCAGACATGTTTACAATATAAATTTATATATTAATTGTAAGCAGCTTACAAATAGCACGTTGCTATAGTGATGTCTTTTAGATAACGAGCTGTAGCGTGTTATATATTTGAACCATACTTAATTACGAATTTTAATATAAAATCGATATGTATAGATATGATATACGAAATTTTTATCTGTTACTTGTAACGAGTATGTTTAAAAGAATTAAACAATTATTTCATCCAAAATTTAAAGTAAATTATAATTGTATTTGTTCTCATAATTTTAAAGAGAGTAGAGAGATTTATCACAAATTCTCATTATCTATCAGCAAGTATAAATAAACAATAACGAATTTATTATTCTTAAAATGATAACATCTAATAATAATGATGTATTTAACATTTAAAAAATATAGTTCATTTGTATAATTCATGCAAAACAAATTAAAATTACAGTTTTTTATAGCGCAGGTATATAAAGACGAATGCTTTTACGATAACATTCAAATAAAGATAGGGCAGCTTATTGATATTTAATCATAGCGATAAATTTGGTAAATGGCTTCCATATCAATCGAGTTTGTGTATAAACAAGTAGAGTTCGTTTGTGGTTTAGAGTAGACTACGACTAGTAATAATGTAATCAATGTTATAAATTATTTTTAGTTCTTAAATATCGGGCTATTGTGGCGCAGTGGGTTAATTTCAGGGTGTAAACGTAAATGATTGTACGTTCGATTAAAAAAGTAAAAAAAAGTTCCCGCTGAGTTTCTTGCGCCGGTTCTTCTCAGGTCTGAGGCATTAAATTTTGTGAACTGGTGGTAAATTATTTGACGTTAAAAAATGAAACTTGTAACTTCTTACTTTGAATAAAATTATTTGATTTGATTCCCGTTCTGGTAAGACAAACAGCCGTTGAGTTCTGCCACTCAATAGAGACTCGATTTCGGGCGGAAAGTGGAGAGCAGAGTGTCCCGTAATAAATAGCTTCTCTCTGACTATCCTGCTAAAAATCTTAAATAAATTATACTCTACTGTGGTACGGTTAAGAAGTTTTTAAGAACACAATGGTTGCGGATACAAATTCCACTTGTGGGTTGTTTATAATGACAATATTATCATTTTGGTAGTGTGGTTAGACATTATATTTTGGCTTTTACTCCTGAGTGCGAATGCGATGATATCCGAATTTGGGGGCAAGTGGTGCGCAACTTACTTGAAAAAAGTGAACGAAGTGCAGAGTTATTGCATATTTTTCAAAAATAAAAAAGAAAATTAAAAATAATAATGCGAAATTACTTATTATTAATTTATTTATTAATTACTAAAAGAATTTTATAAAATAGCAGTCTACTCTTTATATTGTTTATCTGTACAACTATCCAAAAGTAAAAATATTTTTTCTTAATAATTTATTCTTAAATTAGAATAACATAATATTATTTTATATATTGCACTATACATTACCAACAATATAGACAATAAACTATGCGTGTAAACTATTTTTAACATGACCACAGTGGTTTTATCTGCCCCCGCTCTTATGGCGCGTTATCTGTGCGAGTGCATTAGTCCCCGATAATATACAGATTAAACAGATCGGTCGGCGCCACGCTCGATTTCGATTACTCGATATAAAACAAAAAGAATCGATACAGCGATAATGATGTCATGCCACGCTGTCGCAGTTAAGTGTCTTAATTGTGGATTCCTATGTAATGTAGCTTGTGATAAGCTTCGGTAAAGCATTGCTTTGATAAAATATTAATTTATTACAAATGTCACTTACCCACTAATTGTTTGTGTTTATTGGTATACTATACTCTGAATGGATTAATATTAGAATAATAATAATTTTGATCAATTATATTAACTCATACCTTAAATTATAAAATATATACAGAATGTGTTACGTTGTATAAAACGCAAATGTTTTTAATAAAATAAAAAAAATATTCTTCATTTTATCATATTTAGATGGCATTTCTAAACTATTTAAAATATTCAACTATACCAAAACTATTAATAGTAAACACTCCTTTAAAAACTATATATCATCTGTGCTTTAGTTTTCAGCTGTCATTGTACGTGATACGACAAAACGGGAATCCTAATTTCCCGCCAAAATTAAGAGCCCGCATCGCACGCCGTTTTTCATCAAGCTCGTTTAGTCGCTTATTTATCATGTTTCCCTTTAAATATCCTTTATGTTATTCATTATGACACGCTGAAAGACTGAAAATTTTGTCTATTCTGCGAAATAGTGCGATAGCTGCGGCTAATGATCGCGGACGCCATAAAGGTCGTTTTGTTAATGTTACGTTTTGTTTAGTTTAATGCGGGCTTCGAGCTAATGTTGCACACATTGGTTAAAACGCTTGTAAATAAATGCTTGTTCACATAAAAAGGTTGTGTAAAAATAGACAATATGGTGCGTTGGTGCTAAAAATGGCTGTTTCAAGGTATATTTGTGTCATGTTTTCTTAGAAAAATGTGTAAATAAGTAACTCTCAGACAGTTATGGAAGTCGTTTATGGTTAAATAAAACATAAATTAATTTTTAATTTTCTTAATAATATATACTAGAGTTCTCGTTGACGCGTTAACAACGCGTTGTCTATGTCATATAGGTACATTAACTTTATATAAACATGGATGTCAAACGCATGTTAGTGAGTGTAACATTTATTTTATTAATTTAATATACAATTTATGCATTATTTAAAAAAAATATTAGCATTCTGCACTCCTTCTCTATATAAACTATAAGCATGTCAATTTTCATCTCCTCCGTTCGCGTAATTTTGGTAAAAAGGGATCCAAAGTTTTTGCTTCACGTATTTACATATAGTTTCATGTTGTTAATTAATGTAAAATACACAAGTGACCTCGATATGATGATACAGATTTAGGTTTCAATCTCCGAGGAATTTAGATTTTTTATGTTAGCACGTGTATATGGATGTGATCGACCTGCGCTTACGTGCAGAACCGAATCATATCTCTAAAGCTTACGGAAAGCTATAAAAATGTAAAATTTTATAAAATTTTGTTAATGTTATCAATAATTGTTTTTATAATTTGTTTTTTTTTTCAGTTCAATGTTTATATCAGCATAACAGGAAATTCAGAGAAAATCAAGTGTCAAAACACTCCGTTTCCCGCTTCACGCTGTATCCCGCATATAGCAAGGTAGGCAGAGAGACCTAGTGTTAAGACTTGTTACCAAACCCAGGAAATGAAAAATTCCATTTCTTGGAGTGGGAATCGAACCCACAACCTGTTTACAGTCGCACGCTTGTGCCCGAGAACTTGCTTAAGTGACGAAACTTAACGATCCCGAAGCCGCTATCTTATGAGTGGAAATTGGGGCCACAACCAATTGTTTTTTTTTAAATTTCTATAAGTACTAAGTATAAAGGCGCCAAAACGCAAGTACTATGTACTCATAACTGTTTTTATCTACCATATTTAATATACACCATAGATTCTCAATATAAGGAATAAAACAAAAAATTATATAAATGTCAGTAATTCCAATTAATACTTTATAGATAAGCCTTCGTAGTGTTTTAGTTTCTTATCTCTATATTGTAGTATTCTGTATGTTAATTATCCAGATAAAAAGCTTGGAGCCATTAATGAGATTATTTTCTGTTTTTATTTCTCTGTGTTACAGCTATCTGGTTGCCTAATTTTTATTTTATATTACGTAAAAATTTAATTTTTATTGAAAGTACATGAGTCGGTCTCATTTTGTTCGGGTTTTGATGCTTTGATTTTTAACTTCACGCTGTATCCCGCATATAGTAGGGTAGGTAGAGGGAACCTGAGAACCTAGTGTTAAGACACTCCGTTCCGTTTCTTTCAACAAATCCGTTCCCCACTTTCCGCCACATTGAGGCATTGCGTGTTGAGTGGCGGAACTCGACGCCGCGCTTTGCCTTGTTACCAAACCCAGAAAATGAAAATAGTTCATTTCCTGGAGTGGGAATCGAACCCACAACCTGTCGCTTCACAGTCGCACACTTGTGCCTCTGCGCCACGACAAGCGTTAATTGATTTAGCAGGCATTTTTGAAGATATTAAGTGGTTAAAAATTGTTTGTGAATGATTTGCTCTTAAAAATTGTTTTATTATAAATTTTAGAAGCTAAGAAATATATGGTAATAACTCTCATGCTTATGGCTTTGTAAATATATTTATGACATTTATTTTATCTTTGGAAATTCAACTGTTTTTTTTTTAATAAATTCACAATAATTAATCAATAATTAATAATTATTCAATCTAGAAGTATTCAGTATTTTATTAGTCAAGTGTTTTCTAAGAAACATCAACCAATCTTTATAATATGTATTAAAACAAACAACAAAATAAAAAATACAACACACAAATTTGTTTACAATATCTAAAAAACGTATAAGAAAGTTTCAAAATGCAAAAGTTATGAAGTGAATGTGTAGGAACGTTCAAAAGAAGGCATTCGTGAAGTTTAGCGCAGCCGACCTATCGGCATCGCGGCTTGTTCTCACATCATTACCCGCGCCGACGGCTACAAATTTACATCCAAACACAATGGCTATCCACCATCGAGGCATCATTAAGGTGATTCCGATAGCGCCACTGCCTTCGCGGAACCGAATCCGCTACCCTTACAACGAAAAACATTCGGTAACACTTGAGTCATTAGGACTTCTTTGCCTTGACGATACTCGGCGCTTATGGTCTAACTGAAATGTTTATACTGTGACAGAATGTCATATAACTTAACCTCGGATATTTGACTTTGAACTTTATTGCTTTATGATAAAGTTTAAAACATTTTTCGGCTCCACTCAAAGGATCAGACAGGCAGAGCAGACTATCGCTTACAATGGAACTTATAATAGGCGATCGTAGATGCGACAAAAAAATAGTACGCAAATCGTTGGGTTATTCAATTTATAAAACAATTTTAGTAACTATTCACCGTGTATGGTAGCAAAGTGGTTTATGAAGTATCCTTTGTGTTTTGGCGAAGAAAAGCTTTATATGGCGTTTTAAATTATATCCAATAAAAGTGTCAATTCATATTGTCTGGTAAGCTATTGTTTCTCATACATTTAGTAATAAATATAAGTTTATTATTATAATAAGCAATACAAATCCTCATAAAGATGATATTTGGCATGGAACACATGTTATTATGAAAATAAAAAATAAAATATGATCTAAGAAAGTTTGAACTTTACATACAATGCAGTTCGTTAAGCTGACGTTTGGACGCGCAGCATTGACAGGTGCTTGCACTACATCTTCTTACTTTATTTTTTGTGTTCTTGAAATTTAGCGAATAGGATTTAATAAATAAGTCTTTAATATTTTTTAAATTTTACAATACTTTTTTTTTCACTTAAATTATTTAATAGCTTTTATAGTTTTGCAATTATCTATTTTTTAATGCATGTGAGATAAAAAATATCAAGTATAAACTGGTGATAAAAAAATATTTTTTTAAGCAAAAAAAAAAAATAATGCCCAAGAAAAATTGAATTTTACGAATAACTACTTGTCAGATCTTAACTAAATTTAAATGGGCCTACATCTGAAGTACTAGCTATCTTATAAAAAGAGAATCATCTAAATTGATTCGCCCAGTAAAAAAATTATGCATACAAAAAAATACACCGAATTGAGAACTTCCTCCTTTTTTTGAAACTCTTTATCTTGATCAAGCTGAGACAAACACGACTATGTGTAATACACATTCAAACGTCCTAACCTACCTAATTATTATTCCGTTTCAAAACATTGCCTTTGATTTACCATTTAACAAGTGAAATTAATCGAACAATGCTAGCACCAAACAAACAGTATCTACCGATCAGATGAATATCTGTATCAAACAATAATAAGATGACGAAAAACGAAACAATTGGCCCTACTCGGGGTGAGATAAGTGAAAACATGAAGCAAAAATAAGGAGATAATGCTGATCGCATCTGTATACAATGGTAGTCCACGCTCTCATTAGCTAGCGATACGCCACAGAGTACGAGTTACAGTGGTTTAGATGTCTCGTTAATATTGTTTTTGTAATTAGTCGATTTTTTTTATTTTTTTATAGTTTTTAATAGTTTGTTAGATGTTACAAGTTAGTCTACTCTTTGCTTTGCATACATTTTATAAGCACAAGCGTGCGACTGAAAACGCGACAGGTTGTGGGTTCGATTCCCACTCCAGGAAATGTAAAATTTAGTATTTTCATTTCTTGGGTTTGGTAAAAAAGGCAAAGCGCGGCGTCGAGTTCCGCCACTCAACACTCAATGCCTCAATTTGGCGGAAAGTGGGGAACGGAATTGTTGAAAGAGAATGGAGTGTCTTAGCACTAGGCTTTCAGGTTCCCTCTGCCTACCCTGCTATATGCGGTGTATCCCGCGTGAAGTTAAAAAAAAAAAGAAAATTTGTTAGAGTGATGTCACAAGTTATTATACTCTTTGCTTTGCATAAATTTTATATTATCTGCGTGCTATGTCGTGAACACCAAGATGACTTTGACAAATATAACTCTTAACGATAAGGTCACATGTTGCACACAATTTTTTTTGTGTTGTTTATGGGAGCATGATGAAATATTTTTTTCAGTGTCACGCTTTGTTCAGTATCTTGCAAAGTAGAGTGAGAGAAATCAAGGAGAGATTAGTATTAAGTCACTTTGTCACTATAATATAAATACGTGAAGCAAAAACATTATACCCCTTTTTACGAAAATTACGCGGACGAAGGAGCATGAAATTTGGCACAATTATAGTTTATATAGAGAAGGAGTGCATAATGCTAATATTTTTTTTTAAATAATGCATAAAAAGTGTATTAAATTAATAAAATAAATGTTACACACACTACCATGGTTTGACATTCATGTTTATAAAAAGTAACATACACATTGCTAAAGATAACGCGTTGTTAACGCGTCACTAATCTTAATAACTTGTACTCACAATTATTTCGTTGAATCGAATAACTTTAAATTGTGCCTCAATAGCGTCCTTATATTGGTTTGTTGCCTTAGAATTTTATATAAGACTCAAACTATTTACATTTTTATTTATTGACAGAGATTACAGTGATAAATCTTTTTTTTTTATTAGTCTGTAATTTTGTATTAATTAAGTGTCCTAAACAACCTTGAAGTGTACATTTTTATGTATTTTTCGTTAATCTATTTGATTTACTTCTGTCCATCGGAAAAAAAAATATTGGAAGAGAGACTGCTATTTTATACTGTTTACAAATTTTTTGCTTAAATTTAATATCGATACAAATAATGAATCAATAATCAAAGCATAAAATTTATTATTTGGCTATTGCAATTTTTTTAAAAATTATGTAACTTTTTTTTTAATTTACATAGTATTATGACAAGCATAGATTTAATGACATTTTTTTTTAATTGATTGTAACGAGAATTAAAAAAAAAACAATTTTATGTATTTTTTATCTGTCCTATAAAACTTTATTGGGTAACAGTTTGGCGGTTTTTTTATAACTGTCATTAGTATATATTTTAATGTTATTTACACTTTATTACCATACTTATCTTATGAGAAGTTGATAAATTTGAATTCATCTAATAAATTGTTCTATGAGATAACGATCGAGTTTTTCCGGAAATAATTTTCAAATATTTGTGAATACGACTTTTAAATTGCTATGTTTACGAAACTTTAGGATTAGGAACATAACTCTTAAAATAGAAAAAATATAATATATATATATATATATATATATATATATATTTGTTAGCTTTATGCTTTATTCCAGATGGAACAGTTGACACAGTGAACATAGTGTTAAGACACTACGTTTACCTCTCGCTTGAAATCCGCCCGAATTGTCCCACTGTATTACGATGATCAAAAATTTTATAACATTTTCATGTTAAATTTAGGTGTTATTTCTATAAGGTTTATCAACCGTTATTTTTATAATTATCACATGTAATAAATAAAAAAAATTAGAAATTTTCAATGTTTCAATGTTCAATGCAAAGATGAACTAAATTCTAAGTCTTGAAGTACTTAACTTTTTCACAAAAAATATTAGACGACATTAAAATATTAGCAGTCCACCGTCGATATTCTGCTAGGTTGAATATTTATATTAGTATTTCTTCCATTAGAACAAATACTAAAAGAGATATAAGGAAAAGAAGTATTCGGATCACCTGATGGTAAGTGATCACTGTGAAATCCTGGCTTACGTGTCATCGATCCGGAACATATCATTAGATATTTGTCGGTTCGTCTTTAACATAATAGTGGTGGCGAGCCAGTCGGAGGACGAACCTTCTACCACCTAACTATTGGGAAACCCGCTTCTTATGGGACGCTACCCAGCGAAATTGTATTATATGTAAAAATTAAAATAATATGGCAGATTAACTCAAATCTTTAAATTAATTTCTTTAATCTTATTCTTAGATTGTTTTATTAGCTTATACAATACATGTATGTTATTGTGTAATTTTGCGATAATCATTATAAACAACTAATTTGTACTCGATAAGTAATCAGCAGCATACAGTTTCAACGTAATTGGCCCTTCCTATAGAAACAAAGGAGTCGTGGGAGAGAACTTTGTATCTTTTTATCTATTATCGGATATTAGTAATATGTTCAACGTAAATAGTGAATCAGCCTCCGTATAAATTTACAGTACGTCTATATAATTTGTTTTTATCTTTTTTTTAAATTTTAACTTCACGCTGTATCTCGCATGAAGCGTGGTAGGCAGAGGGAACCAGAGAACCTAGTGTAAAGACACTCCATTCTCTTTCAACAATTCCGTTACCCACTTTCCGCCGAATTGAGGCATTGCGTGTTGAGTGGCGGAACTCAACGCCGCGCTTTGCCTTGTTACCAAACCCAAGAAATGAAAATACTATATTTTACATTTCCTGTAGTGGGAATTGAACCCACAACGCACGCTTGTGCCTTTGCGCCACGACAGGCGTTGCATAATAATTTGGTCTTCTTTTTCAAATCAAAAACAGGATTAGCTATCATAAAAAACGAGAACGGAGTGTCTCGTAGTACTAGGTAAAAATATAATAAAAATAATAAATACATACATACATATGTACGTCCTTAACAAAGTCCACTTGTTAAATTTATCACAAGGCGACCCCGCAGTGGCTGACTCAGTCAGATACGTTAGCACTCAAACGATACATAATATTAACACTAATAGAATTCACTTCTATTTGCGACCAGATAAATCAATCACTTGCAAATACAGTGCGAATGCTGTTAGTGTGTATATTGTTGTATGTATTTAAACTTACACGTAAGGCAATGGTTGCAGGTTCATATCTGGGTTGGTTAAATTTTATTATGTTAAATATTTTTTTTTAAATAGATGCCGTTTATAGGGTCTTGACTGTAAAGGTGAGTGGCAGTGGCAAGGCGTCCATACAACACGGTTCCCATCGGCTTGTCTTAATTTTTAAAATACAAGTATAAGGCCTAAAAAAATGGTCACCAGAAAAATGTTGGGTATAAAATTGCAAAAAAACAAACTCTGACATCTAAAACCCCAAACCGGGTTCTCTAAATTTACCGGTGTGCCTAACTAAAATTTCACCCCATTGGTGAGTGTTTATCTATAGGTTTCATTCCTATTCGGGGTAACGATTGTATTTAAATTATTTTTATTTCTACACTCATGCACGACGATTCACTGTGTTGAGTATTGCTACTTAACATATAATATCTCGGATTCGGGCGAAAATTGAAGAACGGAGTATCTTAAGAATATCTTCTTAACTACTTTGCTGTGCAGGATAAAGCCAGAAGCTACTTAGAGTTTTTAGAAGCTCTCCGTTTGCCGTTTTCTGCCTGAGATATTCCGTGTTAGGTGACTGAGTACTCCACGCCGAGTGTTGTTCTACCAGCGAAAATATGGTTATAACTTGAAAATAATCCTTCCCCTAAGTGGGTATCGAAGTCACAACCACTCACATTTACAATCAACTGTCCCAATGCGTCACGGCTTTTAAAACTCATACAATATATGCAAGTTTAAGTGGAAGCTAAGAGATAAAGCTCGATTAAACAGTCCATTAAAGAGGCAAGTCCGACTAGAGTTAACAAATCGCTAACAAATCTATACGAGCGGTCTTTCGTGTAAATCTCACGCGTGTACCTTGTTGTTGTAGGTAGACTTGAAGTATTGCTTGTTGTGTTTGGATGCATTTAGTTTCCATGACAGGTTTTAAAGCGGTTTAAAACAGATCTGGTATATTTCTAACTTAATAACGTTTATATAACTTCTAGCTTCACGCTGTATCCCGCATATAGCAGGGTAGGCAGAGGGAACCTGAGAACCTAGTGTTAAAACACTTCGTTCCCCACTTTGACGCCTGTCGTGGCGCAGAGGCACGAGCGTGCGACTCTAAACATGACAGGTTGTGGGTTCGATTCCCACTCCAGGAAATGGAATTTTTCAATTCCTGGGTTTGGTAACCAGGCAAAGCGCGGCGTTGAGTTCCACCACCACTCAGCACGCAATGCCTCAATTCAGCAGAAAGTGGGGAACCGAGTGCGTATTTATTTATATTCTGTGTTCTAATAACACATTTTCTATACATAATTTTCTTAAGTGATTAATTATAATTGATTACATTTAAATGATTTAATAATTAACGTGACAATTTATCTTATTTATCACGTAGATAAGTGTCGTGATAAACTACTATCTTAATAGTATATAGCTATAAGAATAAGTTAATTTGTTTTTAAAAACAGATGCTTAAAATAAATATTAAAATATGCATAATTTTTTAAAGATTATTATTATTTGTATATTATTCTTCAATATATTCATAATATTCATATAGATATTGAAGAAAACAAAGTGTTTGGACACTAGGTTCTCTTAGACTACCCTGCCACGCCGGAAAAAGCGTGAAACTTGAAAAGAATAATAAAGGTGCATACATATATTTCGTGAAACATAAACCATTTTGATTTCAAACATATTTGATTTGGTTAATAATAATTCGATGTTGGTCGTGTACCTAGCACGCAATGAGAAATTGGCATGGGAGTGTTTATTCACTAATATCAAGTAATTAAACAGGAAAGGGAGTACACTCCGCAGCATTCTATGACTATGTGGCGCCTATAGTGTAAAACCTATCGCGACTTGAGACCCATATGGGGCTCCTTTAAAACGTACATTAACGCTTGCCTCCACTTTCTGAGCTTCTCCCTCTGTCTATACACGTTTGAAAAGATTCTACTAATATCGCCTTGGAAGTACATGCTAGAAATAAACTGATAGTTCTAGACAGGCCGATTTTTTAGTAGAATATAGCGAGATTTCGCTGTTATAACTCTCATCTTACAGTACCGAGATATAATTAGTAAAAAAATAACATTTCCGTTACCCAGGTTCTCAGGCTCTCTCTACCTATCTTCCTATCTGTGTTTTACAGCGTGAAGCTAAAAAAGCAACGCAAGTAAAGCAAAGCAAAAATTCTTTCTTAATACGATTAAAATCTTCGAATCGATTTCGAAATCATGATTACTGTATGTTACATACCAAATGTCATACTTTTGAATATTGCCAACGGTCACATGTTTATGGCCAGTGAAGTTTCTTGTACAAAAAACATGTTTTCAATAAAATTAAAGATAAATGTCAGCAGACCGCCTTTTTGTTCAGTATACATGCAAAATGAATGTATTGAATGAATATTTTATTTAAATTGCGCGTTTCTGATCAAACAAGATTAAAATGTTTTTAATTTTTCTTTTTATCTTTATCCATATCTCGCTACATGGGAGGTAAGTACATAGATATGGTGAAAAGTCAACACATTCTTTAAATAAAAGATAGATTACTCGTATATCAACGTCTGTCGTGGCGCAGAGGCACTTGTAGAACACGCAACAGATTGTGTGTTAGATTCCCAATGGTAACAAGGCAAAGCGCGGCGTTGAGTTCCGCCACTCAGCACGCAATGTCTTAACACTAGGTTCTCTCTGCCTACCCTGCTATATGCGGGATACAGAGTGAAGCTATGTATGTATGTATGTATGTATGTATGTATTATATTAACAATACAATTAAGAATTTAATCATTTTGACAGCTTCTCTTACCCCACATAGTTGGGTAGTCAGAGAGAAGATAATGTCAAAACACACCATTCTCTACTTTCCGCCGGAATTTGCGACATTGCATGTTAAATGGCGGAACTCAACGTCGCGCTTTATATTACGAGATCTGCTTAAAAAGAAGTTAATTTAAATATAATAATTACCCCGAATGGGAATTAAACCTGCAACCAATCGCATTTATAGTCGGTCGCTTATAGTCGGATTCCTATTGCGCCATGTTCCTTATATTTAATAAATATTATATTAAATACAACTATTGTTATAAATAAGTAATCTAGAAATAATGAAAACAATATCTTTCAAATATATTGTCAATTAACATTTTTAGATGAGGTTGTGTTGAGGTCAGGTTTAAGATTGTATAAGGACATGAGGATGAGCAATTTATCATTGCTTATTGTTTTGAAAAAAATCTAGTATTTAAAAATTATATAATATTAAACAAAACGACCTAACCTTTAATCATTATATATATACGCAAAGAAAAGCTTTATTTTTTTTTAATGCAAAGAAGGCAGACGGACAAGTATGAAAATTGGCATACATATAGTGTTGATGGAGAAGATATGCAGAAATCTATATTTTTTATAATAATTTATTAGAAATACATTAAATTATTCAAATAAATACTCACACTATCATAAAATTAATATACACTTTTGTATAAAGTGACATGTCAATACGTTACTATAGTAACGAGCATTTTACACGATACTTCAATGACATATCAAAACAAGAAAACAATATGAAAGTTTGAACATATCAAAAACGAAAAAACTTCCAAAAAATTATAAGCTAGCGTGGACACGTATGAGTACACCAACAGATAAATGTGACGGGCATTTCTGTAGCCAGCCTGTCCTCGAGTTCGACGCGAATTGGCGATCGGGAGCGCGATACGACAGTAACCGGACAGGGCACCGATGTCGCCGCTGATACTAATGTGTGGCCACCCTTACTTTTTACTCGATTACAGATTGTATTGTTATGAATCGATATTTATTTCGATTATTTTTTTATGTGCTCTGTGGTTACCGTGTCGCATCCCTTTGTGCATAATGGCGTCGAATTTTCACGTATAAATCGTATTTTGGCATTTGGTTAACTTAGATGAGAAATTTATGTTATGATTGCGAATTTTCTTTTGTTTTTTTTTTGTTTAGCCTATTCTTAGTTTCACGCTGTATCCCGCACATAGCAGGGTAGGCAGAGGGCACTTGAGAATTTAGTGTTAAGACACTACGTTCTCTTACGATTACCGTTCCCCACTTTTCGCCCAATTGACGCATTGCGTGCTTAGTGGCGGAACTCAACGCCGCGCTTTGCCTTGTTACCATAAGATCCCGAGGAAATAATAATACTAAATATTAATTATTATAAATTATAAATATTTTCAATACCTGGAGTGAGAATCGAACCCACAATCTGTCTCGTTTACAGTAACACGCTTGTGCCTTAGCCATGACAGGCCTTTAATCTGTTCTTAGGTTTTATACTTAATAGGTTAGTTTCAAAACTAAATAACTCGAAGGTATAACTTAAAGCAAAATTCGTAGATATATATAATAAACAACCCATAATCGAGTTTACACGTATAAATCGTTTTAAAATTTTGTAGTCGTTAGAGTGTACCGGATGTTTTCACTGCATACACGAAGAAAGATGTCGGTAGCTGGACACTTACCTGGAATGAAAAATGGTTATGTTAGTATATTATTACATATTTTATATGTTAGGAGCAGGAAGTACTAGTAAAAGTCGTCGTGGCTCAGTGGTACAGCATGTGACTGTAAACGCGACAGGTTGTGGGTTCGATGCCCATTCCAGGAAATGTAAATGTTTAGTATTTTCATTTCCAGGGTTTGATAACAAGGCATAGCGCGGCGTCGAATTCCGCCACACAGCACGGAATGACTCAATTCGGCGGAAAGTGGGGAAAGGAGTGTCTTAACACTAGGTTCTCAGGTTCCTCTGCTATATGCGGGATACAGCGTGAAGCGAAATATTTTTTTTATCATTGCCATTACTCCACTTTGATATAACAGAGCGCGACGTTAAGTTCCGCCACTTATTATAGTTGTAAATGGAGTGTCTTAACATTATGTTCTTTCTGATTATCCTGCTGTGTTGGATAAAGCCGATTTCAATAATTATATTTAAATTATTGTCATTTCTCCGGTCTAACAAGACAAATCGCGGCGTTCAGTTCCACTATTTAACACACAATATCTTAAATTTGGACAGAAAGCGGTGAACGGAGTGTCTTACACTACACTAGGTTCTCTATGACTCTCCTATTATGCATGATAAACTGTGAGGTATTTTTTTTATAAATATAAGTAGTTTATAGACATTTAATATAATGCTGAGTGATCAATCACTCATAATGTCGGATTTTATCTAAAGCAAAAGCCTCGATTATAATTTGTGAATTATTAGATAAGACGTCGTTATTAATTTATATTTGACATATTATGTGGTTCATAATCTAGATATATTATATTCAGATATTAATAAAATTAGTCTGCCTATGTTTTAAATAAGTTTCTTTCTATGCCACGTAGTATAAATGATTTCTAAATGTTTAGCCGACTTTGAAACAAGCAGGTTCTCAATTGAACTGTATTTTTATATGTGTGTTACTGCGTGACTGTGAACTGGGTGAATTTTGATGATTCTTTTTTTATATCATAGCGAGTGCTTCATGTAATCACATTTATATTTAAAAAAACATTTTTAGAAAACGTATAAAAAATTGAACGCAGCGGGATTCGAACCCGCGCCTCTTGGAAACCGTACAAATGCTCTGACCACTAAGCCATGCGTTCTACATCCGGCTCCGTCGAAACTATCATACGTTTTGTTACAACTTATATATGTTGTTAGCATCTCTGTAGAGATATTTTACAAATTTCTGCTACCCAAAGATAATTTCAAAGAACAATCATTTGTTAAGAGAGAATGCTATTTATTGAATATATATTTTTTGCGGATTCGAACCCGCTGCGTTAAAAATTTTATACGTTTTCTAAATATGCTTTAAGTGTGTGATTAACACTTTAAAACTTTGAAAAAAAAATACATTTATATTTAGTTAAGATGGTAGTTTTTGAGTTATTCGTAATAATGTTACTAAAATGTAAAAAAAAAATTGCCTGTCTGTTTGTTTGGACTAATTTAGAATAAAATTACTGTTTTGATGGGATTTTCATATATATTTACAACAATCAGAAAAAAAATTAAGGCAATTTACAATTTTGAATACGTATTTTCAAGAAAAAATAGAATTGTTAATATTTTTTCCTTAAACATAGTTATACATAATAGATTTGTGGTTAAGTGAAGCTGTTATTTCTTGATTAAATACCCATCAATCAATAAATAAATGCCGTCAAAGCAATTGACACTTTACATTAGTGCTTACCGCTTGTCAATATGGAGATAGATATGTTATTTTAAAGTACATTTCCTATATGAAAACATGTAATATGTGTCAGGCGTGAATAGGTTGACAAGTCTATTTCCTTATATATATTTAAAAAAAACTTACATGCTTTATTTATAAGATAAATAAATGATTTAATAAAAGAATTAGACAAGTTAACATTTTCAATAAGTAAAAAGTATTTAATAATAATTCAAAGTTAACATATTTAAAATATTCAGTAATAACATAAAAACAACATTTAAAGATAAAATTTACGCTTAAATAAATACCTGCCCTGAAAATTACGCGTTATTGATTTATCAACTTATTCACGCATGTATGTAGTATGAAAATTATCTAATATAACTGGCTTACTTAAATTGTATTTTCAAAATTATTTTAAAATTAGCTTACTAAAACGAAAAGATGATGTAAATTCTGTCAAAAATATATTTCAGTTAGCGCGTCTGCCAAACGAAAGCTTTGAAATGAAATGCGATGACGTTTCTCGTTGAAAAGTTATGTGACCTCACTTATATTCTTATGTATTTCATAGTTGTTGAAGAGAACATTTCTTTAGCGCTGTTGTGTACTTTTTTCTTTTTTTTAGGTTCACGCTGTATCCCACCAGAATAACACCACCAGGGGGAACCAGAGAACCTAATGTTAAGACACTCTGTTCTCTTTTAACATTTCCGTTCCTTACTTTTCGCCAAATTGAAGCATTGCGTGCTGAGTGGCGGAACTTAACCCCGCGCTTTATCATTTTAGGACACAGAAATGACTGAATAATTGAAACACAAGCATTCCCCCGAATGAGAATCGCGAATGGGAACTCAGGACCAAACGTTTACTGTCAACCATTATCCCACTGCGCCACGATGGCCTCTAGTAGTAAATTAAATATTTTTATTATCAAGAATCATATATCTCAAAAACATATAAGGTTTATGTATGCAAGATCTATATCAGTCAGCACCACACCCATCTACGCCCAAGAGACGGGATTTTTTATATCCGCCTAAGTAAATGTCACTTGATAACTTTTAGCCGACTTCAAAAAAGGAAGTTTTTATTCGATTGCTTTTTTTTTATGTGTGTTACCGCATATCTTTTTTGGGTAAACCAATTTTGATGATTTCTTTTTTTATATGATAGCTACTAGCTAGTGATTCTGATGTCGTCACATTAAAATTTATTTAAGACAAGTAGTTATTCCTAACTTTTTGGTATATTTTAGTCAAAGTCGGATTATTTTTGTTATAGACTTAATTATTACTTGTACTTTTTTAAACGATACATTTTATAGCAAGAGGTGAAAATATAAGAGTAAGAGTAGTGAGAGTGGCCCTCATGTCAAGCCACTCCATTCGCCGCTCCTCATCCATTCACATTCGCATTTCGTCCTGATTCGAGACTTTATTTTATTTTAGCTTAGTTTAGTTTATTTTAGTATATATGTATGTATTTTTCATATATATGTGTGTGTATATATTATATGTATGATATGATTATTTTTTTATGGTATATTTATATATATATATATATATATATATATATATATATATATA
>JAKGSA010000036.1:230362-327923 GCA_033558755.1 Philaethria dido | reverse complement strand
ATATAATTTTAAATTTGCTTTTACGCACCTATATATTTATTTCCTATATAAAGAAGGTTGGTTGGTAGATAATGTTAGTAAGCGTTAAGCCCGCCTTATTTTTTTATTTCAATTGTGCAATAAAGAATTTATAAATAAGTAAATAAACTTTACTTGTTACCAAAGGAAATTAAAAAGTTTAAGCTTTTGGGGGATTAGTTTATTCCTCCAAAAATGACATGGAACCCGCGATCAATCACGCTTACAATCAAACAGCCTACTGCGCCTCTAAAAAAATATTCCAAATAACATGTCTAAGCGAATACCATGATTTGTGCACAACAGCGTATTTACTAAATCATCTAGTCATATCATAAGTCATCTAAATCCACGCCACCATATATCCTGGCGTTATCGATGACAAAACGCGCCAGGAACTCACTGCTTATGCTAATAGCTAACATACTTTTAGTTCATCACGCATCCATTCACTTCCTTATTCTGTTATATTTTGACAACGAAGTATTGTTCGAATTGTTATAAATGATGTTTTAGTAAGTTTTTGGGGTATTTCGTTCTTTATGAATATTTTTACATATATTTATATGAATATTATAATTTTTTGATTGTTTATTTAATAATTAGTTAGAATGGCTGAACAGGTTTCGATGGGATTTAAAATAAATAGTTTTATAGGTACATAGGCTGGTGAAGTTAACTTATAGTTTAAGTAATGTGTTATTTACTTAAAAAAATCTTAAAAAGTGGGGAACGGAAATGTTAAAACAGAACGGAGTGTCATAACATTAGTTTCTCAGGTTCTCTCTGCCTACCCTGCTATGTACGGGATACAACGTGAAGCGTAAACTTTCGTTAGCAGACTGAGGATAGAGTTACCTAAAGGTGGTGGTTCTAGATTCATTTATTTACACTTATAATGTAAAAATAAACATTATATGAAAGAATTTTGTATCATAAAGACACATAGTATCTATGTATACGGAATTCGAAGGCGTCGTGCAAATGCGTACAAACACGCCACGATAGCGTGACACGCACTGATAACAGACACTGTCACGCTAATATGACGTAAACTGTTCAAAAAATACACACATTAAATTAGAGTATAATATATGTGTTCACTTGTTGACCTGTTTTTAAAGTTGTCCTTTTGATGTTATGGTACAGTGGTGGCGTTTTTGCTATAATATAGTAGTGCTAGTTCCCTTCTCGTGTGACGTACATGATAGAAAGATAGATGACGATGATGAGAATAAAGCGTGGGACTGCAAAAGACAGTAAAATCCAAAAAAGATTTTTTTGGCAGCTCTACACTTTGTAATTACAAGGTAGTCTATTGAATGTTAATACGTTTTAGAAATTAATTTTTATATAATTTTTATGCATCATTTAATAAAAATGTTAGCATTCTGCACTCCCTCTCTATATAAACTATAAGTGTGCCAAATTTCATGCACTTTCGTCCGCGTAATTTTCGTAAAAAGGCGTACAAAGTTCTTGCTTTACGTATTTATATATAGATAAGATTTGACGGGTAATTTTTGAGTTATTTGGCAGAAGCAGAGGGAACCTAGTGTTAAGACACTCCGTTCCCCACTTTCCGCCGAATTAGGCATTGCGTGCTAAGTGGCGGAACTCAATGCCGCGCTTTGCCTTGTTACCAAACCCAGGAAATGAAAAATTCCATTTCCTGGAGTGGGAATCGAACCCACAACCTGTCGCGTTTACAGTCGCACGCTTGTGCCTCTGCGCCACGACAGGCGTAAGCAAAAGTGATAGATAATATTTTCATTCATTTTCATAGAAATCTGACATCATGATGATATTTAAGTTAGTGTAATTAGTTGAAGTGACGTCACACACACGCCCTGGACCCACCTACATATGCCGTGAGTGTGATTGCTTGCTTAATTATGTAATAGTATATTAGTAGGTTTACGTGGTACATTAGTTATCTCGATTTTGTTATCATATATTTTTTTTGGTATGATTTTAATATTTTTGTATGGGCATTTAGAATTTTTAATTTTTTTTTAATGTAGGGACAGCGGCCTGTCCTGGCGGATGGGCTCAAGTGTGCGACTGTAAACGCGACAGTTTCTGGGTTCGACTCCCACTCCAGGTGGATATCCGGTCGTGGATCCAGGATATGAGAATATTAAATAATATTTAGTATTTTCATTTCTTCGCTCTGGTTACAAGGCTAAGCGCGGCATTGAGTTCCGCCACTCAGAACGCAATTTCTCAATTCGGTGGAAAGTGGGGAACGTAAATATGCAAAGATAACTCAGGTTCCCCCTGCCTATCCTACTATATAATGCTGCAGTTAAATAAGAAAATCTTAGTGCCTGAATGAGGCTTTCATGGCGCTGTGGGACAGTGTTAATGTAAGCATGATAAGTTGTGGATGATTCCCACTAGTGGGTTATATTTGTATTATATTTATATTATTTTCGTTTATCAACTCTAGTAAAACAAAGCATGGCGTTAAGCTCCCCACGCACCACGTAGCCTCGATTACGTCTCGATTACGGTTATTAAATACTGAAAGGAGTGTCTTAACACTAAACCCTTTCTTACCTCCTTTTCTATAAGAAACATTTAATTTCCCATTTAACGTTAAAATATATATTGTCATGTATCTATAAGTTTCTTACAATTCAAACGCTGTAGTCTAACGACACGTGTGATATACATCTAGGCATTGTGAACATGCCTGAGTACGTCGCCTTCGTTGATAGATTCTATATCGAAGCGACTTGCTTGTTTGCATATTGGTATCTTGTTACGATTTTTTTTAAGGAAAGTAATTAATTTTGACAATTTAATTTGTATTTGTATTAACGCCTGTCGTGGCGCAGAGGCACAAGCGTGTGACTGTAAACGCGACAGGTTGTGGATTCGATTCCCACTCCAGGAAATGGAATTTTTCATTTCCTGGGTTTGGTAACACAAGGCGTGGCGTTGAGTTCCGCCACTCAGCACGCGATGTCTCAATTCAGCGGAAAGTGGGGAACGGAGTGTCTTAAGATTAGGTTCTCAGATTTCCTTTGCCTACCCTGCTATATGCGGTACACAGCGTGAAGCTATGTATGTATGTAATTTGTATTGGAAACTTCGTCTTAATAGTAGGTGCTAAATAAGTTAACGTGAGGTTAATTCACCGTTAAAATTTTTTTGATTTATTTGAAGAAGTATCTAAGTTTATAGCTTTTATTAGTAATTATTTAAATATATATATATTTAAATTTGGTTATGTAGAAGGAGGGCTTCGGACAGTGGAATTAATGTCCGTTTAAAAGGGCCGCTTAAGCCTACACTTGGGACACAATTTCCAGATATTGCTTAAAGCCCCTCTCCCTGTACCTGTATGGTGAAACCATGGAATCCTATGGAGTCTCTTCTCATAAAGCATTATACAGTATTTTAAATAGAAGAACGGAGTAGCTTATCACTACAAGCACATATAAAGATAAAAAGTTCATAATGCCTATGAAAGAAGTTTTAGTACATAGAAATAATTTAAATTTTCAGTGCTAAGATATTCTATCTCGCATTGCAGTTACAATGGTATCGTGATCGACGTGGGCGGCATTGTTTACTTGTGTAAGTCCTACATTCGATGCCAGATCCGGTAGTTAAATTGTTATGAACATATATTATCTGCAGATTTAGGATATAGAGAGAGAAATAAAAAAAAAACTAGGAGTTTGCGTGGTGGGTAATAGATGAATAATCGTGTTTTTTTATATAAGTACATACATACATACATAACTTCACGCTGTATCCCGCATATAGCAGGGTAGGCAGAGGAAACCTAGTGTTAAGACACTCCGTGTCCCACTTTCCGCCGAATTGAGGCATTGCGTGCTGAGTGGCGGACTCAATGCCGCGTTTTGCCTTGTTACAATGAAAATACTAAATTTACATTTCCTGAAGTGGGAATCGAACCCATAACCTGTCGCATTAACAGTCGCACGCTTGTGCCTCTGCGCCACGACAGGTGTTTTATATAAGTTTCAGCGTTATTTGAAGCTATCGAGGCACGGATGAAAAGTATTTTACTATACGATAGTTGCGAGTTCGATTTCTACCAAAAGTCCAAGTGGACCAATAGTCTTAGGTCCTAAATCATAACATAATTTTATTTTGTAACTTCACGCTTTTTCCTGCATAGCAGCGTAGTCAAAAAGAATTTAGTGTCATGACACTTCGTTCTCCACTTTCCATTCGAATTTGAAAAAAATGAGTGTTCAGTGACGGGTCTCAACGTCACGCTTTGATTTACCAGTGCAAGGCAATAAAATTAATCTTAAATAAACATTACCCTAAGCGAGAATCGTACCCACAACCACTGCTTACAGTCATCTTTTATATGAAAATAAATTTTAAACTGTCCTAAAACAAATTGGGTTTTCACTACGTATTCGCTATCCGAATTAGATCTTGTAATACAACGATATCAGGATATATAGAGTCGATGCGATCGCCCACTGAGCGATAGAGGATTTATGAACACTATCTGCGCTCGTCTTAATTTACTGCTAAGGCTGAGCTCACATGGACATATTAACTAAAATATGTAAGTAAAATACATTTATTACATTGTTAAAGTTATATTAGCGAACGAATTTAAAGTAATAAATATGAAAAAGCCTGTCGCGGCGCAGAGGCACAAGCGTGCGATTGTAAACGCGACAGGTTGTGGGGTTCGATTTCCACTCTAGGAAATAGAATTTTTAATTTCCTGTACCAAACCGGTAACTAGGCAAAGCCCGGATTTTGAGTTACGCCACTCAGCACGCAATGCCTCAATTCGGCGAAAAGTGGGGAACGGAGTGTCTTAACACTAGGTTCCCTCTGCCTACCCTGTTATATGCGGGATACAGCGTGAAGCTATGTATGTATGTATGTTAATATAAAAAAGTATTCTGCATAGCAAGGTTTTCAGAGTGGACCTAGTGGGCACTCCGTTCGCTGTTTTCCGCTCGAATTCTACATCTTATGTGTTAAGTATCGGATTTCATCGCCGCGCTACGTCTCAGAAATGAAAATAAATTAAATATAATCATACCCTCAAGTGGGAATCGAATCCACAACCTATCGTGTTTTCAGTTTACACATTTCTAACAAATGAAACGACAGAACACGTCAATTACACCTAAAAATCAAACAGGAGACCTTCGGGCCGAGGTGTGATAACTGTGAACACACTGTGTGTTTTGGGTTCGATTCCCATTCGAGCGAATAATAAAGTATATTTAAATTATTAATTTTTCGCTATGACGAGACAAATCACAGATTCGAATACGGACAAAAAGAGAAGTACTTCAAAAAAAAAAAATAAAGCAAGCTCTATTTGCATAAAAGTAAATGTTAGACAATAAAAAGCAAGCTAACTCCATACCATGCGAGTTCCTAGCAAGCGTTATCTGAACACGTGTAACCAGATGCCCAGATACACTAGATACGATGCATTTAGTTCTACAAGTACGTGGCTACATGAACGTAGATAGTGGACCCGTTTAAATGTCTACTTTATTTCCTTACTTATTTGCTTTTATTTTTAATTTATACAATGCACTGTTATAATTATATATTTAAATATACTAGAGGTCCTGTTAACGCGTAAACAACGCGTTTTCTATCAATGTATATGTCACTTTATATAAACATGGATTTCAATCCATGGTAGTGTGTGTATCGTTTATTCTGTTAATTTAATATACTTTTTATGCATTATTTAAAAAAAATGATAACATTCTGAATTCCTTCTCTATATAAATTATAAGCGTCCTCCGTCCGCGTAATTTTAGTAAAAAGGGGTACAAAGTTTTTGCTTCATAAATATATAGATACGATTAGTGTGGAGTGCGGTGTTGAGCTCCGCCACTTAATACGCAATGTTTCGACTTTGTCTTGACATTGGGTTCTTCTTAAATTATGACGAAAAAAAAATTGTTTCCATCTATTTAAAGCCATAAGTTGAGTGTGAATAGCTTGATAAGCCGAGTTTAATAATATTAATAGGAATTAACGTTGAATTATGTTTAAGAAGTATAATTGACTTTTTTTTTTGCAGAGGGAACCCGAGAACCTAGTGTTAAGACACTCCGTTCTTTTTCAACAAATCCGTTCCCCACTTTCCGCCAGATTGAGGCATTGCGTGTTGAGTGGCGGAACTCAACGCCGCGCTTTGCCTTGTTACCAAGCCCAGAAAATGAAAATACTTCATTTCCTGGAGTGGGAATCGAATCCACAACCTGTCGCTTTACAGACCTACCCTGCCGCTACTTCTGCCTACCCTGCTGTATGCGGGATACAGCGTGAAGTTAAAACAAAAAAAAAAAGATATGTGTATTAAATGTATTGATAAATATTATATACTTATTATAAGAAAATAAAATTTGCTAATTTTAACCGCTTTTAAAAAAGGAGGAGGTTATCAATTCAACTGTATTTTTTTATGTTTCTTATATAAATATGTATGGCCAGTCGAGTCGCAAAGTTGTGCCTCTGTGTGTATACAACAGTCAGCGCAACCGGTAGTAACTTGGATTACGCTAGGAAATATAAATATTTAATATTTTTATTAATTAATACTTAATATTTTAATTTCCTCGCTCTGGTAACAAAGAAAAGCGCGGCGTTGAGTTCTACCATTCAGCACGCAATGTCTCGATGCGGTGGAAAGTGGGGAACAGAAATGTCCTCGTTCTTCCATTCAAACATTTCAACAAAATATTACTCTAAATAAAAATCTAATTTAAAATGCTATGATAAAATATAATATGCAGTTTTTATCTTGCGAACTAACTGCTGAAGGTAGGTTTATACTGGTAAAATAAAACGTAGAACCATTTAGTTATAAAAAAACCGAGTTCAACACTAGCAGGATATTTTAAAATATGTTTAGGTAGAGAGAGGAGCGCGGACAGTGGAGGTGAACATTAATACGCATTTTAAAGGGGCCTCTTAAACCTAGACTCGGATCGTAAGTTTCAGGCACTCTCCAAACTCCTCTCTGCAACGCGAAGGGCACCCCCACGGTGTATCCATAGATTGTTAAGGAATTCCTTCTCATTTCTCTTCCACCCAAACATTCTAACCAAATATGATTATAAATCCAAATATAATTCAAAATGCTATCATAAAATATAATATGCGGTTTTTATCGTGCGAACTAAGCGCTAAAGCTTGGTTTATACTGGTAAAATAAAACGCAGTGCGGTGTGGCGCGGCGATAGCGCCCGCCTGATGGATGCGCCGCGCCGATAACGCCTTTGACTTACGCTACCAAAAGGTAAACACTGCTAGTATGTACTCGATTACACTGCCTTCTAATATTTTTCTCTTTTCGGTATATCATATTATGTATGGATGGTGTATGTATAGTTGTGTAGTTGATTATGATAGTTTTAAATTCGATTCCTTTCCTATAATAACTTATTGCACGTCTGTAATTTTTTTAGTAAAAAAAAATTAAAATAAGTTCAATATTTCAAATCTATCAGGCATCCTGTGAATATCTTCACATAATTTAATTTTTTTTTCAATATTTTTTTTTGTTTTCGTAAAAGCAAAGAGCATTGTGTTTGCCACTTTATGTAAGATGACTATAAAATTGGTGGATGGTATAAATGAGTGTAGTTTTGTTATGTTTCTACAAAAAAATAAATTAAAAAAAAGTCTTTTATGATTTGATAAAATATTTTTTTAACGTATGTATAAACGCAAAATGCGAAATAAAAAAATTATAGTTCAAAAATTAAAACAAACTTTATATAAACATTGTTAACTATATTTACATACAAAAAAGATAATAAGTATTTAAACTTTCTCTTTATCAGTAAAACTATTCATAGTACAAATCTATAACAGATAGTAGTGTTTAACCGCGGCTGTTATTGGGCGTAGAATAAAACTGGCACTCTGTGTTCGAGATAACGGTCTGATGGATGCTGCTATGATATTGCATATAGTCGCTCAAATAATAGGAAGAGCTTTTAATACAGAAGTAAGTATGCTTACAAATTTTATTAAAGATTAAAGTTTAACTTACTTCTGTAAGTTAGTTTCTATATAAAAAAACATAGTAAAAAATTGTTATATAGGTTGTCCCAAAATTAACGCAAGATTTGAATTAAATAGAAAATGCCATTTTTAGTCTTATAATAGCGAATGAATAATGAATATAATAGCAAATGGCGGCAAAGTCAAATCTTGCGTTAATTTTGGGACACCCTTTATTAGCGAAAATATCGTTTTATCTCGCATAGCAGGGTAGGAAAACAGAATTTATTGTCCAGACACTCCGTTCGTTGTTCTTCCCGAACTAGAGACATTGCGTTTTGAGTGGCGGAACTCAACCGTGTTTTTATTTTACGCAAGCGGAGAAATTAACATAATTAAGATGTTCGACTTAGAATGTAAGCCTGCTAAGTTAAGGTAAGGATTTCACACTAACAAAAACACACGAACATGAATTATCAGTTTTCTTTTAGAACTATCAAAAAAGCGTGAGAAAAATAGTCTCAGATTTATTAAACCTGTAGGGAACTGTTATATATCATTATAGTTTATTTAATATATATATTTTTTTTTTATTGATAACGGACGGCAAACGAGCAGAAGGACCACCTGATAGTAAGTGGTTACCTTCGCCCATAGACATCTACAACACCAGAGATGTTGTAGATGCGTTGCCAACCTAGAGGATACTGATGGAAGGGGGGACAATGTAGTAGTCCACTATCAAAACCACCACATTTTGGGGAAAGGATGGGTGGGAAAGGGGAAAATCTGGCAATAATAATATATTTTAACTTATATATTACACATACAAAATATTTTGTATGTGTAATATATATAAGTTATAATTGTGAACTAAAAAAAAATATTTACTTTTTCTTATGTATTTTTAAGTACAATAAAGAATATATCCTTACTAATATTATAAATGCGAAAGTAACTCTGTCTGTCTGTCTGTCTGTCTGTTACGCTTTCATGCCTAAACCACTAAACCGATTTTGATGAAATTCGGTATGAAGATAGAACTAAACTTGGGAAAGGACATAGGATACTTTTTATCGTGAAAAAAATGATAGAGGGGGTTGAGATAGGGGATGAAAGTTTGTATGGAAGTTCCTTACTGTCAAACATAAAAACCACATAAACCACTTAACCAATTTTGACAAATAGTCTAGACCTTGGGAAAGACTATAGGATACTCCTTATCATATCGCGCCATATAACCGAACTTCACGCGGGCGAAGCCGCGGGCGGAAAGCTAGTATATTATATATAATAGTTCCCTACATCACTCCCCTCCAATATAAATGTCTACATCAATATATTTGCTTTTCTTAAGTTAAATTTGATTTACTTAATAATATTAGCACGAGTTTTACACTCTAAGTCGTTGATATGACAATAATCTCCACACAATTACTTCACAGTAATAACTTAACAATATTATGTATTATAAAATAATTTAAACTAAGTGTACTATATCAGTTTCCTAACTAACTCATATTAGATGTAAGAGTGGCAGGTTAATAAAAACAATATAGCTAAAAGGCCGCCCAGAAAGGTGGAAACGTGCGGCTGGGAGATAGCGATGCGACCCGATACCGCCTTTGAGGCTTCACTAACTAGAGTGTCAACATATATGAGTATGTATGAATCGAATTGATTGACGAACAGATATGGTTTTATTAATATCTTTAAAGGCGTTAGAAAGTTCCTTTAACCGATTTCAAATAAAGGAAGTTTTCCATTCGATTTTTATTGGGTGTTATAACTGCATAATTTTTGACTGGATGAAGCAATTTTGATGATTCTCTTTTAATATGATAGCTAGTGCTTCTGATGTGGTCCTATTTTTTTTTATCTTCACGCTGTAACCCGCATATAGCAGGGTAGGCAGAGGGAACCAGAGAACCTAGTGTTAAGACACTCCATTCTCTTTCAACAATTCCGTTCCCCACTTTCCACCGAATTGAGTCATTGCGTGCTGAGTGGCAGAACTCAACGCCACGCTTTGCCTTGTTACCAAACCCAAGAAATGAAAATACTAAATTTTATATTTATAATTTTATATATATAATTTCATTTCCTGGAGTGCGAATCGAACCCATAACCTGTCGCGTTTACAGTCGCACGCTCGTGCCTCTGCGCCAGGACAGGCGTTTCTTAAAGTCTTTTTAGTTTTTAGGTCCTATTTTAATTTAGGTTATTGACGAGTAGTTTTTGAGTTATTCGTAATAATTTTACTTTTAAGAGGTTTTCATTTGAAGTATATTGTGTTATTTTTTGTTAAAATCTTAAATATTGCTAAGTACTTTCTTATTGATCGCTCTTATAAAGCAATTATATTACAAGATACTCATCATAATATTATAGCCAAGATATACAAAATCTTTGAAGATGATAACTATATTATTGCAAAGTTTCATCTAAATCCGTTCAGTAGGTGTTTCGTGTAGTAACAAACATCCAACCACACAAATATTCTCATTTCTAATATTAGTGGGATAGGATATTCTACTGCTTGGCTCTTGGCTTTGTTAACAGTGAAATTACTGAGCATAAAATTAAATGTCCTTTATGCTGTTTTTGGGCAAGATTTGCCAGTATATACAAAAAGTTATAAGAAAATAAATAAGATTTAAACAAAAATATCCATTGACAGTTGTCATAATAAAAAAAAATGTAAAAAGAATTAAAAAAAAACAATTATTATCTATTAAGTACTTAAACAAACTTTTAGAATTAGGGAAACCTTGACTGATAAGCCAAAACATTTATTCGTATATATTTTCTATAACAACATATCTAATAAGGTACTCTGATACACAGTTTAATTTTGTCAAAACATGGCTGACACGATAACAGCTTGCAATTTGAGTCATACGCCGATTTTGTCTCGACTTATCTTACAGAGCACTCCCCTTTATATGCGCGACGTAATCTGCGTTAAGGACACCCGCATACTGTGATTATTCACTCTAACGATAGATTATTTTTATAATAAAAAAAAATGTCGCTTTATGCCGCATAGAGAGTATATAGGGCCAAGACACTCCGTTCACCGCTTTGTACCCGAAATTGAGATATTGCGCGATAAGTGACGGAACTCAACGCTGCGCTTTGTCTTGCCACAGCGGAAACATGAAAATAATTTAAATGTAATCGTTCCCCGAGAGGGAATCGAACCCACAATCACTCGCGATTAGACGCTGTCCTGATGGCCTCTTTGGATTTTTATATTACATAATATTTTTAGATTTATTGTAAAATTTTGGGTTATGTGTTAATTTGGTCTATAAGGTATATTGCTGTCCATTTTGATAGTTTCATCTAGATCCATTTAATAGTTATTGTATGAAAGAGTGATTAAACATTTACTCTTCCTCACCAACTTTCAAATTTAAAATATGACTAGGGCCGTTTTGAAACATCGAAATTAATCAAATTGATAGATACTTCATTTTTGAAGAAAAAAAAAAAAACATTCACGTCATTTAATATTCATTGTTTAAAAATAGACATTTAATATAACGCCTGTCGTGGCGCAGAGGCACAAGCGTGCGACTGTAAGCGACAGGCCGTGGGTTCGTTTCCCACTCCAGGAAATGGAATTTTTCATTTCCTGGGTTTGGTAACAAGGCAAAGCGCGGCCTTGAGTTCCGCCACTCAGCACACAATGTCTCAATTCGGCGGAAAGTGGAGAACGGAGTGCCTTAACACTAGATTCCCTCTGCCTACCCTGCTATATGTGGTATACTGCGTGAAGCTATGTATGTATGTAAATATAGACAAAAAGAATACTAGTTAAAAGTTTTGTCAAGACGTTTAGGGACAATATCCTAATAAAAAACATGCTATTTGATCGATGAAAATAAAAATAAGTAATATAAACTACTTAAATATTAAACTATTCGTATTTAAAATAAAGTATAAACATACCAAAAAATATTTGAAAAAGCAACGCGTACAGCCATCCTTACCATAATGGGTAAGTGATTTATTTGTCTCTTTCGTATCTGATCGTTTTATCTCTCGATAGCGAGACGAATATAAAGTAATATATTATTAGCTTTATATCGAAACAACCGTTAATATTATAACTTGCAGAAAATTATTCGAACTATAACTCATAGGTTGATGAAATTAAATATATATTAATAAAGTTCTTATAAAAATGAAATATATTGACCACGTAAATAGGTAAGAAATGCTGAAATTTAACAGTTTTTTAATAAAATTATTTCTAGAAGTCTCTAAAAAAACATGTAGTCACGAGACGTAGAGAAGAAAAAAAATTATTACAAAAAAGAAGTAGTCAAAATTCATAAAGAATAGCATGGAGTCAACGGCATGGCATCAGAGCGTCATGCCGTTTACCGTGACGGTAAACCAATCGTTTCATAAAATTATAAAGTTACTTATAAAAGAAAATAAAATATTATAAGCATATAAATAGATATAAATTTAGCAAAATTTAACTAAAACTAATTCTAGAAGTTATTAAATAAAAAACAGGTCTTTACGGAACGCTCGCCAAGTATAAACCATTCAAATTAAAATAAGGTCTTATAATTAATAAAAAATAATAGAGAACAGCGGCGTTAATAATTGCATCAAAGCGTCATGCTATTTACCGTGACGGCAAACCAATAGTTTCACATGAAAAACTTAAACCAAAAAATTGTAATGATATCGACACACTTGTATATGAACGGTAGCATATATGATGTCATCAGACCATCATACCATTCACAGTGACGGCAAAACTCATATCAAAAACTTAAATTAACCAATAAATTCTAATATTATCAAGACACTTATACATAACGTTATACAAATCGCACCGTGCGAAGCTGTCCTTAACGTAATGGCGATGTGATTCATTTGTCTCACGGCTATCCGAATGTTTTAAGCTTATCCCGCGATAGTCGGAATGGATGTTCGTCTGTTAACTGCAATCACCAGATAGCAGATACCATTAGGTGCTATATGCGCGTTGATAATTATTAACGAATATGGTTAATATCGATATCTCGTAAGTGCATGGTAAATTTAAAATCGATTATTAGGTAGGTAAGGCTATCGTGTTATTGTTGTGGACAACACTATTTCTGTAACGGTGCAGTTGTTGTTAATGTCTAATAAGAGTTCTTAAAAAAAAGAAATTAAAAACATTTTAAGTTTTTCTCCTTAACTACCCCGCTAGCGTGAATCTAATTAAGTAGTGAGTAAGTATAGAAATTTGAACGTAACGGGACACGAACCTACGTCTCTTGGAAACCGTCTAAACGTTCTGACCATTAAGCTATGCGTTTACAGTGGCTATAAGCTTTCTAAAAATGATTTTTTCTGCTAAGTATGTAATTGACATTTAAAAAAATAAAAATAAGCAATTTTTGAGTTTAGCTAAAAGTAGAAATTTGAGTGGCCTATCAGTAGTTTCTTTCTGCCGCTTTTATACAAAGTGTTCTCGCCGCATACAGCAGGGTAGGCAGAGGGAACCAGACCAGACCAACCTAGTGTTAAGACACTCCGTTCTCTTTCAACATATCCGATCCCCACGTAAAAAAATTAAAATCGATATTACGGGAATACTTGATTATAATATCAAATTACATAAACATAAATTTTGATATTCATTTGGCTATCATATTGCCTGAGACCGTTATATGGACACTACTTCTAGACACACAGATAACAAAGTAAGGCTATATTTTCATCGTCATATCTTCCGCGTTGCTGTATTTGCCACATGACTAACTAACCAATGCGAGATCATTATAAGTTTAAATCATACTTAGGTAATGTTAACATTTGTATTTTCGTTTCTCCTGTCTAATTTGTCAAAGCGCTAAGTTGGGTTTCGTCACCCAGTACGTTATATATTGAAAATGGTAGAAGCATGGAGAATTGGAACCTACGTCTAAATTTAATCTAACATAAAAATTTTAAAGATGAAAGTTCTAGAAAATTATAAACACATTCTTGCACGCTCGAAGCGCCATAATAAAATAACTGAATTGAACTTAAACATATTATTAAGCAAACCTAATTGAATCGGTGAGTGCAGAAACAACGTAAGTCACAAAAAATGCAAAAAATCGTAATTGATTTAAACTAGCTTAGAAAGGCAAGATGCGTGTTGTTTTTCTCCCTACTGCAAAATTTGAAAATCCGGACCTACGTTAGTGTCCTCGTTGATGCGTTAGCAACGCGTTGCGTTGCGTTGCAACGTATATGTCACTTAACATGGATGTCAAGCCATGGTAGTGTGTGTAACATTTATTTCATTAGTTTAATATATTTTTATGTATTATTTTAAAAATACATTATCATTGTGCACTTCTTCTCTATATTAACTACAAGTGTGCCAAGTTTCATGCTCCGTCCGCGTAATTTTCGTAAAAAGGGATACAAGTTTTTGCTTTACGTCTAATAAATGAACCAACAACCATCGTCCAAACCTCTAACCACCAAACAACGTAGGATAAACAAAATATTTCACACGGCAGTTATCAATGACATTAAGAGTGTCGTCCACGAATGCCGAAGTGCAATCTTATCTGAGCTCGCAACGTTCGCGACACCGCCGCGACATTAGACGTGTAACTAACATAACAGTTTAATTAGAAGAACATCTAAAGCGTATTACTTGCAATGTTTGGTGTTTGGCGTAAGTGATAGCATTGTGAGTGTTTGGACACTCATTTAGAAAGTTATTATTATGTGATGAGGAAGGTAGAGTCTATCTGTGACTATTTTAAAGTAAAAATATACAATATTTGTTACTTATTACACGTATTTTGGATAATTCACACATTGTTTTACAAAATTATAGCTTATCTTATAACTACATTTATCCTTACAAACCTTCGCGTTTATAATATTAGTAGAATATGCATTTTTAACATAGCTCTCGTTAAATAAGCTTGTAAATTCCTGTTTGCTATCTACGTTTTCGGTGTGATTGGGAATATTATCCACCAGTCACCATTAAATGCTTGGGCGTTAAGAGGAGAACGGAGAGACGTTAAAGTGAGCCAATAGACTAATTACTGAGGATGTTAAACATCGTGCAAATTGGAGTAGATTAGCTAAATGGCCGACCCTGGCTAAATGTTGGGATTAACGCCAGGAAGGCGAAGTCAATGTCAATATTAGTAAAAATATTTTCATGCAAAATATTGCTAAAACCATATGACTCGCACTGTCAGGAACTTATTAGATCTCAAGTAGACCCAAGCTTCAATCGGCTTTTTACTTACAACAAGAACCATTGTACAGCAGAAAAACAATGAGAAAAGAATACATTTTTCACCTTACACCTGTCCTGCACAATAAAAGCAATGTTTTGTTAAGCAAGACTAATTAAAATCTGGCAACTTGCGCCAAACGGCAACAGAACAAGTTTGGCTAGCGCCGTATTGGAGATCCAAACTTGGTATCACCACGTATCTACGTCTTTGAGCACGTACTTGTAGAGTATAGAAGTCAGAACATTGTGCTTAATGGGAAACTGTATTAGGATATTATAAGATAAATGTTATTAGCTGCCTGCCATAATGCATAATGCATGCAGAGCCAATAGTTTTGTTAGGTATTTGTATAAAGTTTCAATATATCATATATATACGAATTCGGCGGAAAGTGGGGAACGGAAATGTTAAAAGAGAACGGAGTGTCTTAACACTAAGGTCTCTGGTTCACTCTACCTACCGATGCGAGGTAAGGCGTGAATCTGTATGTTCATATGTATTATTTTTTTCCATACGTTTTGCTAACTATTACATCCTTTAAAACAGAAAAGACAGACAAAAGTTAAGTGACTTTATAAATAATGTTAATTTACTACTTTTTTCATTAAATTTAGTGAACCGGTGGTAAATTATTTGACGTTCAAAAAATTAAGCTTGCAACTTCTTATTTTGAATAAAATTATTTGACTTTGACTTTGACTTTATTGGGTTAACAGGAATTTCTATATTTAATTTTGTCTAAAGATATATTAGAATAGAACAATGTGTAAGTTTTAGTTTTAGACATCTATTTGATAGTAATGTTTGATTTTACAATAAAAAAACAGTTTCACATTATTTTCCGCATAGCAGTGTAGTCACAGCGAATTTAGCGTTAAGACACTCCGTTCACCTCTTTCCTTCTTGGAACGTAACGCCGGGCTTTGTCAAAGCTTTGTTCATTGGTAAACCAATGAAAGAAAGAAAATAACATAAACATAATCATTTCCCCGGGAGGAAATAGACACACCAATCTCGTTTACAGTCAGTCAGTCAGTCCTTCTATTAGAAGAAAAAAAATATATTAAAAATTATCATTAGTTATTCTTCATTTTTTCTCAAATCTTGAATGGCAGCTATCTTATAGCAGTGTTCCCAAAACTTACATATTTATTTAAAGCGTTCAAACAAACCAGATAGCGAGTTCGGAACTACTCGTGGCTATCTGGTCGGAATATATCACAGCGTATCTGGGAGCCGAACAAAGTAAAACTTTGAGATACCGTCGCGTATCGCTGGCGAAATTTTAAACTGAAACTATAAAATAGGAAAATATAAAAGAAGCTAACTTGGCACAGTGGTTAATGGTTTTGGTGTTAGAAGTGGGTTCAATTCGTTTTAGAATTTTTGTTTTTTTTTCGAACTTGTTGGAAATGCTGTTGACCCTGTTGGTTTTTACAGCGATAACGGGGGTGTGAGGGTAGAGAGTACTCAGTCCCTGCGAAAAATACAAGCGCTACGTTGATTTCCGCCGCTTAAGACGCAATTTCTCGATTTCGGGCAGAAACTGGAAAACGGAGTGTCTTGACACTAAGTTCTCCCTGAATACCGGGTGAAAGCGGGAAGTAAATGTAATTTTTTCAGCTTTTTTAGCCTTAAAAGAATATTGTAGGCATCAAACCCTTGGTACGACATACCAAATATTTGCAATGAAAATGGGAAAACTTTTCTACTTTCGATATCAAATAAACAGTTTTTCTTGACACAAGGTTGCGACCTGCTTTGCTGTCTGTAAGAGCGTTCCGTCAGAGTCAAAGGTGAATTTCTAGTGATGTGTGGCCTAGCGGCAGTAGGTCAGTTGCGAACTTCTGAGTCATGTTTTGGGCTTTTCTGTGAATATATGTTTATGTAATCTAATTTTGAGTAAGTTGAAGTTAAATTACCAATTCTAGGACATTTCACTTTAAAGGCCAAGGTCATGGGTTCGATTCATGCTTGGAACAGTGATTTTGTTTTGTATCGCCATTTAAATTGCCATGTTTCAAATTCGGGCTCGAATTGGAAAAAGGAATACATTGTCACTAGGTTTTCTGTGACTACCCTGCTATTTTTTTTTCATTTACTATTTACAATAAATTTGGAAGTAGGAATATATATGATAATTGGCATACAAAAAGTTTATTCAAAGAAGTGGAGAAAGCCAATATTTTTCATCGTAATAAAAATCTTACTACAAATATTATGTGTTTAACATACATTTTTGTATAAAATTACATATATGTTACTAAGGCAATTCGAATTTTAGTTTAACGGGTCTACTAATATTAAAAAAAAAAAAATACCACAATTATACCAACCTACAAATAACGGTTAAGTCAATAAATTAATTGATTTAATTAAGATAACGAGAGAACGTAAAATATCTGGGCAATAACTAGAAAAAAATTTCGATGTAATCGCTTACGCTATGTAAGTAAACCTTACACAAATTCACCACAAGTATCCATTACGATGATTTGTTGGCGCAATTTGTTTTACGTTGTCGGTGATTAGAGTCGGCATACAGTACCGACAGGATTAGGGCGAGTGGCAATTTTATTTTGTGACTATCGTGACAATGACGTGACAATGGAGTGATTGGCACTATGTCCTCTTTACTTGTGTCTCTCATAGTGGAACTATCAGTGGCGAGGGGTCAATTTTAGTTAGGCAAGCCGGTAAGCTTAGAAAAGCCGGTGTATATTTAGGGAAGCCGGTACATACATTTAGGGAAGCGGGTATATTTAGGGAAGCCGGTATAAGATGTGAAGGTATTTAGTAATCAATTCACCATCGAATTTTGGTGATGATCTTTTTTTTATAGGGTGTTTAAAAAGTCAGAGTTTGTTTTTGCAATTTTATACCCATTATTTTCCTGGCGACTTTAAGTTAGGCAAGCCGGTGGGAACCGTGTTGTATGGACGCCTCGCAACTGGTATTTATCTGGTTTTTACCTATCAATCCTCCTTCGTGTGTTTTCCATAAAAAAATATATATACATTCTCCAGCCAACAGTGTGCACACACCACTAACTCAGTATATCGTATTAAAAATGGATACGCATACAGCAATTACGGCGTCTTATCATTTCTTGATCTCATTTCAAATTAGTATTGTTGAAATTAATCATTTACATTAAATATTAGGATTCGTAGCATAATATTTGATTTCGATATATATTTTAAGCCTTGAAAGTAACTAAATAAAATGTATTACGTTAGATAACATAATAGTTAAAACTTGAACTGATTACGTGATGGGTGCAGGTTCGATTTTAACCTTTGTATTGTTTGGACACATCTTCATTTAAAATTGTTATAAGTGAGTAAGTCATATTAGATTATATTAAGTAATGAATATTAAAAAGTTATAATAATATTACGTAAAATAAACCAACGCCTGTCGTGGCGCAAAGACATAAGCGTGCGACTGTAAACGCGACAGGTTGTGGGTTCGATTCCCACTCCAGGAAATGGAATTTTTCATTTTCTGGGCTTGGTAACAAGGCAAAGCGCGGCGTTGAGTTCCGCCACTCAGTACGCAATGCCTCAATTCGGCGGAAAGTGGGGAATGGAGTGTCTTAACACTAGGCTCCCTACTGCCTACCGATACAGCGTGAAGTATAAGCCAAAAAAATAAATATTCACGATTATTCCGCTTAAAATAATTTTAATAAAAAAAGATTTTACTACCTTCAACCACATCATATAATAACACATTTAATTAAATCCAAAAAAGACCGGAAACAAAAAAAAAATGTCAAGTATCAATTTAATTTAATATAATATCAAAAATAAGCGTTACACAACCATTTAAACCTGAAACTGAAACCAATGAAACAGCGGAAGTGTACCTGTTTTTTGAACATGTCCCATACGATAAGGATCAGGAAGCCTATCTACTAACTCAGGAGTAAATAAGTGCGGATGCATTAAGTCGGGCGGCAGGTGGCCTTCCGCCCGCCCTGTATCGCAGATAGCGTTAACAGCCGTTAGCCGCCGTTAGCCGGCGTTAGCGGCTGTAACGACGCCGTTAGACGCGGCCGCTTCCTCGCTTTTGTGATAGTTAAGATCGGTGGCCGATCGTAAATCTGTTGTTCATTTATTGGGAACTGACTGAGATAAGCGTTTGGTCACGTTGAGTTATGTAGTCTGGTGTTTTTGAGTTTTCTTTGAATATGACTGTTGTGGAGTAACTTTAGAATTAATTATATATATTATTTTGTCTTATTTTATTGTAAATATATGTCTCTTTATTTCTAAATAAGCAGACGATATCTATATAAATACTCACACAAAGCTATGTAAGCTTCACGCTGTATCCCCCATATAGCAGGGTAGGTAGAGGGAACCCAGTGTTAAGACATTCCGTTCCCCACTTTCCGCCGAATTAATATTTGATATAAATACTCTTTAAATATTTTTTGTAAAAAAAGGTTAAAAGTAGTCTAAAATTTGTAAATCTGACTAAATTAGTTTAGTCATTTATTAACCAATTACCCCTTACAAGTAAACTTTTGAAAAGTATATTTCTGCTTTTAAGCTACAATTATCTATACTTATACCTGTATAAAACACTTGTTTTACTGTGTAACTGACAAACAATGTTCAGGCCAAACTACTTGCTATAGAAAGCTGAATTTTGGTTAGTGTCCTTGAGGAGAGGGGATCACTAAGACTAGAATGTAGAATGTGAAAACGGGTAGAAACTGGGATTACGACGGGATTTCTGGTTTTATAGTCCATGCATTTAGGGAATGCATGAAGAGGTTAATGACTGTGGACGAGGCGAAAGAGGTATACAGGGACCGTAGCATTTGGCGCTCCGTTCTCTCTGACTACCCCACTAGGGATAAAGCATGAAGTTAAGTGCAAATCAAGTAATAGAACATAGCTAGTTTATATGTAAACTTGAACATTTTTTTTAAAACAAAATGGACGATTCAGTGAATAAAAACCAATCCAAAATTCATCTTAAAAATATACATAATGTCCTATCTATTAAAAATCATCACAAACATAACATAGTGGAAAATTATAAATGTTCCATGTTAAAATTATAAATTTCGCAGATAAACGCAACAGTCCATTAGCGGCGTCTACCTTCGATGCCGTATTCAATTAGACGCGATAACATCGGATAGTTGGCCCCGTTAAATGCTTTATACATTGTGAGGGGTTTCTTGGGGGGTTGCATGCGAATGTTTGTAAACACTACTCATTTCATTGTTATTTAGATGTAAAAAAAATTAAAATATGTTATAATTTAATAAATAAACCCCTGTCGTGGTGCAGAGGCACAAGCGTGCGACTGTAAACGTTCGATTCCCACTCCAGGAAATGTAAGTTTAGTATTTTCATTTCCTGGGTTCGGTAATAAGGTAAAGCGCGGCGTTGAGTTCCGCCACTCAGCACGCAATGCCTCAATTCGGCGAAAAGTGGGGAACGGAGTGTCTTAACATTAGGTTCCCTCTGCCTACCCTGCTATATGCGGGATACAGCGTGAAGCTATGTATGTATGTATGAATTTACTAAATAATTAATTAAATTTATTCATATGTAAATAAAAGAAAATAAGATTTCTACGTATATAAATTGAAGCTACATAAGGCAGTGGAAAATATCTGTCTTTAAACAGGAATTATTGTAGGTTCGATTCCCATGAACTAGGAATTATTTTTAAACGATTTTCATTTTAATAACCCTGTTAAGTCAAGCGCGGCGTTTAGTTTCGCCAATGATCACGTCATGCCTCATATTCGCGAGGAAAACCCGGAAAGGAGAATCTTTTAACATTAGATTGTATCTGTCTTTTGGAGTATTCTTTTTATGGAGAAAAAAACACAAAACTGTAAAAAAAATATGTAAATAAAGTATGTTTTTTTATGCTATTATTATATTTACTATAAATAATTAATAACCATTACGTTCAGCTTTTATGAAGTTATTAGTTGTTCCATTTTACGACGTTCCGAGATCACATAAAACTTAGCTTAGTTCGTCTTAAATAGAGCGATTTCAGTAAAATCTATAGTAAATATTTATGCTCGTAAAAACTTGTATTATAATAATTTGTTAGATTTGGTACACTAAGATTATATATAACGCCTGTCGTGGCGCATAGCACAAACGTGCGACTGTAAACGCGACAGGTTGTGAGTTCGATTCCCACTCCAGGAAATGTAAAATTTATTATTTTCATTTCTTGGGCTTGGTAACAAGGCAAAGAGCGGCCTTGAGTTCCGCCACTCAACACGCAATGCTTCCATTCGGCGGCAAGTGTATCCCGCATATATACTTTTATTATTTTTTTGAAATAAAAAAATGTGTTTAAGACTGTTTAGATACTTATCGCCTGTCGTGGCACAGAGGCACAAGCGTGCGACTGTAAACGAGACAGGTTTTGGGTTCGATCAACCACTCCAGGAAATAGAATTTTTCATTTCCTGGGTTTGGTAACAAGGCAAAGCGCGGCGTTCCGCCACTCAGCTCGCAATGCCTCAATTCGGCGGAAAGTGGGGAACGGAATTGTTGTAAGAGAACGGAGTGCCTTAACACTAGGTTCTCGGGTTCCCTCTGCCTACCCTGCTATATGCGAGATACAGATACATATAAAAAAAAAAGATTATATATAAAAGAATGGATTCGTTCACATAAATTAATAGTTCACTTTCTTGAAAATGTAAAGCGAGAATATAGTAACTGTTTTCTACTGAAAAAATATACTTAATTCAATTAGACTAGTACCGCTTTCGAATTAACATAAAAATGTCAGTATTATAGAGGACTCCAGGAAACGCGGTGTTGAGTTCCGCCACTCAACATGCAATATCTCGATTTCAGACCGAAAGAGGAGAACGGAGCTTTTCTATTGTGCTTTTTTGTATCATAAACACATAATTAATATAAAAATTCCAAAAGCACACGATTATATCAACGTTATCGGTGATAAAAACTCAACTACCGTTGACGTGTGGCGCTGGCCGAGTAAACGCTGTTATGTACTGGCTAAATAAATCGTTAGTACCGCGTGAGCTGAGCGCGAGATACGGCACGTAGTGGTTACTGATGTTAACACACTGGATGTGTTTAGTGCGTAGTTTTTATTCTTTTTTTATGTTGTAATGGAGAGTTAAGCGGAGAGTTTGCTATTTAGTTTTAAATTATTCATTTATTTAAAAAAAAAAAACGCCAGGTTGTGGGTTCGATTCCCACTCTAAGAAATGAAATTTTTCATTTCCTGGGTTTGGTAACAGGGTAAAGCGTGGCGTTGAGTTCCGCCACTCAGCATGCAATGCCTCAATTCGGCGGAAAGTGGGGAACGGAGTGTCTTAACACTAGGTTTCCTCTGCCTACCCAGCTATATGCGGGGTACAGCGTGAAGCTATGTATGTATGTACGTATGTATGTTTAAAAGGAAAACTATTTTTTTACATGAAAATTAATGTTTATTCCAGCTTCACGATTTTGCCTCATATATAGGTAGGGTAGGGTGAAAGACTAGTGTCGAGACACTCTGTGCTCTATTAAATACATATTATAAGTTCGTGTTTTAAGTTTTAGTCTATATATTAATCCATGAAAGAAAAACTTTGGATTCCTTTTTATGTGGACGGAGGAGAACGAAACTTGCTACACTTATAGTTTATATAAGGAGGGAGTGCACAATGATAATATAATTTTAAAATAATGCATAAAAATATATTAAATTAATAAAATAAATGTTACGCACACTACCATGCTTCGACATGCATGTTTATATAAAGTGACATATACATTGATACACAATGCGTTGTTAACGCGTCAACGAGAACTTTAGTTTTTATAAATAAATCTAGAAGACGATCATTTTTAGTTACTTTATTTGTATATTAAAATAACCTCAAACAAACAAAAAAAATCTTGCATATTAATATAATATATATATATTTTACCATTTCAATTTAAAAAAAAGCACATCAAAAATATATTACCATTTTTTTACCACTTCCAGTAAGCTGGTAAATCTAAACGTCGCGTCGCCTAAAGCTGTGCCCGAACAAACTAATACAAAGAATTATTATCAGTGATCCTCGTGGTATGAAATGGGTGTATGTAGCATTTGTGATAACGGAAACTGCGTTGGATCACAAATATATTCGACACTACGTCTTTTAGTATTTATAATTTGTACTTTTTAGGAGTTTTTTAAGTTAAAATATGGAACTATAGCGCAGTTGAATAAGGTAGTAAAGTCACATTGCATTAGAATTGCACACTAGAAATATATTGATAAGTTGACTTGTTACCTTTTTTTAAATATGATTAGGTATTAGAATTGTTTTATTTTTTTTGAGCTTTACACTGTATCCTGCATATGGCAGGGTAGGCAGAAGAAATCTGAAAACCTAGTGTTAAGACACTCCGTTCCTGACTTTCCACCGAATTGAGGCTAAGTGGCGGAACTCAACACTGCGCTTTGCCTTGTTACCAAACCCAGGAAACGAAAATATTAAACTGTTTTTTTATTTATTGTGTAATAATATGATTTAGTAAAAAAAATAAGCAAATTAAACACTTTTGTGTAAAATAGTATTTAAACAAAAGAAAAATAAATATAAAAATACCTGCCTTCAAAACCGCTTGATGACTAAATATGTATGTATATATTTAGATTACCTACTAATTGTCTACCGGATTTAGACAAAGTGCGGTGTTAAATTCCGCCAGTCAGCACGTAATATCTCTAAAATGTATGCGTATTATGAAATAAGAATTTATAAGCTAGTTTAGTCTATATTTTCTTTTAATATTCTTATATTTATACTAAATATAACTTTTATTTATATTTTAAAAACGACTTGAACGCTATCTTCTTAACGGCGTCTCTTGTAACTGCTAGTGTTCTTATCTGTACATGCAATTGTTTTGCAGCATCAATGTGCCCGCGGGATGCTGAAGATCTAGGAATTGCGCGTGAGCCTTTTGTTTTTACTTTAGAGATAAAAATGTATATGTTAATTTCTTTGTATTATACTTGTGTACTACGGTTTGGGGGTAGTTTTATTGGGTATTTTTAATTGGGTAATTTTTATAAGGCTATAGGGATAACGTCTGTCTGAGAATGCGAGTGCGATGCGATGCTATCTAGTAAGATTAAACGCGGCGTTTAGTTCCGCTATTCAAAATGTGATGTCTCGAATGTAGGTAGAAAATGGAGAACGGAGTGCCTTGACATTAGGTTTTCTCTGATTAATATGTTATGTAGACGAAAGCGTGAAGCTGATAATAAGAATCAATACGTTGCTCTTTATATATGTAGGTATATTGAAAGAGGTTATGTTAAGTGACGGAATTATTATCTTACCAAAGCGGTGAATTAAAAATATAATTATTTTTTTTGCAATTTGAATACAATTGTTACCCCGAATGGGAATAGAATCCATTTGAAATGTGCTAATTATATCCTTTCATTTGACACTCCACACGGTACTTATCAACATTTTTTTTGTTTTTATTCATGAGTTAATTGTCCCTAGAGGCCGCCATATTGAATTAAAAGTGACGTCACATATCTAAGAACATTTGGAGTATCAATACCTATCTAACGTCACCTTAATTATATAATTCGGTCCGGGGGCTTGGAAGATATGAGGTGGAAAAGAATATTACAAACATACATGATACGCGCGAAAAACATACCCCTCCTCTGACAGTCGAGTAATAATAAAATTTAACTTTAAATTTAATATGAAACATATTTATCTCATTTCATTTTATATTACCTTCAAACCATCGATCACAACATTACCGAACTTCGGCCACACAATGCTAGCGAATGCAACTATTTAGTTAGCTATCGATACTATCCAGGCATTCAGCTACGGGGCCGTGGAGGCGTTATAACACCCTTAACCTAATAATAACCTTTAGACATTATTAAACTATATTCTACTATAATAACTATGAAATAAAGTACAAATTTAACTATCGGTGGTAAGAAAACGCGATTTTTTGGTCGCTAACTTCAAAAAGATATAAGGAACGGGTTCAAATAATGTTGTACTCAATTTGGTTTAGATAAAGTCGTTTTTAGTTCAACTGGACTATAGTAAGTTAATGTATACTCGTAGATAACATTGTTTTACAATTGAGATGTAAGCTAAGATTTCTGGCGCGGTCATAATAAGCATTTCATGACTGCTCCATCGACTGTGTTGGGTTTTTCGTTTTACTTTGCGTTTGTAGTGTAGGCGTTTAGGAAGTGGTTTTGCTTAGGTATATTTAATATATCAGTTGAAACTTAAATAGTTTGCTGGTTTAATATGAGAATTTCTGTTTCTTTTTTCCGTAAGAACCTTTATTAGTATATAATTATTTTGAGTATTCAGTTTCAGTTGAGTTTAGTTCAGTTGTTTAATTATGGCGCTTCGAGCGTGCCATGAATGGGCATACGAGTATGTTTTTTTTTTTAACTTCACGCTGTATATCACGCATATAGCAGGGTAGGCAGAGGGAACCAGAGAACCTAGTGTTAAGACACTCCATTCTCTTTCAACAATTCCGTTCCCCACTTTCCGCCGAATTGATGCATAGCGTGCTGAGTGTGGTCGCGACTCAACGCCGCGCTTAGCCTTGTTACCAAACCCAAGAAATGAAAATACTAAATTTTACATTTCCTGGAGCGGGAATCGAACCCACAACCTGTCGCATTTACAGTCGCACGCTTGTGCCTCTGTGCCACGACATGCGTTAAATATTATTCAATATTTTACATATATCACCAAACTAACACAAAAAATTCCAGAAAACTAAGAAACTAGCTACTAAAAATAGACATAAAGTGCATAAATCAAATCCCAACTCGCCATAGTGATGTGCTGCGCTCGTGATACCGGGATGCAGCGGCTGGGTGTTATCTCGCGCGAACACTCGCCTATCGCGCCGCGCCGAATCTCCCAACGGTCGATAAGCGTCTTTACTGAGCAACGTGTTGGGACTTTTGTGTTTAGATGTATGTATATAGGTTTATTATTTGATATTGGGGTTTATTATTATTATTGAGAGAGGAGTGTTTTGGCATTATGTTTGTCGATTGCCTAATATGATGTGTAATAATTTAAAAAAGACAAAAATATCAGAAAACAAAGTAGTAACAGAAAACATGATTGGTTATAAGTTCGATGCCCATTTGGGGGAACAATTAAATTATTTTCCATTTCTCCACTCTGGTAAGATAATGTGTGGAGTTCTGAGACTCCTACCATTAAACACGGTGTTTCTATTTTTGTTTGTTATAATGAAAATAATTATCCTAATTCCGGAAGATTCAGTTCAGTTCTTTGATTATGACGTTTCAATTTCGGAAGATTCTATTTTTTTTAATTTATTTTTGACAGTGACATGTCAAAATGACATTCATTACAAAGCGTCATGAGCGTCAAAATGAAATATTATTAGATGTTTGCAGAATTTTAACTGATTTTTTTTTTATATAATATAAAATTTAATAAATTTTAATTTCTCTTTATAAACGAACAATCCTTCGTGTGTACTCCTTACAACATGACATTTACAAAGTGATGTGCTCAACTGGCACGTTCAAAACTATTAAAATAAAAAATAATAATTATTATTATTGCTCAATAAGCCTTTAACATAAGAACTAAGTTAAAAAAAACAACAAGATATAACAGATAGACACATACAAAGCGGATTGCGAGGTGAAAAAAAGAGATATTTTAGCAAACAGCGTCAAAACAAAACTCGTGGCGATAGTGCAACAAAGACAGTGTGTGGGCGTCGAGCGAGCGATACGTGAGTAACCTATGTATGTATGTATATGTCTACGTATATGTAAAACCACTAAACCGAGTATCTATTATGGTAAACTGTCATCTATTATGGTATCAGTAATTACGAAAAAATTAAATTAAAATTTTGTTAAAGAGATCCTTTTAAAACCTCAAGTCTGCTTAAGAAAGCGATCAAAACAAATTCAACTAACTAATAAACTCTACTTATATTATAAATACCAAAAGTTGTGGAAGAATGACTCACGAAACAACTGCTGAAAGGATCGAGATGAAACTTTACAATAATATAGTTTATATATCAAAATAATATAACGCCTGTCGTGGCGCAGAGGCCCGAGCATGCGATTGTAAACGCGACAAGTTGTGGGTTCGATTCCCACTCCACAAAATGTAAAAGTTTAGTATTTTCATTCCCTTGGTTTGGTAACATGGCAAAGCTCGCGTAAGCAGCTCGCAAAGTAAGTTCCGCCAGTAATGCCTCAATTCGGCGGAAAGTGGGGAAAGGAGTATCTTAACACTAGGTTCTCAATAAACGAAATTTAAGTAATAATGTACACTTTTTTTAGCTTCACGCTGTATCCCGCACATAGTATAATAGACAGAGATAGCCCGAGAACCTAGTGTCAAGACACTCCGTTTTCGTTCACATTTTCGCTATATATAAAATTAAGATTTCAAAATCAAAGTAAGACACTTAAAAATATATTTCTATATATCTTTAAAAAGCTTAGAAGCTGTCCTTGTGGATCTAATATCGGTATATTTGTTCAGAGCCCGTAAATGGTGTAGGGAGGCGATAGGCGGCTGCCGCGGCGTGATAACGCGCTTGCAGTCTGATACTGGGAGATAAAACTGTGTAAAATGAATCGAGAGCGAATGTAGCATTGGTACGTTATTGTTATTAGATTGTCCTTAATGTTTGTTTATTTAGTGGATGAGAGAGTTTAAGAGGAACACGAAGAACTGGGAGGTATGAAATTTTTTTAAAGTGAAATTTCTTCAAAGTCAAATAACTTGATGTATTGATAGTTAAAATTTTATCAAAATAAGAAAATAGATTTAATATAAAATCTATTAAGAAGTAACGTTATTACGAATAACTCAAGCACTACTCGTCCGAACTTAACTAAATTTAAATTGAACTAAATCAAATAAACTTCAACTAAAAAAATCATCTAAATTCGTTGGCCCAGTAAAAAGTTAGGTATTAACATGAAAATTTATTTTATTGGAAGTCGGTTAAGAAAGTTATATTAAAAAACGATATTGCACATTATTTTTTTTAAGCTTCACTTATTTCGCTACAGCACGGAAGGCAGAGAGAACCTAGTGTACAGACACTCTGTTGCCAACTTGTCCAATTTCGAAGTGGCGACACTACGTCACGCTCTGTTTCTCTAGTTAATAATAATTTAAACGCCTGTCGTGGCGCAGAAGCACAAGCGTGCAACTGTTAACGCTACAGGTTGTGGGTTCGATTCCCACTCCAGGAATTGTAAAATTTAGTATTTTTATTTCTTGGGTTTGGTAACAAGACAAAGCGCGGCGTCGAGTTCCGCCACTCAGCACGCAACGCCTCAATTCGGCGGAAAGTGGGGAACGGAAATGTTGAAAAAGAATGGAGTGTCTTAACACTAGGCTCTCTGGTTCCCTCTGCCTACCCCGCTATATGCGGGATACAGCGTGAAGTTAAAAAAATATATATAATCGTCTCATCGAGTGAAAATCGCACTTAACACAACAACTCAATTTCAGCCGAAAAGCGAAGAACAGTTAACACTGTTCTTCGCTTCGCTATTGATTACCTAGTGTCATAACTGACACTAGGTAATCTCTACCCTTCTATATACGCAAAAAATGTGAACACTAAAAAAAAGTTTTCAAGTTACGGGAATGAACTAGCAACCTGCATTCTAACGGATAACTAAATGGTTACCACTATGTTATGATGGATAAAATAAGATTTGAAGCGAACTTAGCTTCTATCCAAGTATTTTATAGCTGATGCATGTATGGGAGTGGGTATTAAATTGCTTTATTACTTTTCACATCCGGTTTAAAATATAGGATTAGTGCGATTTATTCTTTGCTTGAGACTATCGTGGCACAGTGGTACAATTTCTCACTGTGCACTCGGTTAGTTGTGGCTTCGATCCCCACTCGGTGGATGAATAATATTTAGATTCTTTCCATTTTCCTCTTATGGTAAGACAATGCATCGTGTTGAGTTCCGCCATTCAATACACAATATTTGGAAAAAATCAAGAACGGGGTGTCTTTACATTTCTTTGATTGCTCTCGGGGTGTCTTCAGACTACTTGTAGGTTACTCTGGTTTGTGGTATAAAGTTTGAAGCAGCAAAAAAATCTATTATTTTTTAACCATATTTTATCTTTTTTTTTTTTTAACTTCACGCTGTATTCCGCATATAGCAAGGTAGGCAGAGGAAACCTGAGAACCTAGTGTTAAGACACTCCTCATTCTTTTCAACAATTCCGTTTCCCACTTTCCGCCGAATTTAGGCATTGTGTGTTGAGTGGCGGAACTCAACGCCGCGCATTGCCTTGTTATCAAATCCAAGAAATGAAAATACTAAATTTTACATTTCCTGGAGAAATCTTCGATTCCCATCGAACCCACAACCTGTCGCATCTACAGTCGCACGCTTGTGCCTCTGCGCCGCGACAGGCGTTAATATTGTAAAATGTTCTTTTTAAGTAAAAATGTTGAAAGGTAAAAATGTTTATATTTTATAAGAATGGTAGAGAACCTATATTTATTTTCATTACCCAGGCAATATTAAAAGGCAGAAAGCAGACAATGGAGAATCATAGCACTAGGTTCTATATACTTTAATTCGCTTACTAGCTAATTTCGCTTTTCGTGAAAAATATGTTTTTGATGCAGCTTGTTTACAGCCAAATACTACTATCTCCTTTAAGAGTAACTTGAAAATCAGATGAATCTACTTGTCTCTCGTATCTTCCGTATATATTTAAACTTTTTAGGGTCTATAATGTTTATTCAGATGGTCAAAGTCCAAACAAAGTCAAATTTTACTTTGAATGCCTCAGATCAGAAAAGAACAGGCGCAAGAAGCTTAAGGAGACTTTTTTTATTAGACAATACTTTACATAATTGTTTATTAGTGACAACGATTACCTTTTAAATAGACTGGAGCGAACTCTCATGTACAAGACGTGTTATCATTATCATTATCTAATATAGTCATTGCCTCGACTGGGAATCAAACCCGCAATCAAACGCGTTTACAGTACGACACGACAGTGTACAATTTTATATATTCTTATAAATAAATACAAAATTTTACATTTTTTTTTATTTTTAACTTCACGCTGTATCCCACATATAGCAGGGTAGGCAGAGGGAACCAGAGAACTTAGTGTTAAGACACTCCGTTCTCTTACAACAATTCCGTTCCCCACTTTCCGCCAAATTGAGGCATTGCGTGTTGAAAATTTTACACAACTTTTCGTAACCAGAGTGAGAAAAGAACCCACACTCAATTGCCTTTAAAGTAAGCTGTTCCACTACACCACGACGGTAACTATAATGTATAATTCTATATATATTATCATAAATAAATACAAAATTTAACACAGCATCCCATCTTTTAACTCGCGGCACACGAGGTTGCGTTAAAATATAGGAGCCGGGCGTTATCAGTACCGCGCACGCCTCTATCTGTCGCCGCGATAGCTGTTGACTATCCCCCTTGCCACCTAGCTCCGGCTACTAGGTTTTAAAACAACTCTCAAGAACTCAATATAGGTTTTGGAGGTCACTGTGTACGTGAATATGTTGTTAAGTCTGTTTTTTTATGTTTAGTTGGTGATAGGTTACTAGTAATATATAAAAAACTGTAGTAAACCTAATTATGTTCCAGAAGATTGTTTTTTTTTGTTTTTTACGTATTTTTAATATTGAAGACACGGCAAAGAAAAACTAATGATTACCCATCTGGTTCTGCATTTTCCCCCTATTTAGAAACCATTCCGTGCAATAGCGAAACCTAAAGATACTATAATTGTTACGGTTTGTCTGGTATCTTAAAATTATAAAAAAACTTGTGGTACGGAATTGTTGTAAGAGAACGGAGTGTCTTAACACTAGGTTCTCAGGTTCCCTCTGCCTACCCTGCTATATGTGGGATACAGCGTGAAGTTAAGAAAAAAAAATCATATGTTTAAAAATACTAGCTTTTACCCGTGGCGTCGATTGCGTGATGGCAGTATTTCAACAACCCCCTAACTATCTCCACTTAAAATATCATGAAAAAATCTTTCGTTGCTTTCTTATTTAAAATATTTTAAGTATAAATCTATAAAAGATTAAAATCGATGTTAGGTGTAATGCTTGGAACGTCATATTCTAGTGTAATGGGACGTATCGCTGCACCCGGATGCACTTGCTATCGCGCTTTGTTGCATCATTGATTGGCTTCCTATATAATTTAAGTAAACTGGCTATATATATTTCAGAACAAATATTTTAATTTCAAAAGAAACTATAAGAAATTATTTTCTTACTATACTTTATTCATTTTTCTTAAATTATTTTCATACTATAAATTAAATTGTTTTATTACTTTTTTATAGGCCGGTCGTGGCACGTGGTAAACGTGACATGTTGTGGGTTCGATTCCTACCCCAGAAAATAAAAATACTCAATATTTATAATAATTAATATTTTGTATTTTATTTACTCGCTCTGGTAACACGGCAAAGCGCGGCGTTGAGTTCCGCCACTCAGCACCCAATGCCTCAGTTAGGCGAAAAGTGGGGAACGAAAATCTTTAGAGAACGAAGTGACTTAACATTAGGTCCTCTGGTTCCGTCTGTCTACTCTGCTATGTGCGGGATTCAGCGTAAAGCTATAAAAAACGAGTCACTTTGGCAAGGTTCATACTATGAATACATTCTATAATCTATTGTCATCGGGTTCGGACACATGTGCAAATTTTGAAGAAAATAGAACGGAAAAAGTTGGGTCAATATATCAATTCATTGTATTTTTTTATTTATAATAAATAATATAATAAAAAATTCTAGTAAGTACATATATAAAGCAATTGGAAAATACGTCGCTGCAAGTTATAAATATCGATTCTTATTTTACTCGAGGACTATATATACATCAAATTATTTTCACGAACTCTATTCTGAGTAGCGTAACTGCGGCGTTTAGTTCCGTCACTCGATACGTACATAAGCTATCTTTGATAAGTAGTAGTATTAAGTTCTCTCTGCTATCTAAATAAATACAAGAAATGAGTAAAGATAAAATAATAAGTAAAATAATCAAAAAATGTAAATAAATTATTTTATAATCCTTTAATTAAAAAACAAATATGGACACTAATGTGGTTATGGTGGTTATTTACTGAGTTCACCGCTTTCACCGAACATTACTTTTATAGCAACGATTAGCAATCGTTAAAATTCAGGTCAATCAGGTATTACACGGGTAATATGTATTGATAACTGTAAAAATTAAAGATTTTAACAAAAAAAGAAAACCGACTTCAAATTAAATGTACTAAGAAGTAAAGTTATTACGAATAACTCAAAAACTAAACATTTAAACGGAATCACATCGAAAGCACTACATATAGTTACACACATAATTATAAAGAACAAAAAGCCCGACTAAACCAATTCTTCAAATTTAGGAAGCAAATACAAATAAAGTAGGCTATAAAAGCTAGTTATGTGTTATATATTTGAAATGTGCTAATTAAGTCCTTTCGTTTGGTATCCCACACGGTACTCATCACCGATTTTTTGTTTTTATTCATGACGTAATTGCCTCTAGAAGGCGCCATATTGAATTAAGAGTAACGTCACATATCTAAAAACACTTGGAGTATCAATACCTATCTAACGTCACCTTAATTATATAATTCGGTCCAGGGATTTGGAAGATATGAGATAATAAAGAATATTACAAACATACATGATACGCGCGAAAAACATAACCCTGCTTTAACAGTCGGGTAAAAAAATAATTGGTTATCTATTCGATTGTATTTTTTATATGTCTTACCGTATAACTTTTTACTGAGTGAACCAATTTTGATGATGATTTTTGTATATGAAAGCTAGTGCTTTTGATGTGGTCCTATTTAAATTTAGTTAAGATCTGACGAGTAGTTTTTGAGTTATTCGTAATATTGTCATATTTTAAAATGCACTTTGCAAAATGCACTTCTTAGTAGTTGTTTCCTTTTTTTATTAAAATTGATGCGTTAATAACGCATTGCGAAGTGACGTATATGTCACTTTATATAAACATGGATGTCAAACCATGGAAGTGTGTGTAACATTTATCTTATTAATTTAATATATTTTTATGCATTATATTTAGAAAATATTAAAATTGTGCACTCCTTCGCTAAATAAACTAAGTGTGCCAAATTTCATTCTCCTCCGTCCGCGTAATTTTCGTAAAAAGGGTTCCAAAGTTTTTCCTTCACGTATTTATGTAGCGTGAAGCTGGAAAAAATAATAATCACGATAGCCGGGGTGGTCTCCGATAAATCGCGATGTTTCACTGTGACGCATGTCCCCAGCACGTCGTGAGCGTCGTGACTGCGATGTTTTCATACAAACAAACAGTGATATGCCCTACATATTAATTACTTGTGTGAATTATTTAGTGGCGCACAGGATGTGCTTGATGGTAGCGTGTTCGAATCTCAATTGAAGGAATGATTATGTTTAAATAATTAGGATTTTAACAAAAAAAGAAAAAAGTCTTCAAATATTATAAAATGCACTAATAAGTAAAATTATTACGAATAACTCAAAAACTGCTCGTCCAATCTTTATTAATTTTAAATGGGACTACATCAAAAACACTATCTATCATACAAACGCCGTAAAAGTTATGCGTTAACATACACAAAATAATGCAGTCGAATTGATAACATTCTTCTTCTGGAGTCAGTTAAAAACCTAAGAAAGTGCACAGCTTATGCTTAATTACTAACGTGTTCAAATATTACGAATAACTCAAAAACTACTTGTCTGGTCTTATTTTAAATGGGATAACATCAAAAGCATGATTATCATCATTAAAAAAATATATAAAAAATTTAACGCCTGAAAGTTTAGTATTGTCATTTCCCGGGTTTGGTAACAAGGCAAAGCGCGGCGTTGAGTTCCGCCATTCAATACGTAATCCCTCAATTTGGCGGAAAGTGGGGAACGGAGTATCTTAACACTAGATTCTCAGGTTCCCTCTGCCTACCCTGCTATATGTGGGATACAGCGTTTTTTTAGCACATTTTGATTTTTTTTGTTTTTTAGCTTTTAAAAATAAAAAAAAATAAATAGCACAGTAAAAAGTTATTTAAAAAATTACAGTCGAACTGAGAACTTTTCTTTTTAAAATCGTTTCAAAAATCTAACAACACAGCTTATGTTTGATTTATACTTTCAACAACTACAAAAGTCTCAAGATGCTGTGTTTAGATAATGACATTTCTTGTAGAAATATTTAAAAATAAGTAAATACTCCTGTAATGATGAATGCTGGGTGGAGTGGAATACGACAATATTATGATAAAAGCGTCCTGCGGTGTTACCTTGCTATGTTCCAGCTTTTTTGTTTAGGAGAAATGTGTACAGATAATTTCGCTCTGACATTTCATACGAGCTTGATTATGCACTTGATGGTTCTAGGTTTGAAGCTAGTTGAGGGAATAGGTATTATTGATATTTAAAATATTATTCGTGTTTCTCTCATGTCATCTCTTTATATGTAACATGTCTATTTAAAAGGAGAGTGGAGAGTTAACACTGAATGAGAGAGATTTTCACTTTTTTTATCTAAAAAACATACTACAAACTTTAATTTAAATTATTTTTAATTACTTTATTGTGATTGTCGCAAATTGCTGTTAAACGCTTTTTTGGTTTTATTTAACCTTATAATATAAATCTTCTGGCAATCTTTTATTAAGTTAGTAAAGATGGACGAGCGAAAATATTTCATACATCTAGTATATATTTAGGATTATTTTATGAAAAAAATAGACAAAATCTTTCTAAATTGTAGCCTAAGCGTTATTCTGACAATAAGCTCAGTAAGTTTAGTATTTTTTGCGTGAAAGATAAACAAACATACATGTATACTCACAACCTTTCGCATTTATATTAATAGTATATTATAATAATATAAATGCAAGTAATGAATTACTATAGGTTCAGAGGAAATCTCGACGAAATCTCGGCATGTGCGACGACGCGACGATCGTGCGATATCGTATGACATATGAGCGCATGATAGGGTCTGGACGAGTGTGGCCACCGTTCAAGAATTTAATTATTTTATATATATACATGTCTTTCTAGATATTTGAAATTTTCTTACTTACTTCAAGAAATGAAGGAGGTTCTCAGTTCGATTGTATTTTTTTATGTGGTATCACATTAATTTTTACTGGATAAACCAATTTTGATGATTCTTTTTTATATGAAGAGAGAGAGAGAGAACAAGATACAAGAGAGGTAAGGGGAGACCTCGGTTGACCTTCGAGAACACAGCATCAATAATACTGGAGGAAGGTCACGTAAAAAGCATGAGGACCCCCCGGAGGGCATGCGTGAAGAGGTTAATGACTGTGGACGAGGCGAAAGAGGTATGCAGGGTCCGTAGCGTTTGGCGCTCCGTTCTCTCTAACTACCCCGCTAGGGATAAAGCGTGAAGTTAAGTAAGTAAGTAAGTTTTTTATATGATAGCTAGCTGCTTCCGATGTTTCATATAAATTTAGTTGATATCTGACTATATCTAGTGAAGGTCTTATCTGAGTTTTTGAGTTATTCATAATATATATTTTTAATGCACCGCACTTTTTAGTGCATATTATTTGAAGTCCGTTTTCTTTATTGTTAAAATCTTAATTATTTATTTTAAATAATTACATATATATTATAATTTTAAAATATTTATAGCTATTCAACTAAGAGATTTTGTTCGAAACAAGTCTGTTTTACTTGCTCCAGTATTAACAGTTTTACTTGCCTCAGATAAGATAGTCCGTGTTTTTCAAGATTTGTTTACTAATTTTCTTTTAAATGTTACGTATAGTATGGTGATGATGTATGAAAAATTAACAATATTTAACATTTCAGATTTATGGGTGTCTCAAAACATACCTTATAGTGCCTCATCGCCGACAAAAGCTAACGCGACACAATAAAAAATACATATTTATAACTTTGATAAATATTTATAAAACCCAATTATTATCTTAAAACGTGGTGTGGATCTATTCACGATCGGCCAGGAATTCTTCGGTTCGTCACACCGAATGCTTTTTGCCAGCATATCTGGCCACCCTATTAAAAATTCAACAATGACGCGAGAGCTGAGCGGTAATATTTTAAAATCGATGTTTTATGAATCGATAATTTGTTCAGCCTGTTTTGGTGCGACGTTTCGCGAGCCAATAGATCTTTATCTGAATGTCACAACGCTTTGTTTCGGACCCAGCACCGAGCATGTTTCTCTTGAAATGGTTTCTTACGACTAAGAATGATGCTATCGTGACCGCTGCAACTTTAGTTATGCAAGTATCGATTATAATTATTCGATTTGGAGTCTTAAGTGGTTGGGTTATGGGTTTTGATGGGAAATCATGGTTTTCATGGCGTTTTATTAGATACCTCTCACACACGTGTGTGTTTAGGTGTGTTGCGGGCTAATATTTGATACTTTCTTGTCGCTCGCCGAATTCGAGATAACAGGGACGTCATTATGCGGAGTGGTGTAGGTCATTCGTAAAGTATGCTTTTTTATTGTTGCCGTTTAAAAATATTTTTATTGGCTGGTGTTTGTGACTAGATTTCATGGTGAGCTCGTGAAATTTTGTGTTCGTAACACGTTATCGCTTAAATCAGTATAGGAATGTGTTTGTTTCGTTTTTTTGTAATTTTGGCGTGACGAATAGAAAGAATATAGAGATTCTTCATTTTCACTTTGTAGTGAAGGATATATAATACAATATTTTTTTTATTTCTTTCTTAGCTTCACACTGTATCCCGCATATAGCAGGATAGGCAGAAAGAACCTAAGAACCTAGTGTTAAGACACTCCGTTCTCTTACAACAATCCCGATCCCCACTATCCGCCGAATAAAGGCATTGCGAGCTGAGTGGCGGAACGCCGCGCTTTGCCTTGTTACCAAACCCAGGAAATGAAAAATTATATTTCCTGGAGTGGTTGATCGAACCCACGACCTGTCTCGTTTACAGTCGCACGCTTGTGCCTCTGTGCCACGACAGGCGATAAGTATCTAAGCAGTCCTAAACACATTCTTTAATTTCAAAAAAATAATAAAAGTAAAAAATGGTTCAGTAGTTTTTGCATGATAGATTAAAAGATATCCGATCATCACTTTTCACATTTATTAATACTAGTGGCCCCGTTGACGCGTTAACAACGCGTTGTCTTTAGTAATGTATATGTCACTTTATATAAACATGACATGATAGTGTGTGTAATATTTATTTTGTTAATTTAATATACTTTTAATGCATTATTTAAAAAAAAAATTGTTAGCATTCTGCACTCCTTTTCTATATAAAATATAAGTGTGCCAAGTTTCATGCTCCTCCGTCCGCGTAATTTTCGTAAAAATGAGTACAAAGTTTTTGCTTCACGTATTTATATATAGATATATATTAATAATGTTCTAACAAAATATAAAAGAAATAAAGATTAAAATCGTAGTTTCTTACGTTTATTTTTATTACAAGTACATAGTACAATCTGTTATTTAGTGCCCATCCAATTTCGGTAGATAACCATCGGACTCAGTTTTTATTTATTACAAGAGATATCTAGCTTCGAATAAATAAAGCGAATCTATAGATATCTGGGCGATATTCAATTTATTAACATACACCCACATGCGAGTTCCGTTAAATATGTGATATTAGTCATTGATAAATTATAATATTATTTCTAGTGGAAAGTTATGTCTCAATTCGCCGGAGAGGGGCTTAAATTTAAAGAGAACGGAGTGTTTTAACACTAGGTTCTCAGGTTCCCTCTGCTTATTCTGCTATGTGCGGGAAACAGAGGAATGAATCTGTTTTGTTTCTATATATGATAGTTTGTATTTTGGCTAAATTACCCAAAATATTTAAAAGTTAGAGCCTGTATGTTAGTCTTTATATGGCTTATACATTGGAATGTTTAAGTTATATTAATGTAAGGTTTCATTTAAACGGGTTCAGCAGTTACATAAAGCCTAACTCGCAAGACATAGCGATTGCGGTTATGGGTGGGACGTGGCAAAGAAATATTTTGACACTGTCTAACTAGTTTCTATCCAAAATTTATCTTAAACTAAAAAAAGTATTAGATACAAAAAATATTTGTAAAAGTAAAAGTAAGGATTCTTTATATTTATATTTGTTTTAATTAATAGCAGCATCACGCTTAATCCTGCAAAGCAGTGAAACTGGTGTCAAGACACTCCGTATCTCTCCCATATTAATTTCGGAACTTAACACCACACCTTGTCTTACTAAAACGGAGCAATGCAAATAAATTAAATATAATCATCTACCCGAGGGAGAATCGAACCCAGGACCAATCGCGTTTACAGTCACTGTCCCACTGCGCCACGATGACCTCAAGAAGACCTCTAGAAAAAGCTATTAGTATAATGTTATATTTAACTTTCATACCAGCTGTCTACAAATAGCAGTACTATTAGGGTAAGCATTCATCCGTGGTCTCGTGATGAGGCGATGATAAATTTACAATTTCCGGTTCCAATTTTATCGCAGATCTTATTGTATTCCCACATTCACGATAGTTCCCTTATGGTGTAGTGGTTAAGCTAAGCAACATATAAGTTGTATGGAGGTGTTCAATGGTTCATTACGTGTGTGTAATCTTGTGGCTAGTTGTGATTCGAATCGGAGTTAATTAAAGTGTTGTTATTTTTGCTTCAATGCATAGTAACATGCAATATCTGCTTAGAAATTGCAACACTACGTGTTGGGTAGCGGAACTCAACGCCGCGCTTTGGCTTAGTAGAGGGAAGAAATTTTTTTTTTTTAGTTTAGAGATATCTTATCTGCGGGATACCGCATGGCAGGGTAGGAAAAAAGAACTTTGGGTCAAATAATTTCCTTCTTTGATTTCCGTCCAAATTCTAGACATTGCGTATTGACTGGCGGAAGTTAACGCCGTGTTATGACTTACCAGAGCGAAAAGAGTGAAAGTCATTTAAGTATAATCTCTCCCCAGAAATTCAAGTCACAACCCCTGATTTACACACAGATGCTGTCCCTGTACAACGATGGTCTCTCTGTCAGTCAGTCAGTACAGATATCGTCAAAAACCTAACCACTACTACAACACGTTAACTAACGTTTAACGAAGATTAATGCCACCGATATATCATTTGCGACGGCGAGGTGTGCGAACTTTCGCGATAAACTTTTTAAAGACTCAAGTTGGGTATATCATGTTGAAAAATTGTGTACCAAGGGTCGCCCGCCCTGCGGCTGAGCGATAAAACGGCAAGCGAAAAAAAAATCAGAGGACGTATTTGTTAAAGTTGACTAGATATTTGTCAAAGAACTTGGGTAATTGCTCTCTGGGATGATTTTGTCGTGTTAATATTGTAGATAAGCACAGTTAACGTAAACTTTTAATGTGTTTAACATTTTGTCATATGAAATGTTATGTTGGTGTCTGTTGTTTGAACTGGTGGTTCAATTTTTTGAGTTTGTGCTAGATTTGAGTAGTTTTTATGGTCTTTTTGGTGTATAAATTTGTTATTTCTATAGTTTTTTTGCGAAAAAACAGTGGAATAGTCATTGGTAGTGCGTTGAAAAAAATAAGCAGTTCACTTTTAAAAAGTAGTAATTTCAGTTCCTTCAGCTTGGCGTTTTTATCACAAACTAGGAAAGTCAAAGAGAACCTAGTGTTAGGACACTCCATTCGCTATTTCCACAAAAATCGTGTATCGTTGCACTCTATCTTATTTTTTTTTAACTTCACGCTGTATCCCGCATATAGCAGGGTAGACAGAGGAAATCTAGTGTTAAGACACTCCGTTCCCCACTTTCTGCCGAATTAAGTCAAAAAACCCAGAAAATGAAAATGAAAAAATCCATTTCCTGGAATTAATAATTTGTTGTTTAATATTTTCACTATACATTTTTATAAACATCATCAAAACGAGCACAGCAAAAGAACTCCAAAGCGATTACTCCAAGTCAGTACAAAAGACAGTTCAACTAATTATGAAATATAAAAAGCTTCGCAAACTCCAGATACCGCCGTGAGACTCAAATCTTTTAAACTCTAGTTAATGTATTAACCTTAGCCCGAAGTTATCGTCCGACAATTTGTCCGGAGTAAAAGTTTTTATTCATCCTGCTACCTGGCGTATGCTGAATGCAGATTAGATAGGTAACATTCCAGTTACCTAGGTTACCTATATCACATTAATCGACGTAAAAAATGAGGGTTTGTAATTTCACTGTAATTTTTATTTTGTGCTATAATAGCTATTGCTGGCTGAATTTTGATAATGTTTTTTTATATGACAGGTAGTGCTTCTTATGTGGTCTCGTTTAAATTTAGTTAAGATTGGACGAGTTGTTTTTGGATTATTCGTAATAATTGTAATAATACTTTTTAATGCGTTTCATTTGAAATCGGTGTTGCTTTTTTGGTAAAATCTTAATTATTTGTCATTTGCAAATTTTAATGGGATTATAATTACTAATAAAACGAGCAGTTTTTGTAAAGATCACATTTTGCTTTATTTGACAGTTGTAAACCAGAGACAATATAGAATAGATCATAGACACGCTATAGTTTTCTTTTAATACTCATTTCGATATCAATAAACAATAGGGATCACATCAAATGCACTAGCTATCATATAAAAAATATCATCAAAATTGGTTCACCCAGTAATAAGTTATTATACTTAAATAAATACAGTTAAAATGATAACCCGCTCTTATTTACAGCCGGCTGAAAAAAATTATTCTAAGATTTTCCAAAGCAAATGCAAACGATGATCAAAAAATAATTTAACATGAACATAAACCAAATATCAAAATACGTAATAAATTACTCGATAACAGTATTTTCAAATTCTTTTCCTTTCACCCTTCCCATTACATGTATGTATGTACCACATTTAATGTATCCTTAATTCATCATGCAACGATTCCTAATGACCTAAGTCATATATTACTTACTTTGCGCAGATAAATATAACGTATTGCCACTTACCTGTAAAGAAATAATTTATGTTATTATAATATGTTTATTTTACATACATACATATATAGCTTCACGCTGTATTCCGCATATAGCAGGGTAGGTAGAGGGAACCTAGTGTTAAGGCACTCCGTTCCCCCTTTCCGCCGAATTGAGGCATTGGGTGCTGAGTGGCGGAACTCAACGCCGCGCTTTACCTTGTCACCAAACCCAGGAAATGAAAAATTTAATTTCCTGGAGTGGGAATCGAACCCACAACCTATCGCGTTTACAGTCACACGCTTGTGACAGGCGTTAAGTAATATAGCAATAAAAAAGTAAATATTCCATTTCAGGTATTATTACTACCATAGAAAAAAAAATAGTAGAACATGATATTTACACTAAATCAAAGAGCATATAGCTAGTGTCAAATAAATCCACGTGTCGCTATAATGCCGGAAATACTTAATAATAAATGATGCTTCACGTAGAGTACGCACGCGTCGGCCCTCTAGAGTTCCTGGCCACCCAATTGATGATATAAAAAATATATTAAATAATTTGTAAATGCTTAATACATTTTTTGTTAAAAAAGTGACTAGTTTCACTTGTTGTTGAATAGATGTATAAATATTTTACATCGTACAGATATGGTAATGTGACTGGATTTGAACTTGAGGCTCTTGGAAGTCGTCCAAATGTTTTAGCCAAAGTTTTCTTTTGGCTTCACGCTGTATCCCGCACATAGCAGGGTAGGAAGAGAGAGCCAGAAAACCGAGTGTTAAGACACTCCGCGTTGTCTTTTAATATTTCCGTTCCCCACTTTCCGCCGAATTGAGGCATTGCGTGCTGAGTGTCTTAACACTAGATTTCTTCTGCCTACCCTATACCTGCTAAATGCGGGATACAGACTGAAGCTAAAAAAATGTTATAATTTGTATGCACACGCAAAAACAACTGAACCGATTAACAAGACTACCATATCGATTTTGGAAAAAAATCGATTAAAACGTAGTTTTCAATTTAAAGGCTTAAGTTAAACAATACTAGACCATTGACCTTCCGATCGTCACTTACTTATTTCTATAATTCGAATAAGAATCGATACATTCCGATTAGTACAGTTTATGAGAACGAGTTATAATTTAGATATTATCAATAAGTAACGTAATATATTAATGTTTTATATTTTTTTCTCTACAACGATCAATTAATAAGCTATCTGTTTAAAGTAAATCATGGCGGTGTTTTTTATAACAATTAAAATAACGATGAAGGAGAGTAGATTGTTGAGATAAGTGAAATATTTCAGCTCGGTTGGGAGTAGGTTAGTTTTGTAAAAGCTAAAGTTGTTGGAAGTTAAAGTATAATATTTTAATATTTATTATTAAGATTTTAGCAGAAACAGAAAACTGAATTTAAAGAAAATTCACTAAAAAGTATATTTATTACGGATAACTCAAAAACTATTGTTTTAGATGTAAATCTTAACTAAATTCAAATGAGATTAAGTTAGAAGCATGAAAAGAGATCATTAAAATTGGTACTCCCAGTATGTTCTAATAATAATATTTATAAAAGTAATAATTTAAATATGGTCCCAGTTATGACCATATTTAAATTAATTTTTATTTCTGCTGTAAGAAAAGCAAGTATAGCGTTGAAACTTATTTCGGGCTGTCTCGATCGTATCACAGAAAAGAGTGTCTTTCAGTGGCGATGGGTGAAAATTTTAGTTAGGCAAGCCGGTAAGTTAAGGGAAGCCGATGTATATTTAGGGAAGCCCGTAATTTTTAGGGAAGCCGATATATTTAGAGAAATCGGTATAGGATGTCTAGGTATTTCGTAATGTCGCTATAGAATTTTGGCGATGACCTTTTTTTTAGGTTTTTTAAGATATCAGAGTTTATTTTTTTGCAATTTTATACCCAATATTTTCCTGGCGACCTTTTTTTTAACTATCATACTTGTACTTTGAAAAGTTAGGCAAGCCGGTGGTGATCGAGTTGTATGGACGCCTCGCCACTGGGGTCTTTGCATTAGGTACTCTCTTACTACCTAACTATGCGGAATAAATCGTGAAGCTTAAAAAAATGTATCTTATAAAAAATAATATATCTTTTAGGAAACTAAAAGTTCATTTCACTACTTTACTTTTAAAACGATCAAACATAAGATACAGTCTATAACCATGAATCGATATTTTCGAAATGCTTGGCATTTATATAAAGAGAAACCAATGAATCTATATCGATTTAAATAATCGATTACTGTGAATTATTTGTGTACAGCGGCGAGAACAAAACTATTTAGTAACGTTATGCATACCTACTGCGTTTCAAAGATTATAATTCGATTAAATGACTCAATATTTATACTAATGTTTCTTTTACATGATAAAACTCTTTAGAAATTTTGTTTAGTATAAGTAGCGGGAGTGGAGTGGAGAGAACGGAGTGTCTCAACACTACCTCTGCCTACCCTGCTATATGCGGGATACTGCGTGAAGCTATATATGTAATGTACTATGAAATATTTATAAATAACACATTTGAATCGGTGAGTGCAGAAACAACGTAAGTCCGGATTTTCAAATTTTGGTGGTTTCTCTACTCAACAGGCATCTTTCCTTTCTAAGCTAGTTTAAATCGATTACGAATTTTTGCATATTTTGTGACTTACGTTGTTTCTGCACTCACCGATTCATTTATTAGAAAGCATATTGCAATAAAAGTTGTAAATGTGACTGTAGTTTAGTTGAAGTGCTTAGAGGAAATATTCTAGTTTCAATTTTTAACTAACTATGAAAAAGGAGGAGGTTCTCAATTCAACTGTGTTTTTTTAACATAGATACGTAACTTTTTGCTGGATGAACCAATTACGATGATTTTTTTATATGATAGCTAGTGCTTCTGTTGTGATCTTAATTAAATTTAGTTAGGATTTGACGAGGAGTTTTTGAGTTATTCGTAATAATTGTACTTTTTAGTGCATTATCTTTTGTTTTTTTTTATAATGTCGTTTATTAAACTAAAGGTGTCAAAAACCATTTTTAAAATATAAAAAGTGAAGTATTAGTTAGGAACTGATTCTCCTTTATATTTCTTAGAGATTATGTAATTTGATACTAGCGTAGAATGTCGCGCTATAAAATGCTAATAGACGATGCTTCGATCTTATCATTGACACCTAATTTTTATCCGACCACGTTGAAAGTATATCTTTTTAATAGTATATATAAATTCACTTTGTGTGTTTGTTTATAATTTTATATAAATTACAAAAAAAGTGATTTTTCTTGCACTTAATTGTGAAATTGCTGATATTCATAAAGACAGGACTTAGTGAGCATTTATTACTCTCGAGTCTATTGACAAAATTTTATATGAAAAAAATTATAATTTTATAATTATGTTATAGGGACTAGACACTAATCATTATATTAATGCGAGAACAAGTTTGGATCCCTTTTCATTTTAAAACTAGATGGACAGGGGAGTATGAAGACTGGCATAGATATAGTATACATGGGGAAAAAGCACAGAAAAAAATCTTTCAGAAATATATTAAAATAAATATTACATACACTATATATTTGATATATTTTTATATAAAATGATATGCTGTCGCGTTGCTAAGGCAACATACAGTGGAATTAATCCCTTTCCCTACTAATATTATGAGCGTGAATGTATGTTTGACTATTACGCTTTGACGCGAAAATTACTCAACCGATTATTATGAAACTTTGTTAACATAACCTTAGAGGTATTGAAAAGGATATAAAGTAATTAAACAAAAATATTTTGGCAGAGGTTTATCTATAAAATTTAAAAAGTCTAACAGTAATATGGACTGCCATTGACCACGCAAGCGAAGTCACTGGCAACAACTAGTAATATTTATAAAATAAACAATAAGCAAAATAATATACAATACATACATAGTTGATTTATCATGATTTTTATCAATTCTTGTTAATATATCTATTAAATTTACGTTATCGAGTAATTACAAGCTTCTAATTGTTACGTATTCGATAACCGTTGTAGTTGCAGCAAAATTTGTGATCGACACGACTGATAGTCAAGATAAGATTGTGAATGTTATCAAAACAGATCTAGATATATAAAAAAATCATAATCATTAATCATATTTTCTAGGAAATTTTCGAAGTTCATGACGAAATTGGGCTAGCCTTGTAAACTTTGTGTTGAAATGCTTCTGTAAATACAATATAGGTATACTGTGACGATATCCAGAATTTGCTTGATTAATTTAGTTTATAATTTACATATATACATACATAACTTTACGCTGTATCCCGCATATAGCAGGGTAGGCAGCGGGAACCTAGTGTTAAGACATTCCGTTCCCCACTTTCCGCCGAATTGAGGCATTGCGTGCTGAGTGGCGAAACTCAACGCCTCGCTTTGCCTTGTTACCAAACCTAGGAAATGAAAAATTCCATTTCCTGGAGTGGGAATCGAACCTACAACCTGTCGCGTTTACAGACACACGCTTGTGCTTCTGCGCTACGACAGGCTTTATTTTTAAATATATTTAAAATTATGTGACGTCAGTGACTGGTATAGTGTTAACACCACATGTAAGATGTCAGTTAACTGTTAGTCAGTAATAAAATTAATTTAACAACATTTTTATCTGAACATCAGCTCATAAACCGTCACATTCGAGTCGAATGGTTAAAACTGACTCGAGATAAATATCTGTATCAATAAAGTTACTAAAGTCATGTATTTTGTAATGATTATGAATAATTTAATGGTTTTATGTTTTGTGCGTTTAGAAGTTAGTTTTTAAGGCTCTATATAAATAACACACATAATTATAAACAACAAAAAACCCGACTGAACCATACATACATACATAGCTTCACGCTGTATCCCGCATATAGCAAGGTAGGCAGAGAGAATCTAGTGTTAAGACACTCCGTTCCCCACTTTCCGCCGAATTGAGGCATTGCGTACTGAGTGGCGGAACTCAATGCCGCACTTTGCCTTGTTACCAAACCCAAGAAATGAAAAATTCCATTAAACCAATTCTTCAAATTTAGGAAGCAAATACAAATAAAGTAAGCTCTAAAAGCTAGTTATGTGTTATATATTTGACATGTGCTAATTAAGTCCTTTCATTTGATACCCCACACGGTACCCATTGACGTCTTTTTCGTTTTTATTCATGACGTATTTGTCTTTAGACGGCGTCATATTGAACTAAGAATGACGTCACATGTCTAAGAACACTTGGAGTACCTAACGACACCTTAATTATATAAATCTGTCCAGGGATTTGGAAGATATGAGGTAATAAACAATATTACAAACATACATGATACGCACGAAAACATAACACTCCTTTGATGGTCGTTTAAAAAAGAAACCAAATTGAAATAAAATGCACTAAATAGTAAAGTTATTACGAATAACCCAAAAACTATTTGTCAGATCTTAACTAAATTTGATAGGACTATATCAAAACCACTAGCTATCATATAAAAAAGAATCATCCTAATTGGTTTATCCAGTAAAAAAATATGCGATAATATCCTTCGTTTTTGGAAGTCGGTTAAAAAAAAATATATTTTTTTTATATATGTAATTAAAATCGAATTACATACGCACGTGGTGATAACATCGTGAATTCTTATCATTTTAACATTTTGTTAGATATTGTTATACATCATGATATACTAAGTCAAGATCAGATTAGGTACTAAATGAAGGTAGCAAAAAAAAATATCGATGTTCAAGATTATCATTACAGCTATTTAACTGATGCAGCTCTTTTTAGAAGATAACAAGTTCTTTTTTTTAACTTCACGCTGTATCCCGCATATAGCGGGGTAGGCAGAGGGTACCAGAGAACCTAGTGTTAAGACACTCCATTCTCTTTCAACATTTCCGTTCCCCACTTTCCGTCAAATTGAGGCATTGCGTGTTGTGTGGCGGAACTCAACGCCGCGCTTTGCCTTGTTACCAAACCCAAGAAATGAAAATACTAAATCTTACATTTCCTGGAGTGGGAATCGAACCCACAACCTGACGCGTTCACAGTCGCACGCTTGTGCCTCTGCGCCACGACAGGCGTAAGTAACAAGTGATTTAATAAAACAATACTAACTATATAAATAAAGCAAAGTAGCTTCATCCTTTACCCTGCATAAAAGGTGAGTCAGAATGAACCTAATCTTAAGACGTTGTTTCTGCACTCACCGATTCAAATGTGGAGCTCAAATTGTAAGTGAGAACCAAAAAAACAAGGTCAAGAAAGGTCTGACATTTAACACCCCCTCAAAAAAAGGGCATCACCAAAATTCGATAGTGAAATTACTAGATAACGTTACATTCTAAACCGGCTTCCCTAAATATACCGGTTTCTCTAAAAATTACTGACTTCCCTAAACATATTTACCGACTTCCCTAAATATATACCGGCTTGTCTAAATTTACCGGCTTGCCTAATTAAAATTTTCACCCCTTGCCACTGGTGGCCTCCTTTTATTAAATCAGCTCTACAACAAAGCGCGGCGTTGAGTTCCGCTACTTAACACGAAATGTCTCGAATACAAACAATGCGACGGAGTGTCTTAACATTTGGTTCTGTCTGACGTTTCACGCTGTGTCCTGCATATGACTGAGTAGGCAGAGGGAACCTGAGAACCTAGTGTTAAGACACTCCGTTCCCCACTTTCCACTGAATTGAGGCATTGCGTGCTGAGTGACGAAACTCAACTTACCTTTCTGAAGCAAAGATTTTTTTTCTAAATCGTAGTATAAACAGTGTTACATACTGTTATGGCATCGTTGGAATTGAAAACAAACCGTGGCCGATAAACGCGATAAGGCCTTATCAGTCGAGCGAAAATCAGTAAAATGCACTAGCGAATGATTTATTTTCAAAGTTATTACTGACAGCCGCACTCGGAAACGTCAATTAGAGCTAAACTGATGTTAATTCAATTGAAATATTTCTTTTTGTATACCTACTTAATTGTGAAATTTTATATGTTACTACTAGACTTTCAAGCGATTTAAAATATTTATGAAAACAGATCATATAACAGTTTGGTAACAAGGCAAAGCGCGGCGTTGAGTTCCGCCACTCAACACGCAATGCCTCAATCTGGCGGAAAGTGGGGAACGGAATTGTTGAAAGAGAACGGAGTGCCTTAACACTAGGTTTTCGGGTTCCCCCTGCCTACCCTGGGATACTGCGTGAAGTTTAAAAAAAAAAAGAAGAAAACACATCCATGTAGGTTAGTGAGATAGAAAGTATGGCTCAGTGGTCAGGGCCCTTGGATGGTTTACAAGAGGCGCGGATTCGAGTCCCGTTACGTAAACTTTTTATACGTTTTCCAAAAATGTTTTTCTCATATTACATAATGAATATATGTATGATATTTTAATAATCTTGTTTTACTCTTTAAATTTATATATTTATTATTCTATTAGCTATATTGAATGTAAAGTATGTAGGTATATACATAAATGTTTCATTTTTATTATTATTGTTAAGGCACAACTGGTATATGATTCGTGATTTTTTGATTAAATTCTCTTTTATATATACCTATGGGTGTTTTAATTTTATGAAGTTAGACGTTTTAAGGATAAAATCATCATCAAATCATCAAATCATAGTAAAATCAAATTGTGGACATACAAATTAACGAGAATAATATTTTTCTTTTAACAATTAGGATTATTTTAAGAATTGATCCATAAAATATAAATAAAACTTATAGTTATATTAATTTTTTTTTTTTTTTTTATGGATAACGGATGGCAAACGAGCAGAAGGACCACCTGATGGTAAGTGGATACCTACGCCCATGAACATCTACAACACCAGAGATGTTGTAGATGCGTTGCCAACCTAGAGGATACAGATGGAAGAGGAGGACAATGTAGTATTCCGTTCTCGGAACCACCACATTTTGGGGAAAGGATGGGTGGGAATGGGAAAACCTGGCTTACATGCCGTCGAACCGGAACACATCATAAGATATTTGGCGGTTCGTCTTTGACATGATAGTGGTCGCGAGCCAGACGGAGGACGAACCTCCTACCACCAAAAAATTATTTGTAAAGTTAACCAATTTTTGCAAAGTTTCATTTCGATCCGTTTAGTACTTTTTGTGTGAATGGATAACAAACGTCCATACATACATCATCAAATATGTTTGCATTTATAATATTTGTAAAACTATTAATAAATATTTATAGAGCACATATTTTTATTAAATTTTTATAAAGGTATTTTTATATAGATATGAGAATAAAGGTAATCAGTTTCCTGTTTCAACTATAAATATCTATATATTCATGTATATCTTATATTATATCGCTTTGTACTGTATCACTTGAAAAACATACCCGACTTCATTTATTTTCAAAAATATTTTCAAAAATAATAATAACATACCTCATAAAAATAATCCTTATACATACACAAATAAACCAAATCCACTATTACCAATCACCACTGAGTCACTAAAGTATCACTAAAGAATCACTACAGAGTCACTAAAGAGAGTGAGTTCACTAAAATAATACACAATAAGAAACACCGTTCACTGTTACGCATACAACGCCAAACTGATAACGTGCACAGTACATAATCTATAGAATTTTACGATTTTCGTTATCAATCGACACGGCGGATTACACGCGATAACAATCGAATATTACTACAGCAGTTACTGAAGCTTATCTACGCTTTCAGATTTTCCAGAAGTTATTTGTTCATGATAAATGTAATCTGGGTATAGGGATTATTGATGTTCCCTACAAATTCACTTTTATTTCAAGTGTCAAGACACTCCGCTCTTTATTATCCGCCGGAAATAGAGACATCGTGAGTTGATTGATGCAGTGCTGGTGTCGACGCTGTTATACGGCAGTGAAACGTGGTTGTGTCAAAAGAAGAACGAAAGAAATATGAAGGCTGTAGAGATGCGATCTTTGGCTGACCGAATCCGCAAAGAAGAGATACTTAGAAAGATAGGTATAAGCGAGAATGTTATAGAAAGAATGAATAAGAAAGTGCTTAGGTGGTTTGGGCACATCGAGAGGATGAGTGATGAAAGTATGGTGAGAAAGATATAAGAAGCATAGTGAGCAAGAGAAATAGGGGGAGACCGTCATTGACCTTCGAGAACACAGTATCAGTGATACTGGAGTATATAATTGAAATGAAAGCACATGTAACGTCTAGCAGTGGTAGTTGTGGATTAAAATTTTAGCAAAGCAGGGTAGGCAGAGGGAACCAGAGAGCCTAGTGTTAAGACACTCTGTTCACTTTTAACATTTCCGTGTAAGAATATTTTCTCTTTCTTTATATATGAGTGATTTTTTCTTTTGTTAAGTGATTAGTCACTTTATCTTCACGATAACTATAAGTACAAAATGATAGATGTCATAATTACGTGTAAAGGAGTTCCTATTATCGTGGATATTATATATTTTTTGATTCGATCAATCATTTCACTAATAAAGGATATTGATATTGTTAATTTATTTGCGTTTACAATACATACAGACATAGCTTTACGCTGTATCCCGCATATAGCAAGGTAGGCAGAGGGAACCTAGTGTTAAGACACTCCGTTCCCCACTTTCCGCCGAATTGAGGCATTGCGTGCTGAGTGGCGGAACTCAACGCCGCGCTTTGCCTTGTTACCAGACTTACAACAACTTAATTATGTGTAATAATTATCACATTTTTTTATTTATGTAAAAAAAATATATCTTCATTGTTTATTAGTTTGCTTTGCTCTTGACATTTTTGTATGCTATGAATAAATTTATTTACATCTACACGTAATATAGGTATATATTTCATTATTTTAGCAATAGATGTCAGGACTGGTGCGAGAATTTTCACCTAATGTCATATTTATTATGTTATTCTGATTATATAGTCATAATATATTATTTTTAGGGTACCGTAAATCAAAAAATACTGAATTATTTTATGGGTAAATATAGTAAAAATGAAAAAATCGATGTTATACATATATTCAAAATCTTTTTAAGTGTTGTAATATTAGACAATTTAGATTATAGCAAAAAAAAGAGAACCGACTTCAAATAAAATGCAATAAAAGTAACATTATTACGAATTACTCAAAAACCAAACTTTTTTTTTAACTTCACGCTGTATCCCGCATATAGCAGGATAGGCAGAGGGAACCTGAGAACCTAGTGTTAAGATACTCCGTTCTCTTACAACTATTCCGTTTGCCGCGCTTTACCTTGTTACCAAACCCAGGAAATGAAAACTTCCATTTCCTGGAATGGGAATCTAACCCACAACCTGTCGCGTTACACTACACGTAAACTACACGTTAGATCTTAACTAAATTTAAATAGGACCACATCACAAGCACGAACTATCATATAATAAAAGAATCATTGAAATTAATTCACTCAAAAAAAAAGTTATGATAACACAGATAAAAAAATACAGTCGATTTGAGAACCTTTTTTTTGCAATCAGTTAAAAATCAAATATACCTGATATTAACTATAAATTGAAATACATTTTAGCAATGAACTTCGTATGGATTGTTTATTTCTTTTTAAAGCAAATATAAGGAAAATATTTAGAAACATATAAGAATTATGAACGTAATAGGATTCGAACCTGCGGCCCTATGAATGCATATATGACTAATTATTTAATAAAAATAATAAATACTAGATATTTATCATTATATTTTTGACAAATTACACAAAATGTATATAATTGTAGCCTATATTACTATTACTTTAAAGTTTCATCTAGATCCGTTAAGTAGATTTTGCATGAAAGACTAACAAACATCAATCTTTCCTTACAAAGTTACATTTCTAATATAAGTAACATTGTAACAAAAATATACGGAACTCCTCATTAAAAAAAATATTTATCTTCATTGTCTATAAGATTAAAAAATATAAAATATTATCTTACATTATGTTAATTATTGATTTTATAATATATATATACGAGTATATATTTATTAATGTGTTTATATAGATTCTGGTCAAATGGAGACGAATATTTGCTTCGTTACTATAAGCATTCGATAATCGTTAGACCATTTTAGACCATCGTGGAGTAGTGGCATTACACGCATTGGTTTGGCGTTTGATTCGAAATTCGGGGATTTCTTTTCTCTACTTTATAAATGCAAAGCACGGCGTTGAGTTCCGCTACTTAGCACGCAATGTTCACCGTTCTCCGCGTGGATTCGTTCTTTCGTAGTTTCAACTAAGAAACATAATTATAGGAAAGAGAAACATTATATAAATGTCTGTCGTGGCGCAGAGGCACAAGCGTGCGACTGTAAACGCGACAAGTTCTGGTTTCGATTCCTATCATCCTATTCCAGGAAATGGATTTTTTCTTTTCCTATGTTTGGTAACAAGGCAAAGTGCGGCGTTGAATTCCGCCACTCAGTACGCAATGCCTCAATTCGGATAAACATTATCATAATAAGAAAAAAATTTAAACCCCTGTACTACTCAAGATTATGCATTATAAGACATGGGGTATATTATAGCTTTTCACGTTCAATAGTTTTGGCTGTCCGTTGTTATTTAGTCACTTAATAAAATGAGAGTTTAACATAACTGCCTGTAACTAACCGGAGAACAGAGAGATATACCACAAAAATTTTAACCAATTCATAATCAGGAAAAACCGAAAATATATAAGCGAGATAGGCAAAGGAAAAATGATAATCTAGTGTTAAGACAATTCGTTCTGTAGGAAACTATTATATATAATTATAGTTTATTTAATATATTTTAACTTATATATATATTAAACATACGAAATATTTTAATTTATTTATCATTATATATTTTATAACTTATAATAATTCATATACACAATTATATACGTACACACGAATACACATTGTTGGAATATCAATTGATTTTATTGTTGGTCAACTAACTTATTAAATTGTCAAGTTGTTTTATAGATAGTCAATTGATTATTATACAAAAACTAATCTTTTATAATTAGTATGTCTTTTGACTTTTACTATAAAATGGTTGCCGCCACTCATATTGTGTTCTTTACGTGTTAGAACTTACGAGTCGAAAAGCAGTCTCTTCGAGTACTCTTTCTTTTCGGTGAAATATAATTATTAAATAAAACCGAATAACCGTTTTATTTACCCTAACATCCTACACACATAATTAATATTATATCGAATTTATATATTTTATTATAAATATTAATATTTAATTTATAATTTTATATTACAACGACGAACGTGGACGAGACCGGCAGCGTATACGTTAGCATTATTCGTGACTACCGACATATTAATATTTTGTTCTATAACAATTATAAAAAACTAGTCGTTACTCGCTTCTCGACTGCGCTCGATTGTTATCCCTGTTCTCGTAAATTATCCGTTACTGTGATAGTTTTTTAGGTGGTAGGAGGTTCGTCCTCCGACTGGCTCGCGACCACTATCATGTCAAAGACGAACCGCCAAATATCTAATGATGTGTTCCGGTTCGATGGCATGTACGGACTACTACACTGTCCCCCCTACCATCAGTATCCTCTAGGTTGGCAACGCATCTACAACATCTCTGGTGTTGTAGATGTCTATGGGCGAAGGTAACCACTTACCATCAGGTGGTCCTTCTGCTCGTTTGCCATCCGTTATCAATAAAAAAAAAGAAAAAAAAAGTCATTTATCTTTTTTTCGTTCGTTATATTCATGTACATTGTTGTGATTTTGTTACGTGTTGTTACGTGTACGTTAAGAAACAAGTGGTATTGAAATACAAGGACATATTAACCGTGAGTAGATATTTTTATTTAAACCGACCTTCATCAAAACTACAGTTCTTTTAAGAAATCCGTATACCGTTTTCCACTGAATTGAGATATTGTATTGAGTGGCGGAATGCAATGCCTGGCTTTGCCTTGTTACCAGAGCGAAGAATATAAGATAAGAATAATTTAACGCCTGTCGTGGCGCAGAGGCACAAGCGTGCGACTGTAAACGCGACAGGTTGTGGGTTCGATTCCCACTCCAGGAAATGTGAAATTTAGTATTTTCATTTCTTGGGTTTGGTAACAAGGCAAAACGCGGCGTTGAGTTCCGCCACTCAACACGTAATGCCGCAATTCGGCGGAAAGTGGGGAACGAAATTGTTGAAAGAGAATGGAGTCTCTTAACACTAGGTTCTCTGGTTCCCTCTGCCTACCGTGCTATATGCGGTTTACAGCGTGAAGTTAAAAAAAAAGAAGAAAAAAAGAATAATTTAATATATTCATTTCCTGGAATTGGAATCGAACCCACAACCTGTCGCGTATACGCACGCCAGTGCCTCTGCGCTAGAACAGGCGAAAATATATAAAAATAATATATAATATAATATTTCTAACTAAACATGAAAGTAATAGGCGTACACATAACGCGGGGACTTATCGGTCGCGGACAAAAGAATTTTTGACGATTACACAAATATAATACGTCGGATTTGTCCGATATCCGCGGACAGGTGACGTGACGATACACGGAAAACTGTCTATGTAAACTATATGTTGTAATATTTCATATATTAATACACTATTTGAAGAACGTTGATATTTTAGGGTATATCTATATATAAATACGTGAAGCAAAAATTTTAGATCCATTTTTACGATAAATTACGCGGACGGAGGAGTGTGAAACTTGGCACACTTATAGTTTATATAGAGAAGGAATTCAGAATACCAATATATTTTTTGAAATAATGTATAAAAAGTATATTAAATTAATAAAATAAATGTTACACACACTACCATGGTTTAACATGCATGTTTATATAAAGTGACATATACGTCACTACGCAATGCGTTATTAACGCATTTACGGGGACACTAGTATAAAAAAATAGGAAATAATGTGACTTCAAGCTTTATATCGCATTGAAACATAGTCAAAGTGTTAAGACACTCCGTTTGGTATTCCGTACTTAGATATCTACAAAATAATGTAAATTTTGTTTGTATGAGTAAAATAAATTGGGATATAATCATTGAAAACATAAAAGCTTCTGATACTATTTACTATAAGACTATATGCTTATTAAGCTTTAGAAAGAATTAAATTAAAAATATTATTTCAACAATTTTTGAAATGAATATTGTTTACAATCATTATGATTTGAAATTTAATGTAACGAAAATGCGTCACGATAATGAAATAAACACATATATTTAGTCTGTGAGAGAATGGGATAAGAAAATACATACTCGTAACTCAATATTCATTTGTTCAAAGTGAAAACAAGAAAACTGAATAATATGTAATATAATACACATTAAATATATGTAAATTTTACACTAAGTTATGAAATCGTTTTAAAGTATGGAAAAAGTAAAAAAAAACAAAGCTTACGATTTATTAATAATCATAATACTCTATATTCATTTCAATCTCTGTTAGGATAATCTTCTGCCATGTATAATTTGCATACACATACTTTTTTTAACTAAATTCTGTCTTACTTACTTTACTTCACGCTTTATCCCTAGCGGGGTAGTCATAGAGAACGGAGCGCCAAACACTACGGTTCCTGCATACCTCTTTCGCCTCGTCCACAGTCATTAACCTCTAGCTTAATTAGTTAAAAATATTATATATTTAAAGTTGTAAAATTGCCTTAGAAACCATTGAATGAATATTATATTTAGAAATAGAAAAAACCAAGCATCTCAAAATCATATTTTCGCTCCATGAAGGCTACATTAGAATTTTAGACTGAAAACTTCAAAGCAACTAAAACCTTCGTACATGCCACCAGAAAAAACACACACCAAAACAAACCAAACTTTTCACCTCCACATAAATTGTCGACTACCGAACATTGTCAGTTTTTCCAGTAAAAAAGTCGAGTAAAGTTCAAATGGCGTCACTATCACATTTCGCAGTGGGAAACTTTTTAACTACGAGCCGAGTAAAACGGCTTACCGTTGACGAGTGAACGACAGTCAGGAATACTTATGTATCACCGCCTGCCAACCTCAGATATGTCAGTCATATGGAACGCTTAAGAGAATATCGCGAAGTTGAAATTGAAATGGTTATGTCAATAGCTAGATCATTTTTTTTTATTTTAATAGAGTTAGAGTTTTTCTTATTAAATCTAAAAAAATGTCTTCTTTATACGGCGGAGAACGGAGTGTCTTGGCGCTATGTTATCTGTGACTACTCTACTATGTTGGATAAGACGTGAAGCTGTTTTTATATCTTATTTATATAATATGCTAGATACTAATTGTATTGTTATGACTAAACTATATAAAACCCTCATAATTAGAACCTATGTGTTAGTTTAATGTACTAGAGTTCCCGTTGACGCGTTAACAACGCGTTATCTACCAATGTATGTATATGTCACTTTATATAAACATGGATGTCAAACCATGGTAATGTGTGTAACATTTATTTTATTAATTTAATATATTTTTTATGCATTATTTTAAAAATATATTATTATGGTGCACTCCTTCGCTATATAAACTATAAGTGTACCAAGTTTCATTCTTCTTCGTCCGCTTAATTTTCTTAAAAAGGGATCCAAATTTTCCTTCGCGTATTAATATATAGATAAGCTATTACTGTAAAATTTCATGTTTATTTGTACGTTGAGCAGTTTTTCGTATGAATCGGTTCAGTATTTTCACATTTTTTTTAAATTTAAATTAACAAGATAAATGATTATAATATATAGTTTGTTTCATACGAACTTCAGTTCTATATAGCTAATGAGTCAAAAAGGAAATAATTGAAATTGTATTCATCTAATAATTTTATCCTTTATTCCTCAAACAGTATGCATAAAGAACTAAGGTATTGACTATCGTGTCTAAGTAGAGAAACTGAGAATTGCCCTGATTATTATTTAGTTACGAAACCAGAAAAAAACTCCTTTCAATATTATCTTTTCTATTTTTAAATCCTAACTACGAGTACCAGACTAGTTGCAAACATGCCCTAAATGTGCCAGTATGTCAATTCACGTACACCTCCAAACATATATAAGTAATTGTAACTTAAACTAACTTATCTATTTAGACTGTCAAATTAATAATATACTAACGAAAAGCGTTAAAATAATATGCGATGCGATGATAATAACGTCTACTCGATGGGCTTTCATTTCCGCGCGCACGTCGCTCGATAACAAAGAACTGTTGACATATTTAGAACAAGCCTGAAATCGCGTTGGCAACACTGTACCGACAGCCGTCAGTACTGCCAACACACCCAGCGGGATTTTAATTTTCGAATCCATCCCGCGATTGACGTGTCACTTCCCGCGCTTTTTGTTGTAAAACGTCAAATCAACTCGATTGCTTCCTTTTTTTAAGCGCCAAACTTAGGCGGTGATTGACGCGAGCTCGGTCTTGTCTGGAATTGAAATATGATTGATTCATATATTCCCATTATATTTTCAGAAGTTGTGACAGGTTTTCAGATTTATTTGGAAAAAAGGCGCTGGTTAAGTTAATATATAAATTTGTATAATTTTATATAATACCTAGTGTTGATTACAGATAAAAAATGATAAATTAATTTTAAGATGGTTGCATTATAAAAAGTAACTCTATATACATTTAAATATTAAAAAAAACCACCAAATATCAATAGCAAACGTTACAACTGTACAGCCGATATTTTAAATTAGAAATGAATTTTTGAGTTGGCGCGTATCGCTCCAGACCAACGTCCGTCACTATCTTTATTCCACACGGACGCGCTGGATACTCGCTTTCTCGATACACCGACTCGATTAAAATAAGAATATTTTGAGCGCAACACTATTGTGTGGGGAACTTCCGAGAAAGTGTAAGCTGATACTTGGGTATATGAAAATGTAGCCTTCATGCAGCGAAAATATGATTTTGAGGTACTTCTTTTTTTCTATTTCTAAATATAATATTCATTCAATGGGTTCTAAAGCAATTTTACAATTTTAAATATATAATATGTTTTAACTAATTAAATTAGAGATTAATGACTGTGGACGAGGCGAAAGAGGTATGCAGGGACCGTAGCGTTTGGCGCTCCGTTCTCTCTAACTACCCCGCTAGGGATAAAGCGTAAATATAGGTAGGTAGGTGACTAAATAAGTGCACGGCCCATTAATAACTAAATATTTATGATATAAAATGTATTTACATAAAAAAATAACCTAATTTCAACTTTAAGCATTCACATGAAAATCATTTTTAAATGAAACGTCGTCTAGTTCATTAATAATGTGTACAGGTGAGAGTATACACGACATCTCCACGCCAACCGGGCGAAGTTATCTTGTAAATAAATTGAAACACTCGACGAGTGCCTTAATCGAAATAGAGGCGGTATAATCCAACATGGCGTCTGCAATTCGAGTTGCAATTGTCACGGGCCGGTGCTCGCCGCCGCTCCTTGTTTTTACTATATAGCTCGATATTCGTTTTTGTTTGCCCCGCCAGATACCGGCTGCACCAACCTGTCATATCGACTCTTTGTTTGGCGTGTAGAAAAAAGAAAAACCTGATAAAGACTCTCCCGAGCAAATTGGGCGTTTCTGTTATAAACAACGGAGGTGGAACGCTGTGATAGCGCACAATAAACGTCTAAAATGTCCATTTTTTTAAACGAATTTGTTGATTGTTTTCACTCATCCCACCGTTATACTAGTTTCCCGCTTTTTTTGAACTGACATTTCGATGTGACGTTTAATTTTTTTCATGTAAATAGTTGTTTGGATGTGAGTGTATTAGCTTATTTTTTATAGTAATTAAAATATTTTTACTGTACACAACTGGAAAATTATTAATTATTTATTTAAATTTATATTTTAAAAAAAAATATATATCAACAGTAGTGTATTGTGGTAACATTTTGGTCGAAGTTATTTATGTTGGCGTTGTGCATCCTTAATAGGTATATCTGGACCGCACTTATCTGAGAAGGTGGGGTAGAGGAGGCCAGGCTTGGGGGTGCCGATATGAATCACTGGGAGTAATGCCTGCAATATCACGTAGTGCACTTTGTCAACTGGTTGTAGCCTTGCAGTCGCATAGATAATACTGAGATTGTACCATCCAAGATAGTTCGGAATCGAGGCGAGAGTTCTTACGTGAAATTAATGTTATTTCGGTAAAATACATCGCATGCATTTGTATTATTATCGCGTTTCCTTTTATGAGCTTTTAGGTGTTATTGTAAGATAATGGTTTTACATCTACATATATATACACATACATATGAGAACTATATTTACTATATTTATAAGGATTCACCGAATAGAGGCATCTCTCTATTCGGCGGAAAGTGGGGAACGGAGTGTCTTAACACTAGGTTCCCTCTGCCTACCTATACCTGCTATATGAGGGATACAGCGTGAAGCTATGTATGTATGTACCATATGTATAAGGATTCTTTAGTAATTATTTATTTTTAACATATTTTATTAAGAAAATAAAAAAAAGCTGAGGTCAAATTTCAAAATATAAGCAATTTTGCGGATTTATAGCACTCGTATCGTCGTGGCGTGGAAAGGGCAGCGATATCATCGCGAAGGGCCATCGTGTTGGGCCAGACGCGGCTAATCTGCCTTCGTCGCGCGATCACAGCTTATTCGACAATTCGCATCGCGTTAGAGAGCTGTTGATCCTGACAGTCATTTTGTCATTTGACGCGTGACATTTCCGTGTACGGTTGTAACGTAATTATTTTGTTTGGTTTGCTTTTTTTAAAAAAGTTAATGTCTAATTAACAATAAGTTATTAATATTAGTTATTAGCGCCCGTTAACTTTCTCAAAAAATATTATTTAACCGCACGCAATGTCTCGAAGTTGGGCGGAAAGAGAACGGAATGTCTTGACATTATCTCTCTGTCTATCCTGCTATTTGGGATACAGTGTGAAGATGAAAAAAAACTATATGCTATAAAATATAGCATAAATGATATTTTATTCTATATTTATTTACTGTATCCCGCACATAGGGTAGGCAGAGGGAACCTGAGAACCTAGTGTTAAGACACTCCGTTTTCTTTTTAACATTTCCGTTCCCTATTTCCCGCCGAATTAACGCATTGCGTGCTGATAGGCGGAACTCAACGCCGCGCTTTGCCTTGTTACCAGAATTATATTATTAATTGATTTTATCTAAGTATGTATGTAATTTTATGATAAGATGATTTTGTAATACCACATTTATTTCACAATCATTATCATAAATCACATATTAAATACGTAATATACAGGAAACGAGAGAACAGATAATCTAGGACCATTTCTAATTCCTATTCGAGTAATAATCGATATGCGATCGATTTATCGCTAACATCGTTGCGTAAGCTCTATATAAATGCTAAAATATTCCCACGTTTTACTCAACACCGTTATGTGTAAATATTTATTGTTTATGGCTATTGAAGACAATTTCTATATAAATCTTAATAATTTTGTATTCACCTTTAATATTATCGCCTGTCGTGGCGCAGAGGCACAAGTGTTCGACTGTAAAGCGACAGGTTGTGGGTTCGATTCCCACTCCAGGAAATGAAGTATTTTCATTTTCTAGGTTTGGTAATAAGGCAAAGCGCGGCGTTGAGTTCCGTCACTCAACACGCAATGCCTCAATCTGGCGGAAAGTGGGTAACGGATTTGTTGAAGAGAACGGAGTGTCTTAACACTAGGTTCTCAAGTTCCCTCTGCCTGCTATATGCGGGTTACAGCGTGAAGTTAAAAAAAGAAGTAGTCAAACCAAGATTGCTTTAAATAAGATAAATTAATTAACATGTCACCAAAGTAACAGTAGTTTTGTAGCAAGTAGTGTTGTTTTTCTTTCCTTCTTTTGGCCTTGACAGTTATGGGCTATTTTAAAATAAATAATTTATGTATAATGAATATACAATAAATTCCTTTGTAATGGAATTTAATTAACTATCTTAATATAAAATATATAAAATGTCGAAATATTTAAAATAAAGCAAGAATAATAATAAAAATTACTTTTGATTGTCTGTGCAGAGATGAGATAGGGGCTCTCATTCCTTATAAAAAAGTGTCTAGTTGTGTCAAGACACTCCTTTCTCTACTTTAGGAAAGTGATTTAAATATAAATTGACTCGAGTGGAATTCGAAGTCATGACTACCGTGTTTACAATCAAAGGCTATCCACTGCGCTATGATAGCCCATAAAAAATTGTATTTCCAAACATATTATTCCCTCAAATCCTTGTCTAACCTCGTTCAATGTTACTACAAAGGGAATGCAATACTAATCTATCATCAGCTTTTAAAAGCTTAGCGTTTTAAAGTTAGCCATTTCATTTTATCTCTTACAAAGCCTACTTCAGGCCGTGAGCTCCGTGTGTTATCGAGTTATTAGAGTATCCACTTGTAGGGTCGACAGTTCAGACAGTTATGCGACAGTTTATGGTATGTAAAAATATTTTTTTTTTTTTGCTAAAAATAACTTTTAATTCATTTTAAAAAGATATGTACAGAAATCCGCCTGTCGTGGCGCAAAGGCATAAGCGTGCGACTGTAAACACGACAGATTGTGGGTTCGATGCCCACTCCAGGAAATGTAAAATTTAGTATTTTTATTTCTTGGGTTTGGTTGAGGTCCGCCACTCAACACGCAATACCTCAATTTGGCGGAAAGTGGAGAACAGAAATGTTGAAAGAGAATGGAGTGTCTTAACATTAGGTTCTCTGATTTCCTCTGCCTACCCTGCTATATGCGGGATACAGTGTGAAATTAGAAAAAAAAATGTACAGAAATCTCGATTTGGTTTAGATTTGAATGTACTAAAAGCTTACTTTGTTAGAAAGTAAAAAATTCTATGGTTCAAATCATGATTTGAATTTTAAAAATCTTTAATAAAAGGAAATAGTAGTATAGTAGAAGTATTGCCAAAAAATATATCTTTAAAAATGATGGATATAGCAATTATTTGCTATATCACTAAAAGTATTCTCTTATGAGAATACTTTTAGTGAAAATAATGTGATGCCGCCTTTTGCCTAACTTTTTTTATAACTTGTAGTCTTTTTGTTTTTTATTTCTTGCAATAAAGAGTTTTTATTTATTTTATTTAAAAAAAATCTCAAGTATTGTGTAAACAGAGGTGTATGAACTTTAGTTAGTCAAAACTCATATGGAAAAGAAAGGCAGAAAGGTATTTTTTTTAATAATTATCCGTTACAAAAATATTAAATTAATAAAATAAATATTACCCACAGAAAACGTAGTGTTTTCCTTTTTTTAAAGTGACACATGTTGCTAAGGCAACACGTGTTTTATATGTGACGGTTTTACTCATATGTATGTATCCCTTGAAGTATTCACGAATACTTACACGCCAAAATGTTAATATCCTTAATTTAAATGTGATGTCGCGAACTTACCTGTAAACAAAAATATAGAATTTTTAATAAAAATAGATAATAATTAATATTTACGTTTCAGTTCATTCTGTATTTTTTTTTTATTATCAAGTATTTATTTAAATTCTTAAAAAAAGGTTGCCAGTAAAATGTGAAGCTCGAAAAACAAAGTCAAACAAGGTGTGAGAAAAAAAAAGAAAAGGTCGCCAGGAAATTCCGAAATACCTTGACATCCGATACCGATTTCCCTAAAAATATCGGCTTCCCTAAAATTTACCGGCTTCCCTAAATATATATACCGGCTTCCCTAAATATACATCGGCTTCCCTAAATTTACCAACTTGTCCCACTAAAATTTTCACCCCTCGCCACTGTAACTTAGGTTATAAAATGTCAATTTTTTCTAGTGGAAACTCGAATAATAGTTACTTCTATATAAAATTGGGAACAGCTAATAGTTTAAAACTAAATTCCTATTATTTCCAAACTTTTAAAATCCAACAAAAAAGAAAATTCTTAGCCTTAAAAAAATACTAAACGATAATTACATGATTTTCCGATCCAAACCGAAAAAACCTACTAGTCTATCTTCATTAATAAGACGTTTTTAGTCAATACACGTTTAAAATACATACATATATTTAAAAACCCATAAAATTACTATACTTAATAAATCGTTTTTTATTATCCCATAGAAAATTAACACATTACTATAGATCAGAGTTAATGATGCCTGTGACATGAATAATTTAAAATTTAAACTTTAATATGGTAATTTAACTTGAATGGTAAAGGTATTAATTCTTTAAATAATCAATTTATCACGCAGTACGTGGATACAGTAGTTTAGTTATACACTTTATCCTGAACGGCAGGTTAGTTAGAAAAAACATAGTGTCTAGACTCTCTGTTTTCTATTTTACAACCAAAAACGAGACACTTTCCGCCGAATTGAGGCATTGCGTGCTGAGTGGCGGAAGTCAACGCCGCGCTTTGCCTTGTTAGTAAACTTAGAAAATGAAAATAATTCATTTCCTGGAGTGGGAACCGAACCTACAACCTGTTACATTTACAGTCGCACGCTTGTGCCTCTGCGCCACGACAGGCGTCAACAATAAAGACTATTAAAAAAAGAAGACCGGTTTCAAACAAAATGCACTAAAAAGTAAAATTATTAGGAAGAACTCGAAAACCACTCGTCAAATCTCAACTAAATTTAAAAAAGACCACATAAGAAGCATTAGCTATCATATAAGAAAAGAAACATAATAATCTCGGCGTTGAGTTCCGCCACTCAGCACGTAATGCCTCAATTTAGCGGAAAGTGGGAACGGAGTGTCTTAACACTAGGTTCCCTCTGCCTACCCTGCTATATGCGGGATACAGCGTGAAGTTGTATGTATGTATGTATCATCATTATCAGCAAAAAGTTATGCAGTAACAGTAACACATAAAAACCAGTCGAATTGACAACCTCCTCCCTCTTTAAAGTCAGTTAAAAAGAAATAAAGTTCCTAAATGAAAAAGCTATAAAGAATAAAACATTAATAGACAACAAGATATATTATAAATAGAAACTTGTATAATAGAAGCGGCAATGAATCAAAAACAAAACAATGTGATTATCCTAGCGCTTTCTGCTACAGCGGTACATTTTATAAGATGAAGCGATTTTATATTAAATAATTTAATAAATATTGTATTGAATTTCGCCCTACTTAAGTGATAGACAGCTTCACGCTTTATCCCACATAGCAGGGTAGTGTCAAGACACTCCGATCGCGGCGAGTGTCACACAACGTCTTAAATTCGGCTGGAAAGAGTAGAGACAAACAGTGTCTTATACTAGGTTTTTTTACTAATCTATCTTTGCAGGATATATTGTGAAGATATAAACGTTAAAGAGATGCTTATATTATAGCCAAATTATATAAAATATTTTTTAACTTTAGCATTTTTGTTGTTTTGAAGTATAAGGTATGTTACTGTAAAATTTTATCTAGAACCGTTCAGTAGTTTTTGCGTGAAAAAGTAACAAACATCCCATCCTATTTAGATCCACGCAATAACCAACAAGCGGAATATTAAATATATAGTTAGAGCGAACGTAGTGTCAAAACACTCCGTTGAAAGTCTGTTACTTACAAAATATAAAAAAAAAACATAATATACCCACCTATATCTATGATCTATACCTAACCAAACTATATTTTTGTTTTTGGACACTATGAATCAACAACATTACTATTTGAAACTCAAATATAAAGCTAAATTAATATATGACTTAAAAATTAAATTTTAAATAACTCCAGCAGTCTTTCACTTGGCCCAACCAAAGAGTTCGACAAGAGGCAAGCGCAGGAAATGAAGCGGCACCCGGTGGAGGCGCGCGATAAATCCACCGCGCACAATGTGCGTTCTTGTAACTTTATTAACATTGACAAATTATTCGAGAACTAACTTCACGCGAATTACAATTGTAATAAGATAAATACAAGTTTCATTTGAGATTGGTACAATCTTCATTTTTTAATAAGTATAAGTTATATTTATATTTTTTACATACGTACATAGCTTCGTGCTGAATCCCGCATCTAGCAGGGAAGGCAGAGGGAACCTAGTGTTAAGACACTCCGTTCCCCACTTTCCGCCGAATTGAGGCATTGCGTGCTGAGTAGCGGAACTCAACGCTGCGCTTTACCGTGTTACCAAACCCAAGAAATGAAAAATTCCATTTCCTGGAGTAGGGATCGAACCCACAACCTGTCGCGCTTACAGTCGCACGCTTGTGCCTCTGCGTCACGACAGGCGTTATATGCTTCAAATATATTAATATAAATTCCTAAACATATCGTATTGTGTATTAACATCCCCTTATGATATGAATTCAATAACTCCTTGTTTATACGAACCGTGTGAAGTCAAATGTAAATTGAATAAATAGTGACGCTAATCTTTTACTGAATTTCAACGGTACAATGCTATGGAGAAGGGTTTTTGGTTTATTTTATATTGAATTTAACATATTATTTTATTTTTTTTTATTTTTTTACAGTTACCGGAAAGAAAAAGCCTGTGTGCGACTGTAAACGAGCCAGGTTGTGGGTTCGATTCCCACTCCAGGAAATGTAAAAGTTTAGTATTTTCATTTCTTGAGTTTGGTAACAAGGAAAAGCGCGGCGTTGAGTTCCGGCACTCAACACGCAATGCCTCAAATTTGGCGGAAAGTGGGGAACGGAATTGTTGTAAGAGAACGGAGTGTCTTAACACTAGGTTCTCAGGTTCCCTCTGCCTACCCTGCTATTTGTGGAATACAGCGTGAAGTTAAAAAAATATATATGTTATTTTTTTCAACAACGTCTTGAATTTAGTCGAAAAGCAGCTATCGGTGTCATGTCATGTCATGTCTTATATAAAAATACTGAGTAAGATTCGAACCCACATCCCAAGCAAACAACAGTATTAAATAACAGTTATAAATGTTAATAAATAATAAACACTCTTCCATCTTTTACTAACAAAGCAAAGTTTAAAATGAATACTGCCGTTACGATCTCTTTCAGGAAATTAGCTACGGATTATAGCAAAATAAGATATTGTAAACATCTCCTGCATCCGTTTGTTTGACTGATGCCTCTTTGTTATAATTGAATATTTGAAGCGAAAACTTTGTAGATACTCGATTAATGTTACCCCTTTTTTAGTATTAATGGATTGAATTGTAATGTTTTAATGTGAAATGTTGTTTTGTGGGGAATAATATGTATGAAATATGAATATTCGTGATTATAATTTTATAAATGAGTAGAAAACAGAACAGAACAGCCTAAAAAACTAAAAAAACCTTTATAACTATAGCCTAACTAGGCTTACCATTACGAAGAGCCAAACCGGGACGCAGAAGAGAAAGAGGCTCATTTTCATTTTGCTTTTCGCTTAATTTGTGTTTTTCATATTTGAAATGCAACCAAAATTATGATGAAATAAAAACATATTAATAAATGTGAATATATTTTTTATTAAAAAGAAAAAGAGACGATTGGTTGAGGTGTCGGTGCTGTTCAAGTTTGACCGGGACGCCGGGACAGGGATCTCAAACCCGGACTATCTCGGTCAAACCGGGACGTATGGTAAGCCTTTTATATAGCCTTTAATATTATAGTTATATTAAGAATTTTAACAAAAAAAACAGAAAAATGACATTATTACGAATAACTCAAAAACTAGGCATCATATAAAAAAAGAATCATCAAAATTAATTTACGCGATAAAAAGTTTTGCGGTAACATACATAAAATAAACATAGTTGAAATGAGAACATCTTTTTTTAAAATTGGTTAATTATTACTAGACGTACATGATAATGCTATTGCTTCTATTTTTTTTAACGTCACGCTGTATCCAGCACATAGCACACTCCGATCTCTTAAGATTTCCGTTCCCCACTTTCCAATGCATCTTAAAAAATAATAAAATCAAAAAATATTTTATGTTACTGTGTACTATATCATAATGTTATTTCTAGCCGAAAACGGCGTGACACCGTGACGGACGCGATAGGAAATTGCGGGACCGCGTCATGTTACAGTCATGTTGATTGCCTCTTTTACATTTCAATAACCATTCTCATATTTAATAATAAAATAAAATATTTATCTTAAAAAAATGCCTGTCGTGGCGCAGAGGTACAAGCGTGCGACTGTAAACGCGACAGGTTGTGGGTTTGATTCCCACTACAGGAGATGGAATTTTTCATTTTCTGGGTTTGGTAACAAGGCAAAGCGCGGCGTTGAGATCCGCCACTCAGCACGCAATGCCTCAATTCAGCGGAAAGTGGGGAACGGAGTGTATTAGCACTAGGTTCCCTTTGCCTGCTATATGTAGGATACAGCGTGAAGCTATCTATGTAAAAAACATCTTAAGATTTAAAAATGGGGACAATATTTCGGTATGACTGACTTTGAAATTGTTGGATATAACGATGCTTGATTTAGATATTTTTTTTTTTGAATGGGAATCGAACCCACCACCACTATACGTGTGTAAGAATTGAATATTTTTAAAATTTATATATGAAAGAATAATTGTGGATATGAATAAGCTATTTGATGTAAAAGTAATATATGTAACTTTGTAAAAAGTCTATATATTTAATAATGTAAAGTTAGTAATAATTAAAATTTTAACAAAAATTGAAAACCGGTTACACCACTAAAACGTAAATTTATTACGAATAACTCAAAAACTATTCATAAGATCTTAGCTAAATTATATAAGACTGCATAACAACCAATAGCTATTATATAAAAAAGATTCATCAAAATTGGCTCATCCTGTAAAAAGTTGTGGATACATAATAAAAAACAGTTGAATTGAGGACCCCTTTAATATTTAAAGCCGCAAAAAAATGCTTAAACGGGATTCAAACTCAAGACTATCAGCCTACAAAGAAATGAATATTCAATACATGCCACACAGGTCGCCTGTTCTAATAATTTATATAAAGACAAATTACTTGCTTTTATTGCCTAAAATATTACCTTATAAATTAGTATTACGACTTTTCTGTGTACGTTATTTTAAAACTCTAAATGTCATACCGATAATTATAATCATAAAATTTGAGATTTTATGATACAAAATTGGGGTTTTTTGGTAGATTTTTTTTTAAATATTCAAGTTATGTTATCTTTTTACATACATATATACCAATGTATGCATTAGTAGTTACTAATTTGGATTTTAAGTAAGGTCATTGTGAAAGGATACAGAGAGATTATAAAAAAATCACTCTTTTTGTTTTCTACTAACTTTTACAAAATTATGTAGAAATTTTTTTTTTAGCTTCACGCTGTATCCCGCATATAGCAGGGTAGGCAGAGGGAACCTAGTGTTAAGACACTCCGTTCCCCACTTTCCGTTGAATTGAGTTTTGAGTGGCGGAACTCAACGCCGCGCTTTGCCTTGTTACCAAACCAAGGAATCGAACCCACAACCTGTCGCGTTCGCGATCGCACGCTTGTGCCTCTGCGCCACGGCAGGCGTTAGCTATTAATATTTAAAAACAATTAATATCAAAAAGTCAACTTATTAATTTATTCACGCCTAACACACACATATTTAAAAACCATACCACAGACATTGGTATAAACCAATAAAAATTTCGAATCTTTCATATGTAAAGCAAAAAGCTGCCATCATGCCCAGTAGCTATCTCCCCCATAAACGGGTGAGTATAACTTTCGCATACATACTAAGATTTTAATATAGCGATAAGCGTGGACGATCTGAGACGTATGCTGCGTCACGGACCAATATCCGATCTTAAATTGAAATATCTGACCTCCACCCCATACCCTATGTGATATATGGAAATTATGAACGTGGCGTGTTGATTTGTAGGGTAGCGTTCTACTAGGTATATTCATTGTTATTATGTATTTATGTGTATATTTTATATGTATTTATAAGCATTTATAAGTATTTATGTATATTTATAAGTTTATTTTTAGGGGCTTTGAAAAAATGAAGAGGTGAATTCGATTGTATTTTTTTAATGTGTTTAATATTTTTTTTATGGTAGCGAGAGCTTATATCTTATGTGTGACTATTTAGTCTAACTAATTCGTTTTTGAGTTATTTGTAATATTTTTTCTTTTAAGTACATTTTTTTTTAAATCGATTTTCTTTTTTTAATTAAAATCAATTATAATTTAGTCAAGTTTAATGAAGATTAAAGCGATTTGGGTTATGTTTTCATTGATATTAGAATTTTAGATTTTATAAAATATTTATATTTTAATTATAAAATTTTTAAATTGATTCAAAAACATCACGCTATACGTCCCATACTATGAATGCAATCAGTTATTGCTATTTTTTCTCGCATAGGTTATTCAGAGAGAACATTGTATGAACACTCTGATCTATACTTTCCGCTCTTTTTCTTTCTAGAGTGGGGAGAATAAATTAAATATGACCATTTCTTCAAGTGGGAATCGAATCCACAACCAGCTTACAGAGAGATACAGTGTCACTGCGCCACAATGACCTCTACCTTATATACATATATTTTTCTATAGGTATATATATGCGATGAATCGGTACAATATTTAAAACAAATATTTAAAATATCTAATTTAACTATCTAACTGTGATAAGGTGAATTATACATAAAAACAGTAACAAAGAACAAATGATGAGTCAAACGACTGAATCATCGATGCATCGATAACTCTTCCTACACGTTCGTACAAAAATTGACGATTGTTATTCTATTTGCATTTAATCATAGTTCTGTTGTTGAAATTAAACTTTGTATACAAACATACATACATATCTTCACGCTGTATCCCGCATATAGCAGGGTAGGCAGAGAGAACATTGTGTTAAGATATTCCGTTCCCCACTTTCCGCCGATTTGAGGCATTGCGTGATGAGTGACGGAACTCAACGCCGCGTTTTGCCTTGTTACCAAACCCAGGAAATGAAAATTTTCATTTTCTGGACTGTCGCGTTTACAGCCGCACGCTTGTGCCTCTGCGCAACGACAGGCGTTTTAAATTTTGTATTTATTTTCATTTTTAGGAAATTGAAAATAGCGGGACTGGAACCCGCGCCTCTTGGAAACCGTCCAAACACTCTGACCGCTAAGTTATATGTTCTTAATTCTCATCCAGCTGTGTCGAAATTCTTAGACGCTTCATACATTTATTTATGTTGTTAGCGTTTTATTATCAGGGCGAAACGATAAAAAAACTAAATATGACTATTCCCTCGAATGAAATCGAATCCACGGCCAAATATGCTTCTAGTGAGACTTAACAAAATGAATACAATAATAATTCAACAGTCTCAATCCCTCAACTCAACTCTATTTCTCTATATTATTAATTTCATACATTTCACCACTAAAATTGAACCCTGAACCATCGCGTGTATTAGAAATTTTAATATTTATAGTAGTAGTAGATTACTAACAGAAATACAGTTACATAAAGTATGTTAATGCTCAAGCCAAGAGGTGACGGTTTACATATCCGTTCTCTTTTAATTTTAATTGATAAAAACCATTTCCCTTGATTCTAGTTTCGACTCCAATTAGTTAATCAATATTATGTTATGTTATTTTTATAGATTTTTGTATGTACTTTTTTGCTTGTGGTTTCAAATGTAAAGTATCTAAAATATAAGTAAAATATAAAGTGAGGAACGGAATTGCTGAAAGAGAACGGAGTGTCTTAACACTAGGTTCCCAGGTTCCCTCTGCCTATCCTGCTATATGCGGGATACAGCGTGAAGCTAAAACAAAAGTGAAGTAACTCGATTTTTTTTTCAAGTTCTTGCTAACATTAATAGAGAAGTCAGAGAGAATCTAGAGTCAAAGCACGATATTTTCCATTTTCCGTTGAAATTAACAACATAGTGTGTTGAGTTGAGACTCTTATCGCTGCATTTTGTGTTACTATAGCAAAAATAATAAGGTATTTTAAATATGATCATTTTCTCTAAGTTGGAATCGAACCTACATCCACTCTTATTTACAGTTAGACGCTATCCCATTGCGTCACAATGATCTAGATGAATGGTCACATAATGTTTTTAAAAACGCGAAATTTAAGTACATCTATCTGCTCCTCCATTTAAGCAAGTTATAATAGTAGGATGAAACCGAAATAATAAATATGTCCTTCTTTTTTTTTATCTTCACGCTGTATCCCGCATGTAGCGGGGTAGGCAGAGGGAACCAGAACACCTAGTGTTAAGACACTCCATTCTCTTTCAACATTTCCGTTCCCCACTTTTCGCCAAATTGAGGCATTGCGTGTTGAGTGGCGGAACTCAACGCCGCGCTTTGCCTTGTTACCAAACCCAAGAAATGAAAATACTAAATTTTACATTTCCCGGAAATATGTCAATATACATAAAACTTTTTAGTGACTGTCACTGAGTGACTAACAGGTAACGTACAGGCCAAAATACTGGTTGTAGAAAACCGAAATTTCTGTGGGAAACTACGAAAGATAGAAACGGAAATAATATGGCGAGGGTCATTATGTCCTCGTTAATGAAGTTGTTAGTGACAATTTGAATATATACATACATAAATTGTACATACTTTTTGCAAAATGGCAGTCTAAGGTATAACTATAAAATTTACAGTCATAAATTTAGTTCACGAGTCATATTACCATGTTCTATAATAATGAAAGAGGAGGGGGAGATCTTGGTTGGGGGAGACCTTCGAGAACACAGTATCAATGATACTGGAGGAAGGTCACGTAACTAACATGAGGACCCCCTGGTAGATTTTGAAGAGTTTAATGACTGTGGATGAGGCGAAAGAATTATGCAGGGAACGTAGCGTTTGGCGCTCCGTTCTCTCTGACTACTCCGCTAGGAATATAGCGTGAAGCTAAATAAGTAAATATAAAATTCTTATACTAGAATTACCTTAAAATAGATCAGGTAATGACTATAAATCTAAATATGTAAAAAATATGGCGAAACCATCATCTTACACAATTAAAGTATATATATATACATCAAAACTATATCAATAAAATTAATCAACACAAATTATGTATTAATCAATTAGTATTTCAATTAATAATCCTTAAAAAAGTAGAATTCATGTCTTAAAAGGACATGCCAAGTAAAACGTGGAGCCGTTCTGAGCTATATTACCAATCGTCTGTAGAACGTCTAGCCACCCTTTCAGGGCTATCTGCGCATACGCAAGTTACACCAAAAGATATATATTGATATACTAAATTAGCTCGTATTTGTTTACAATAAAGCATATTTTACTCTGAATTATTTTAAACAAATGTTGCAAAGAAAATTCCATTCTAAATGCAACCTAATAAACATTCATATCGAATGCATTTTTGTGGTTCACTTTGTATAACGAAATTTCAACTTTATTCCCCAGAAATAAAGTATAAAATCATTTTGGCATTATTGTCAAAGCATCACATAATGATGCAATTCTTAGGCAATGCAAAAGGCAACACATTCGTGATATGACTAATAATTGATTGATCGATTGCAGATCTAACGGCATGGTATACGTGTTGGCTTTCTGAAGTGTAACTGGATGGACATACATACATATATATATACAAATGTGCAAAGTGCAGGTAGTATTGAGACATTCTATCGACGATTATAGATAGACAGATAGATTAATTCTTTATTGCACACAAAAAAAAAGAAAACAAGTATATAGGAACATACGGAACACAAATTTGCAGCATGCAAAGGCGACCTTATTACTGGAAGTGATCTCTTACAGAATTAAGAATATAGGTTCAAATTCTAGCCGTGGGATAGTAATATTTATAAAATAATTGGTTTCTGCCGACTTTTTTAACTAAACGTTTACGCTGTGTATTCTGGTGTCTCTAATACTCTACATTTCATAATTTTTAATATTTTTAAAGTGAAATTATTTAGAAAATTAAAAAAGTTAGTTAGAACATTGAAGGATTCGTACCCGCGCCCGTGTATAAATTTAATTAGGTATATTACTTATTATTATTAGGCACAGGTGAGTCAAAAAAGACTCTGCAGATCAGCTAAAGAAAATCCAGCGGTATATAGCTCCGGTTTTCTTCTTCTATTTAAAAAAACCTAAATATCTAACGAAACATCATATTATAAATGGTAATATACTGTTAAATAAATTAATATAGACAGCTTACAAAATTGCAACACAACCTTGAAAACTGAGGTAAAGTACAATAACAATATTAATTAAAACATGTCTTTAAAAACAAGCCTTTTTCATCGTGTATTGTATTTACTCTACAGCTTAAGTCCTTTCATTTAATACCCATATTGGGTAGGTTATACAAAAAAAATCCGCCATTTTATTACGGCAGCCATGTTGAATTAACAGCAATTATGAATGAATTTAATTTTAATGTCAATAGTAAGAAAATCACTTTTAAATAAAATAATTATTAAAAACAAGCTATCCGCCCGCGGCTTCGATCACGTGGAATTAGTCTTTCCCAAGGTCTAGACTATTCGTCATGTCTTACATGGTTTTATGTTTGATAATATGGAACTTCCATACAAACTTTCAACCTCTATTTCAACTCCTTGTACCATTTTTTCGTGATAAAAAGTATTCTATGTCCTTTCCTAAGTTCAGTTCTATCTTCATACCAAATTTCATCAAAATCGGTTCAGTGGTTTAGGCGTGAAAGCGTAACAGACAGACAGACAGAGTTACTTTCGCATTTATAATATTAGTAAGGGTTAACGCCTATCGTGGCACAGCTTCACGCCATATGCTATCCCGCATATAGCAGAGTAGGCAGAGGGAACCAAAGAACTTAGTGCTGAGACTACTCCGTTCTTTTAAAATTTTCGTTTCCCGCTTTCCTTCTAATTGATGCATTGGGCGGTGTCTTTTTTTTCTGGTTTTACTACAAAAAAAACTTTATAAAAACATATGTTTTCATGTAAATCTATATCAAATAGATAAAACAATTGGTTATTTCAAAAGAAATTACACTTAATGTGTATGTACATCCCGATGTAACACCAAAACAAACACTGATAAGAATCATAACCAACCGTTATCAGTTGTTATCAGCGCTCTTATCGCTATCATTAGTGCGGTAGCCGGGTGATATTGTGAATTGTAAATATTTTTTATTTAAATACATAAATATTTAAGTGGGGAACGGAAATGTTGAGGGAATGGAGTGTTTTAACACTAGGTTCTCTGGTTCCCTCTACCTGCCCTGCTGTGTGCAGGATATAGCGTGAAGCTAATAATAGCTATTAAGGAAACCTAATTTTTTAGGTACTTTCGATATTAGATTTAGTTATGTGGTGTCGAATGTCAGTGTTAATATTTAAAATTTTAACAAAAATACAAACTTTACATAAAATAAGTAAATTATTACGAATAACCCAAAATCTTAACTAAATTTAAATGGGACTACATAAACACTAGACTACTCTTAAACATGAGGTCGATTTGTGAGCATTTTCGTAATTCGTGCGAAAAAAATTATAAATATAAATTTTTTTGTCAATTCCTTATCGACTCTCTAGTGTGTACCCTTCCAGTGTTCGCTCTATAATGGCTATATAATCGGTAATGTTACATACATGCATAACTCCACGCTGTATCACGCATATAGCAAGGAAGCAGAGGGAAACTAGTGTTATGACACTCCGTTCCCCACTTTCCACCGAATTGAGGCATTGCGTGCTGAGTGACGGAACTCAACGCCGCACTTTACCCTGTTACCAAACTCAGGAAATGAAAAATTCAATTTCCTGGAGTGGGAATCGAACCCACAACCTGTCGCGTTTACAGTCGCACGCTTGTGCCCCTGCGCCACAACAGGCGTTAAGTTCTGCTATTTAAAATAGATTATTTTCCATTAAAAACAGCAGAAGGTCTGTATAATACACTAAATTGAAAAAAAAAACACATAGAGAAGAAAAAAAAACACATAGAGAAGAAAAAAAAAACACAAGACTTAAAATTTACACAAAATACACACAATATTTCAAAGTGAAGCCAACATTTACAATTCCCCATGAAATAGTGTTCGTGAAACTAAAATCATATAACAAGTTAATAAATAAAGTTCCCACAATCAATAAGGAAGGGATAATTTTAATTGGCGAACAATAAAATATGTGTGTATGTCGATCCGTACGTACTACGTAGTACTCAGTCAGTATCGATTACACGGCTGGTGAAGGGACATTATCGATTTTAGAATTATTTATTTATTTAATTATGGATTAAATGTAATATAATTAATGATGTCTTTTATTTAATAGGGTGCTTAATATTTCTTCTTTGTTTTTTTTATAATAGGGGATGGAGTGATGTGTCACTTGTTTTTCTTTGTACATACATACATACATACATAGATTCACGCTGTATCCCGCATACAACAGGGTAGGCAGAGGTAACCTAGTGTTAAGACACTCCGTTCTCCACTTTCCGCCGAATTGAGACATTGCGTGCTGAGTGGCGGAACTCAATGCCGCGTTTTGCCGTGTTACCAAGCCCAGGAGATGAAAAATTCTATTTCCTGGAGTGGAAATCGAACCAACAACCTGTCGGGGTTAGAGTCGTACGCTTGTGCCTCTGCGCCACGACAGGCGTTTTTATTTGTATGTTATTCTAATATGTTAAATAAAAAACACATGAAGTTAAACTTAGAGAAAAAAAAATTGATATTTATGATTTAATTTCAAAATTTTAAAATTTCATAAATAAACTGTAACTTAAACGTTCTGACGGACGGACTGTAAATTAGTAGGTAACGTGACAAAGAGAATATATGCCACGTCAAAAAATTGTTAATCGATAAAAATTATAAGAATCACATTAGCATGGTCATGATTGGCTTAAAATATATAATTATACGGCATTATAAATCAATATTCAAATTAAAATGGCGATCAACTATCGATTTAAGAGGCAGCTTTGTGGCGTGAGATCGGCTCGCTGATTGCCCCCGCGCAGGTGCGACGGTACCTTCGTGACAATATAATTGTGCCATTGCCTCTCCCTTAATTTATACCTAATACTGATATAATCGAATACTTTTTCGCACGTCTCATTTACATTTAAAGCCTTTATCTGTTTTAAACGAAGACAATAATGATATTTCAGATGGTTGCTATTGATTGGTTTGTGTTTCAGCGATGGGCTCAAATAAATTTTAAAAATAATATCTATTTAAACATTTTTTTGCTAATTGATATTACTATGGAGGTTTCTACATCTTTGGAATTAGTATAGAATTAATACAAGACTGTAGAAATATATCTTTTATATATTTTCACTTATTTCGTATTTTACTCATGGTATCTCTAATAATGACATATTTTTAACTTTTTATCTATTTAAAAATATTACTTTAATATAGTTTTTTTTTTTATGGAAAGGACAAGGCAAACGAGCGTTCGGGTCACCTGAGGATAAGTGATTCCCGCCGCCCACGGCTCCGTGTAACACCAGAGGAGCTACAGGTGCGTTGCCGGCCTTTAAGGTGGGAGTAGGCGCGCTTTTTGAAGGTACCCATTTCGAATCGACCTAGTTATTATATAAATAGTCTTCATGAAACTTATAAAGTATAGTAATTTATGTTTTAGATATAAATTTGTTTTTTTTTTAATATTTAATAATATCGACAATGCTTAGAAAGTTAAAAGCACATCCCTAAACCATAACTTAGGCGTGCGCTATCGTGCAGTTGAGCTTAGAACTTGATATTCTCTTTAACTTGACTTTAGTCTTCAGTACAGAACTCGTTGTGTTCATAGTTAATGGATGTAAGAAGTGCTAAATTTATGTGCTTGGAGTTTTAAAAAAAATATGGCAGCTATTTTTATAAAAAAATATTTAATTTACTTAATTATTTCGACAAAAATGATATTTTATGTGCAGGTATTATATATTCTTAATTTTTTTGTAAGTAAAAAGAGGCTTATACTTTTAGAAGACTCAACCTAATGTCATTCCTACTATGGTGCCAGATGCATTGGGTAAGCATTTGACAGTAAACACCAGTGGTCGATGTTTGATTTCCACTTGAGGGATTGTTCATATTTTTTTTATTTCTTTGGTAAGACAAGCTGCGGTGTTAAGTTCCACCAGTCAACATGACATTAGCGGAGTGATCTGTGATCCACCAGTACGCCCAAAGTCGCTAAATAAAGAATAATATAATCTACATAAATACTTGAAGCAAAAACTTTGTATCCATTTTTACGAAAATTACACGCACGGAGGAGCATGGAACTTGGCACACTTATAGTTTATATAGAGAGGGAGTGCAGAATGCTAACATTATTTTAAAATAATGCATAAAAGTATATTAAATTAACGAAATAAATGTTACACACACTACTATGGTTTGACATCCATGCTTATATAAAGTGACATATACATTGCTAAAGACAACGCGTTGTTAACGCGTCAACGTACACTAGTATTTATTATTACATTTTTCTCTTCAAAAATATAGAAAAATTGATTAAAAAAATATATGTACATAATATTTAAACTTTCATATCGTAATTACCAACAATTTACAAACATCATCTACATGACGCAAGTGAGTTTCAAAATTTTAAAACATTAGAAAGTTGCCTTGAAATTTCAATTTTGCCAAATAATTATAGTCGGAAGTGATTAGATTAGATGTTTTTTATATCTAAAACTTTATAGCCTTTAGATAAGGAAATTTTAAACGTGATGTGAATTAATAAATGTAAAAATGTTAACATGTTGCCCGTTTTTGTGATTGTAAGCGCGTGAGAAAGGCAACTTAAAGGTATTTTGGAATTCTGATAATATTTTATATGACGCCTGTCGTGGTGCAAAGTCTCAAGCATGCGACTGTAAACGCGACGGGTTGTGGGTGCGATTCCCACTTCAGGAAATGTAGAATTTTTTCATTTCTTGGGTCTGGTAACAAGGGAAAGTGCAGCGTTGAGTTCCGCCACTCAGCACGCAATCCCTCGATTCGGCGGAAAGTGGGGAACGAAATTGTTGAAAGAGAACGGAGTGTCTTAACACTAGATTCTTAGGTTACCTCTGCTTACCCTGGTATATGCGGGACACAGCGTGAAGTTAAAATAAAAAAAAGACAATATCTTATAGTGCTCACAGGTTAAAGCTTATGTATTATTTATATAATTCATTTAAATAAGGTTAATATTTTAAATTTCGCGTTATATTGTATCTACGAGTATGTCTAATTGAAAATATAAGTTGTTACTATATTAACTGTTGAGTTTCTTGCCGGCTCTTCTCAGCAGAACTGCTTTCCGAGCCAGTGGTAGCTTCCATTAGGACTGACGTGACTGACATCTTTGTAAATTGCCGATTCAAAAGTGCATGTAACAGTCTATTTGAATAAAGAATATTTTGATTTTGATTTTTGATTTTTATTACACAAAAGTTTATGTCAAATAACAACATATGTATATCAATGATGTAAGTATCAATGTTATTATTCTTTAGAAATTGTACTATTTACAACATTAAAAATGTTGTCTTTTGGCACTTATTCTCCATATAGACTATAAATATGCCAAATTTCATTCTACCCCTTCCGCAGAATTTTAGCAAAAATGGTTCTAAAGACGTACTTTCACATTTCTTAATATATAGATATAATAAAAACTAAAATATAATATTGTATATGTTTTTATAAATGCCAGGGTTATTGACACCATCGCTGTCAAGTTATGAAATATTTAGATAAACACTTTATGTAAGCTTTACGTGCAATTTCTTACATACGAGTATGACAGACAGAACCAAGTGTCACTGCTTTATTGTAATTTTTCGTTTGAGTGGCCGAACTCAGTCGCCTTTAATAGTCTATTTATAGTATTACATCAGCCATTTAAAACCAAAATGACTCTACATTTGAGATTACAATGATATTCTACTATTTTCTCCCAATATTTGTCATTACGACTGATTCGTAAATCGGATAGGAAATTATAATAACATACCGCTTTAAGCTGTTACCTTGATAGAATAGGTCAAGCAAATAAATAGCAGGGTAGGCAGAGAAAACCAGAGAACCTAGTGTCAAGACACTCCATTCTCTTTCAACAATTCCGTTCCCCACTTTCCGCCGAATTGAGGCATTGCGTGTTGAGTGGCGGAACTCAACGCCGCGCTTTGCCTTGTTACCAAACCCAAGAAATGAAAATATTAAATTTTACATTTACTGGAGTGGGAATCGAAGCCACAACCTGTCGCGTTTACAGTCGCACGCTTGTGCCTCTGCGCCACGACAGGCGTTATTTTTAATGGTAAAAAATATAAAAAATATATACATTATTATATAATCTAGTAATAACAGATGAAGCAAACTATTCTAATAACATTTTTCCTCGTCGCATTCCCCACAGCTCGCGTGGCCAATAAATCGCGCGGACACTCTTACAAATTGGCAGCGATGGCATCGGACAACGCGCTTGTCTGCACCCCGCTTTGCTTGTTAACGCTTTAGATCGGGACGATGTAGGCTTTGTTCACACTTGACATATTGCTATGTGTTTTCTACATTAAATAAGATAGTTTGAAATAAGGGTAATAAAAAAATTATGAATGAATTTCGATTTGAACGGAACGGAAACGGAATTGTTGAAAGAGAGTGTCTTAACGCTAGGTTCTCAGGTTCTGCCTACCATGCTATATTCGGGATATAGCGTGAATTAAAAAAAAAGCTTCGATTTGAAGCTGCGCCTATAGTGATTGACTACTTACTTTTATATTACTCTAACTCTATTTAACTATTTAAGTTTATTGCTAAGCATTTCATGGATTCGCCGTCCAGGTACCCAAGGCAGGGAGAGGAAATAGGAACTGTTTCGAAAATTTAGGATCTAAGGTAGCCTTAAAATGCCTCTTTTTATAATTCGCATTAATGTTCGCATCCACTCTCCATGCTCTTCTACCACACCAAACAAATAAACTTTTTGTGTGCGTATAATACTTGAATTTTGCAACATCTTGCTTGATATATGTATGTATATATAAAAAAAATATAAAATTCTTTTAAAAATTGTAATTTTTATTCGAATTGGTTTTGCATCACTACTCTGCATTCTTTTCCTAGCTAGAAACTGTTTGCTTGTATTTTATTACATTCTTTAAATTTACTACATTTACAAACATACATACATAGCTTCACGCTGTATCCCGCATATAGCAGGGTAGGCAGAGTGAATCTAGTGTTAAGATTCGCCGAATTCAGGCATGGCGTGCTGAGTGGCGGAACTCAACGCCGCGCTTTGCCTTGTTACCATACCCTGGAAATGACCATTTCCTGGAGTGGGAATCGAACCCACAACCTGTCGCATATACAGTCGCACGCATGTGCCTCTGCACCACGACAGGCGATTTACATACCTACATGTATATTTAACACTGGAGTTGACAGTTCGCAAATCTGTTTGCGTAGACTTATATTATCTCGTTCCCATAGGAATTTCGAAAACTCCTTTCTTAGTGCTCCTAATGTTATCGGTAGGTTACACGCCAAATTTCGGCTTTGTGTTGTCTGTCAGTCACTCAATGAGTAACGAAGAAGTTTTGTATACATTTTACATATTATATCATATTTTAATAAAGTTATAAAAGTAATAAATCAATTGAATTATCACTTTATAGGCCATAAGACAGACATGTGTTGACAATATTTTTCGAAGCAAAAAACTTTATTTTTATCGACCCTTCTCGTCTCTCGTTTTTGTTACTAGCCTATTTCTTTTCAGAATCAACTGACAGACGTGTATTACAAACGAAATTATTAAGTTACTAGTAGCTTCATGATTTTTTTCAAGTGTAGGCCCTAGAGTTAAGACACTCTGTTTTCAGCTTACTTCTCGAAGGTGAGACATTTAGGATTCAGTAGCGGAAGCGTATTTTGTCTTACCAAACCGGGGAAAATATTTTAAATATAATATTCACCCCGAGTGGGAACCGAACCTACAACCAATTGTGTTTACAGTTAGACACTGTCCTACTTCACCATAATGATCTCGATGGTTTCCATTTCTCAATTCCAAGATGTTTTCCTAAAGCAAAGATAATATTTAAAAAAATTAAAGTGTGCCAATAACATAGGGTACCACTTTTTAGTGAAAATTGTAATATATACTTGTAAATTAATAGCAACATGTACAACTATATATTTTTAAGTCCTATTCAAACACTTAGAATATAAAAAATATATTTTTTTTTATATTTATTTCAAAGAGATCCAGCAAAAGCACACCTAGGTGTCTGTAGTGACAAAAACTACTGGTTTCCATACCTAAACATCACCTTCCACGATAAGATCCATAATGAGTGAAACCACGTGTAACAGCTAGTTAATTTAATAATAAATCCAAAGGAATACAGATAAAATGAAGTTTTCAATTTGCCATTTTCAGTCGAGGCCTTACTGTTGTATCGTGACTACGCCTACGGCTACGACTGGACTAAATCATTATGTACCTGAGTAACAGGTACTGGTGATGGTTGATCTTTACGTGTTTATTTATTAGAAATAAAATAATTATTATGTAGTGGGGAAAGGAAATCGTAAGAGAACGGAGTGTCTTAACACTAGGTTAACTACCCTGCTATATGCGGGATACAGCGTGAAGCTAAAAAAAATAAAAATTATATATACGAGTATATTTTAATTTTTTCTAGATTTCAACATTTTCAGCAAGTAAGATAGGCAGAGATCCTCTGTTGGCAGAACTCAACGCCGAATTTTGTCTAACCCGAGCGGGCATTAAAATGAATTTAAATTTTAAGTATAATCATTTCCCGAGCGTGAACCAAATTCACTATCATCGCGCTTATATTAAAACACTACCCCACTGCGCCACTGTGTCTGTCTTAGATATACTTACTTACTTACTTAGATACAGCTAAAATGATTAATATTTTAACAAAATACAAAAAACCAGATTCCTATGAAATGCGCTAAAAAGATTAATTATTACGAATAACTCAAAAACTACTCATCAGAACTTAACTAAATTTTAAATGAGACCACATTAAAAGCACTAGCTATTGAATAAGAAAAGGATCATCAAAATTTATTCATCCAGAAAAAAGATATGCGGTAACACCCATAAAAAAAAAGCAATCGACTTTCGAACTTCTTTTTGGTGCAGTCGGTTAACAAAGTGTTTTTACTTAAAATTGAGACAACAAAACTGACATTAAATATATTCTAAACGTAATGTATTCAGTTAGGAAGCAGATAACGCGACGATGGCCGTTTCCGCAACTACATCAAGATATGCTTTATAGTTTTTTGTGATAATGTTACTGCGTTATACTAAATGAAAATTCGTATTTAACTATTTAAGTACACTCTAGAAGCGTAGTTGGGTGGGTATATGTACAATCATAAGAGGTTCAAAATTCAAATCTTACTGGGATAAATGATTATTATAGAGGCCTGACGCAGAGGCACAAACGTGCGACTGTAAGCGCGACCGATTGTGACTTCGATTTCCACTCCAGAAAATGAAAATGTTAAATAATATTTAGTATTTTCATTTCCTCGCTCTGGTAACAAGGCAAAGCGCGGCGTTGAGTTCCGCCACTCAGCGCGCAATGCCTCAATTCGGCAGAAAATGGGAAACGGAAAATGTTAAAAGAGAACAGAGTGTCTTAACACTAGGCTCTCTAGTCCTCTCTGCCTACCCTGCTACGTGCGGGATAAAGCGTGAAGCTTCCAAACAATCTCTCTATAATCTACTAAAAGATTACCTGTCTAGAACTATCTTCAGTTGACTTCTAGCACATATGGTATAAATAAAATGACATCTTTAAATATTAATGAAAACACTTATAAAAACTAGAAACAACACATTTGCATAAATAAATAGTTTGTTTTAGAATGCTAATTTTTAGTGCTAATATATTGTCAATGAATATAATATATTATTTGAATTATTCATACTCTAGAACAAATTTATATTTAATAAGAAATGAGACGACTAAGTGATATGAAATCGATTTAAATGAACCATTGACGCGTTAACAACGCGTTGTGTTTAGCAATGTATATGTCACTTTATATAAACATGGATGTCAAGCTATGGTAGTGTGTGTAACATTTATTTTGCTGATTTAATATACTTTTTTTCCATTATTTAAAAAAAATATTAGCATTTTGCTCTCCTTCTCTATATAAAAAGTGTTCCAAATTTCATGCTCTTCCGTCCGCGTAATTTTCGTAAAAAGGGGTCCAAAGTTTTTGCTTCACGTATTATATATAGATGTGCTATGGAAGGAAGCTTGTTTTTTTTTATTTCTTTTTTAGCTTCACGCTGTATCCCGCATATAGCACATCAGGCCACCAGGAACCACCAGGAGCCACCAGGGAACCAGAGAACCTAGTGTTAAGACACTCCGTTCTCTTTCAACATTTCTGTTCCCCACTTTCCTCTTCCCCTCCTACCACAAGTGTTATATCAAAATAAACAATTTTTAAAAGAATTTAAGGAAAAATAAAAAATCTAATAAGATTCTTGGAATACAATTTCGATGTAAATACTTTCACATTTTTTGTAATTTTCTGTTATAATATATATCTTATACATACATGGTGGAGATAACGTTATCAATACTTTAAATAAAAATTTCTAATATAATTAGAGACCATCGTAGCGCAGTGGGATAGTGTCTGACTGTAAACACGATTGGTTGTGGGTTCGATTTCCACTCTGGGGAATTATATTGAAATTATATTCACTCAGCACACAATGCCTCAATCCAGCGGAAAGTGGGGAACGGAAATGTTGAAAGAAAACGGAGTGTCTTAACACTAGGTTCTCTTGTTCCCTCTGCCTACTCTGCTATATGCGGGATACAGCGTGAAGGTAAAAAAACAGAAATTATATTCATTCTACTACTTAATAAAATATTAAAGTAATTGCATTGTACGTGTTAAATTAATATATATATGTTGCACCGGTGGTTGAGGATCTGATATCTGAAATACAGGCTGGATCCTAGCTCAGATATCAGACAGCTCGTTACCTAACTTTGGTTGTATTCGAAACCAAAACATGTACTATGTTAAATATGTACTATGTATATGTCTATGTTAAAGAAAGAATAAATTATTATTATATCTCATTAAAAATTCTCGGGTTCATAGGAACCCGGTCCTTTGGAAGGCTTGCGTGGGGACACAGGTCCAACACGTAGAGGCCCCTTTGAGACAACAATATTTTTTAATCTGACGCATTGACCGGGATCCATCTCTGAGTAACCATAGGCAATTGCTCAGAGATGGTCACCGCTCAATGCGTAGCAGCTATGGAGCAAATGGAAAAATAAAACAGGACTATGGAATGGAGCTTGGATGGACTAAGTACTGGGCTATTGATTGATATTATTATTATTACTCAGTAATAATAATAATATCAATCAATAGCCCAGTTACAACCTAACCTCAGTTCTCGTAATATAGTTGAGTTCCGTCACTCAACACGCAATGACTTGAATTCGGGCGGAAAGTGGTGAACGGAGTGTCTTAACACCAGGTTCACTCTGACAACCCTGCTATGAGGCATAAAGCGTGATATTGCTATATATTTTATTAAAATAAAAATATAGTATAAAAGAGTCAGGTAATTTTTGGGATAGGTTTCATTATTATAATTCACAAACTGATTTTTTTTAACGCCTGTCGTAAGTAAACGCGTTGTGGGTTCGATTCCCACTCCAGGAAATGGAATTTTTATTTCCTAGGTTTGGTAACAAGGCAAAGCGCGGCGTTGAGTTCCGCCACTCAGCACGCAATGCCTCAATCAGCGGAAAGTGGGGAACGGAGTGTTTTAACATTAGGTTCCCTCTGCCTACCTTGCTATATGTGGGATACAGCGTGAAGCTATATATGTATGTTTTTTTTAATTAGGTTTTTTTTTATAGTAACAATAGTCAGTGGGAACGGAGTTTCTTGGCAATAGTTTCACGCTGCTATGCGAGATAGAGCGTGAAACAGATACTTTTAAAAAAAAAACAACTTTTACAAAAGATCTAAGGAACAGTCAAAGTAGCTAATTACTAATTTATTTTTAATATATATGTACTTATATTTCAATATTTTATTTTAAGCATACATAGGGGGGCGAAACAGTTATCGCATGATAGAGCCCGCATGTCGAACATAGATAAAATGAGTTTGAGTTATTCAATTATGTAGGTTAGTTGAAATTTTATGTATCACAAATTCGATTTCCAACTTTTTTATCTTTTTGACTACATTTTATTAGTCTATGCTAATTGTATCTACTCAAAACTTTATAATTTTGACTAATTTAAGGTGATGACGTCTGTCGTGGCGTGGCACCAGCGTGCGACTGTAAGCGCGATAGGTTGTGGGTTCGATTCCCACTCCAGGGAGGGAAAATTTTTCATTTCCTGGCTTTGGTAACAAGACAACGCGCGGCGTTGAATTCCGCCAATCAACGCCTTAATTCGGCGAAAAATGGGAAACGGAGTGTCTTAACACTAGTTTCTCAGGTTTCCACCGCCTTACCCTGCTATATGCGGAATTCAGCGTGAAGCTAAAAAAAAAATTAGGTGATCTGAAATTAATCTAAAATGAAGTTACGACTGTATATTTTTATGTACCGCAAATTTTGACTGGGTGAACGGATTATGTTGATTCTTTCTTTATATGTTTTTGTCTCATTAAAATTTTGTTAAGATCTGACGAGTAGTTTTTGAGTTATTCGTAATAGTGTTACTTTTTTTAGTGCATTTTATTTGAATTCAGTTTTTTTTGTCTATTTTCATTATTGCATCTTAAAAAATACGTGTGGTTGAAAACTTAGCAATTTTTTGAAAATTCTATTTTGAAAACGCTTTATTTCGCATAGCACGATACGTTAACAGAACATAGTGCCAAAACACTGCTCTCTTTCTGTCCAAATTCAAAACATTACGAATTTTGCTTTGACCTCTAGTCCTCTCAGACACATAACTCCAAAATAAAAAATATTAACACAAAACCAATTTAAAATAAGCTAAAAACGATGGAAAAATATATCAAAAGTCCTATTTCAAAGGCGTGGGAGGCTTTATCGTAGGGAGATTCGGCGATCAGATCCTGATATGATAACACCGTAATGGTCTGTTTGTAATCGCTTCTACCATCTTTTTTACGTTGATCGAATTTTTTGATGATGAATTTTAGTTTTTTGGAAACCTTATTTGTAATATGAATGTAAAAAATAATTTAGAAAAGGTCATAGTGGCGCAGTGTGTGGTTGTAAATGTTATGGTTGTGAATTCTATTTTCACTGGAGGTAATAATTATATTTAGGTTATTTTAATTTTTTTGCTCTGGTTACATAAAATGTGGTGTTGAGTTCCGCCACTCACGCAAGGCTTCGATTGGGCGGAAAGTGGGGGACGGAATTGTTGAAAGAGAACAGAGTGTCTTAACACTAGATTATCAGGTTCCCTTTACCTACCCTATTATATGCGGGATACAGGGATAAAAAGGGCCATGGCGCAGTGTGGCTGTAAACGCGATGGTTGTGGATTTGGTTTTCACTGGAGGTAATGGCATATGTATATGTCACTTAATATAAACATGAATGTCAAACCATGGTAGTGTGTAACATTTATTTTATTAATTTAATATACTTTTTATGCATTATTTTAAAAAAGATATTAGCATTCTGTACTCCTTCTCTATATAAACTATAAGTGTGCCAAGTTTCATGCTCCTTCGTCCGCGTAATTTTCGTAAAAAGGGGTCCAAAGTTTTTGCTTCACGTATTTATATATAGATTTATTACGTGTTAATATATGATTGTATTATTTTGTATACTGATAATTTAAATTAATTTATATTATAAATATTGTTGCAAATTCGTTTCTCACATGACAAGGTTGGCTGGTAGAGAATGCAAAGTATAAAGCCCGCCTTTTGTGCATATTTATTTTTAAATTTTGTGCAATATATAGAATATATAAATAAGTGAATAATTCATATGAGACTTGTGTTTGATAGAATTTTCTAGGCGCATACATCTTATTAGTTATTAATGTTATAAATACGTAAGACGAATGTATATTTGTTACTCTTTCACGCGAAAACTATAGAACGAATGATAGATATATGATACATGAAACTTAGCCTATACATCAGAATATTTTTTTTAGCTTTACGCTGTATCCCGCACATAGCAAGGTTGGTAGACGGACCTAAGAACCTAGTGTTAAGACACTCCGTTCTCTTAAGTTTCCGTTCCTCTTTGAAATTGAAGCATTGTTGTTATTAGAGGGAGGAAATGAAAATACTAAATATTATAAATATTTAATATTTTCATTTCCTGGAGTGGGATTCGAACCCAGAACCTTTCGCGTTTACAGTCGCACCCTTGTGCCTTTGCGCCACGACAGGTGATACTAAAGACTATATATATACGTATAGGCTACAATTTATTAATGACAAATGATGAATAAAGATTTTGGTTGATTTAGCCACTTAAATAGATAATGAAGAAGAGTCCAGGGAAATAATATTAAGATAAGATCCAATTAATAAATAAACAAATGAATATTAAAAAATTACATATAAACTTTCCACACAAACATGACCTTTAATTCTAATTTATATGAATACATCTTGACTAGCTCAATAATATCAAATAAATTATATATTTATAAGTATTATATATTTATATATAGTAGTTGCTAAGGAGAAAGACAACATAAGCGAGAATGTTATAGTAAGAATGAAGAAGAATGTGCTCAGGTGGTTTGGGCACGTCGAGAGGATGAGTGATGAAAGAATGGTGAGAAAGATATATGAAGTAAAGGTGAGCGGCAAGAGAGGTAAGGGAAGACCTCGGTTGACCTTCGAGAACACAGTATCAATGACACTGGAAGAAGGTCACGTAAAAAGCATGAGGACCCCCCGGAGGGCATGCATGAAGAGGTTAATGACTGTGGACGAGGCGAAAGAGGTATGCAGGGACCGTAGCGTTTGGCGCTCCGTTCTCTCTGACTACCCCGCTAGGGATAAAGCGTGAAGTTAGGTTAGATTAGGTTAGGCTAAGGAGACGAGTAAAGTACACGTTTCCTGTATCGTGTGTCATGTCACTTCATTTAAAAGTGTATGTCGAATTCATGATAGTGTGTAACGTTTATCTATATATTAATACGTGAACGTGTACGTGAACGTACGTGCTAAAACTTTGTACGAAAATCCCTTTTTATGAAAATTACGCGGACGAAGGAGCATGAAACTTGGCACACTTATACTTTATATAGCAAAAAAAATAACGCATAAAAAATATATTTAATTAGTAAAATAAATGCTACACACACTACTATGGTTTGACATCCATGTTAATATAAAGCGACATGTACATTGCTAGGCAACGCGTTGTTAACGCGTTAACGGGGATACTAGTATCATTATTTTTACATATTATTATAAAAACTTGTTCATAGATTTTAACTATCATAAAGTTCATACTTCTTTGTCCGCATATATCGTAAAAAGGACTCCATGTTTTTTCTTTCATACTAATATAATAAATATATACCTATATATATAAAGTTAACCAGAAGCTACCATTAAACGTTCAGAGTTCGTTCCCATACTGGTTACATTGATAACCAATTGTCACTTTTTGAGATAAAGAATGTGTAATTATAAATGCGAGACGCGCCTTGTTTTTTACTTCGAGATAGAGCAGGTGTACTTAGAACTCACTTTGTATCTTTGAAAATTATGACGCCAGTATGGCGTTCTGTGAGAGGCAATGGCGGATATCAGTGGAAGGGTGAAAATTTTAATTAGGCAAGCCGGTAAATTTAGAGAAGCCGGTATATATTTAGGGAAGTCGGTACATATATTTAGGAAAGCCGATAATTTTTAGAGAAGCCGGTATAAGATATAAAGGTATTAAGTAATTTCACTATTGATTTTTTTTAATGTGATGACTTTTTTTCTTCAGGGAGTATCAAATATCAGAACTTGTTTTTTTGCAATTTATACCCAACATTTTATTGGCGACCATTTTTTTACGTATACCCACTAAAATCTTACAACCGCTATTGCAAGAACTCTCAATTTTTAAAAAATTGCCGCCGCTAAAAATCTGCCGCCCTACTTACTCAGCCACCTGGTAAATCCGCTTCTGGTGATAAGCGTTTATACATCTGATAATTGTGGGTACGATATCAAGAAATATTTATAAAAAAAATATTTACATATAACTACTCATATTTAAATATTTCCATTTCCCCGCTCGAAAAAGACAAAGCGAGGCGTTAATACCACTAGACAACATGTATGTATGATTTCGGACGGAGCAGAGAACGGAATGATAATATGAACATACATACATACTTACGTAGCTTCACGCTGTATCCCGCATATAGCAGGGTAGACAGAGGGAACCTATTGTTAAGACACTCCGTTCCCCACTTTCCGCCAAATTGAGGCATTGCGTGCCCTATGCCTTTTTACCAAACCCAGGAAATGAAAATACCAAACTTCTACATTTCCTGGAGTGGGAATCGAACCCACAACCTGTCGCGTTTACAGTCGCACGCTTATAACTCTGCGCCACGACAAGTGTTTAAAAAAAACAAATTTAATACAAAAACTTAACAAATTGGATAGGCAAACAATATAAATCTACCTTTCACATTTATAACAGGAGAAGATATAACCTTTGATAAAATGTAAGATTGCACCAACTTTCATTGTACGTCCGCATCTCGTTTGCTATAAATTTATACGGAGTGGGACGGGCAGATCATGCGGTGGTTAATTGATTTGCATCGAGGCGGGGTAGTCCCGAGTTCAATGCCTGGCGCTGTCACGCTAAGCACGTGTTGAAAGTTACTAAATGAATGATATTTTATATGCCTTACTTATTAATACAATTTTGTTCTCGTAAGTTAAGGATATTTTATAAATTATTTTCTTTTTTGAAGTGTGAAATAGTTTTAGTTGTACTCAATAGTTATATGAGTTGATTATCACCCAATATCGGTATTTTTATGTAAGGGCTATGTAAGAAGTGAATTATTTACCCACAATTTGTATTTTTTTAGAACAAATTATGGAGATCAAGAATTCAAGAAAATTGCACTTGCAAACTGGCAGTCAAAGGATTTATTGTTGTTTATCTGTCATTATTACCTGTCATCATATTACCTGTCTTAGTATAGTTGTCATCACTATTTAAGGAATTCATTATTTAAATTATTCGTTTGCTTCGAATAATGAAAAAATGACAATCTTAAAAACATTAAAAAACCGTCGACCCGTCGGTATTTTGTAATATCTTTATGTCTCAAATCTACATTTGAGAAAAAAGTGAGACACACATCGTCTTCCACTTCCGAATTATTTTAGGGAGTAAGGCAAATTCAGTCTACCAAGATCAGAGAAATGCTAATCAACACGCTGTTTTCTACATAACTGGGTAGATAGAGAGAGCCTACGTTAAGACATGCCTGTTCTCTACAAAGCAGTCGAATTTCAGACATAAGATTTTCAACGACGGAATTCAACGCCGATCTTGTCTTATCAAAGGAAGAATGAAAATAAATTAAATATGAACATGTCCCCTAGTATTTTTATACTTTAAAGTGTTACTCGCACACTTAGAAAACGAAAAACATTTATAAAAAACGCATAAAAAAATTGGACGCAGCGAGACTCGAACCCATGGCTTAGCGATCAAAACGCTTGGATGATTTCCAAGGCGCAAGATCGGGTCCCGTTGCTTTAAAATTTTATGTTTCCTAAAAAAAGATGGCCCCGAATAGTTAACTAATGGCGTTAATAAAGGAAAATAGTTAACATTTATAGCCCATGTATTTTAACTTGGATTACAAGAATTAAAGTAAAATTAAGAATAATCTGTCATACTTTACACCGCACAAAAACAAGAGATGCCACTGATAACGCTAAAGCATGGCGCTGGCGATATGAAGTGGAGATACGTTCGATACCCGCCGCGATGTTACTCACAGATAACCACGTGTTTTGGGAAAAATTCGACATTACAACGAACAATAGAATTTTGTATGAAACCGTTAAAACTGATGGGAAACTAACGTCTTTATGTAAAAAATTGAACTTATGTATGTTAGATCTTATTAATATTATAATTAAAATATTATTAAGGATGGATGTTTGTTACTCTTTCACGTAAAACCTACTAAACGGATCAAAATAATATAAAGTATTTTATATATGACACGCCTGTCGTGGCGCAGAGGCACAAGCGTGCGACTGTATACGCGACAGATTCCCACTCCAAGAAATGGAATTTTTCATTTCCTGGGCTTGGTAACAAGGTAAAGCGCTGTGTTGAGTTCCGCCACTCAGCACGCAATGCCTCAATACGGTAGAAAGTGGGGAAAGGAGTGTTTTAACACTAGGTTCCCTATGCATACCCTGCTACATGCGGGTTACAGCGTGAACCTATGTATGTATGTATATATGGCACAAAAGTTAAAATTTATATAGATTTTATTTAATCCATAGGTCATAATATGTTATATTAAGAAGAACTTTTAATACGGGTAGTATCAATTTATTGATAATTTTGTTATACATTTCTCTGCATTACAGGATTGTCTGAGAGATCACACGCCAGACAAACCTTTTTCCGTTTCGATACCAAAATTCAGTTTGTTAAGTGGCATCGATTAACATCGGCGTTATCTTTCGTTCCTTAAAGTTATTTAAATATAGTCATCTTCCTGAATTTGGCAAACACATAACGAGTCGCAAATTCAAATCCAGTTGAGGTTAAAAAAATTAATTACTATTTCTTCCTTTTTAAGAAAGACAAGACGACTAATTCTAATATGGGGTGCATAATAAGATACGGATGGTCAATGCCTCTCTTTCTATCAAAAAAGGTGAAACAGAGATAGGTATAAAGATAAGGTTTATTTTGTTTAAAGAAGATAAGTTATATTTTTTGGGGTAGTCAGAGAGAACGGAGCTAAACGCTACGGTATCTGCATATTTCTTTCGCTTCGTCCACATTTATCAATCTTATGGGCATTCTTCATAGCCCTCCAAGGGGTCCATTAAGGGGTCCATTTTGAGTAACATTGCCACTGTGTTCTCGAAGGTCAATCCCTACCTATGTTACTCTGTTCACCTTTGCATCATATATCTTTTTTACCTGAGACGATTTATTTTACGATTTTTTTAACGCCTGTCGTGGCACAAGCGTGCGACTGTAAACGCGACAGGTTGTGGGTTCGATTCCCACTCTAGGAAATGTAAAATTTAGTATTTTCATTTCGTGGGTTACAAGGCAAAGCGGGGCGTTGAGTTCCGCCACTCAGCCCGCAATGCCTCAATTCGGCGAAAAATGGGGAGCGGATTTGTTGAAAGAGAATGGAGTGTCTTAACACTAGGTTCTAGGTTCCCTCTGCCTACCCTACTATATGCGGGGTACAGCGTGAAGTTAAAAAAAAAAAATAATAATTACATATTTCTCCTAACCTAAGACGTGTTAAGTTATGAAAGTCATAGTTGCGATACAAATGTTTTATCTCTTAAGTAAATTATTACTATTTCTAAATAATGCTAACAAGATCGTATTGTAATTGTAGATAATGACAAAGTAAAAGTAGCGTATTACATTATGTTACAAAATGACTTTGAATTGTATTCGCGGAAATTATTATTTAAATTATTTCATTACTTTAGTCTGGGGAATGCGGAGTTAAGTTCCGCCACTGTGTTTTAACAATAAGTTACCTTGCTATGCAGGAGATAGTATAGGTAAAACATACGAAAATATTATATATATTTGCTAATATAACTTGAGTATTTTTTTATATATGTTATTCTCAGTGGGACAGAATATGCTTTAAAAGATTATTTAAAAGAAAATCTTAAATAAAATTTTACATTTAAAAAGATAAATGGAAATTGAATAAGAAAGTCAAAATTAAACACAAGGGTCAAAAATATTTTAAAATTAATACACCTGTCGTGGCGCAGAGGCACAAGCGTGCGACTGTAAACGCGACAGGTTGTGGGTTCGATTTCCACTCCAGGAAACGGAATTTTTCATTTTCTGGGTTTGGTAACAAACGCGACGCGGCGGAGAGTGGGGAACGGAGTGTCTTAACACTGGGTTCCCTCTGCCTACCCTGCTATATGAGGGATACAGCGTGAAGCTATGTATGTATGTAATGTAAAAATAGGAATGTCATATTAAAGTATATACGTGAGCAAAAATAAACGTAAATAAAAATAATATAGGTTATTATCTATATATTGATACAAACAAATAACACAACATCTTGCCATACATATTTAATCTACATCATCATCTCGGGAACACTTCACAATTTTGACATTTGAGCAGAAATCACCAAATTATCAAATCACGAATACGAGCACGCATCTTAAAGTTTCGATCCAACAATGGGACCCTCGATCTGTGACAACATTGATAATGAACGTGAAATCTCTGCGAGAGATAACAACTCCCCACTCCCCGCTCCCCTCCCCTCCCCCCTCCCCATTAGGGGGTACCCTTATCAGCCCATCTCGAGCCCCATTCACAGTGCACACGTCATTTTTTATCACGTACAGTCAACAGTTTATATGATAAAATAACTTTTGTTTTGATATTTATGTACACGTTGTCTAAATAATCGCGAGATATGACAGTCCTTCATATTTGTAAATATTAACATGTGTTTGTTTTGTAGATAGCATTTTTAAGTGTCCGCTTTTGATGAGATAGACAAGATACTAGTGTTAAGTCACTCCGGTCTCGATTTTCTTTACGTTTTAAAGCGCAGTACAGACGTCGCATTATAAAATATTCAACTAGAACATAGAAACTTGAAAATATTTTAAAACATCATCATCATCATCATCATCATAGCTTCACGCTGTATCCCGCATATAGCAGGGTAGGAGACACTAAAGAACACTCCGTTCCCCAATTTCCACCTAATTGAGGCGTTGCGTGCTGAGTGGCGGAACTCAACGCCGCACTTTGCCTTGCTACCAAACCCAGGAAATGAAAAATTCCATTTCCTGGAGTGGGAATCGAACCCACAACCTGTCGCGTTTACACGCACGCTTGTGCCTCTGCTCCACGACAGGCGTTATATATATAAAAACTCTATATAAAAACACTTTTATTATTAACCTAGAGTCAAGTCACTCCGTTTTTCCCTAAATAAAGATACATATAATTTCAAAAACTCATTTTACTCCTAGGCACATTATTAAGGTCTCATTCAGAACTCTTATCATTGCATTGAAATCGATTATTTGAAATAGCAATCTAATCGATTTTATAATTCTAATGTCAATTTTATCGGTACGTAATTAAAAATTAAATTTTGATGAAATTTCTCCGTTACTTCTGAACCTAATTAATTGATAACCAATATAAAGAAAATAATTAAATTTCTACTTCAATTTAATAGTAAAAAAGGCAAACTTTTTCAAAATTGCGCTAATTACAGATACTAAGAACAGTCACATTACGTCAATAAAGTTAGATAATAGCTATAAAGTAATTCGTAACAGTAATAAAACGTACTCAAAAATAAAATATTTACTCAATCTCTTGTATCATAAAATAATAAAACATGTTAAGAAATTAACCGCAGGCAGCCGGCCATAAATGCACCTGTCACTAGCTTTTAAAAAGTTAGGACACGTTTGACATTGACAGCTGTCAAAATGACACAACAGTGTCGGGATGACGATGTTGCAATACGTTTTCAGTCGGTTGAGATAAAGCGACGGAATATTTTGCCAAAACAGTATGTGTTATGTTATTGACAGTTTTATTAAAGACTGTATAATATTTTTAAAAATATGTGCTTGAATTATATACGTACGTAAGCACAAGTAATTCTATTTCTGTGATTTTTGTACATTTTGAAAATAATCCTACATTTATTGCGATATTTGAAAGGACCAAAGGACCAGTCATTCTTATCTCTATAAGACTACACTAAGAAAAATTATACATAATTAAACTTAATAGCAGGATTCGAACTGGTAATCTTTGTCAAACAAATCGAAACTGCGCTACGGAAGGTTTATACCATTGTAAATCATGTATCATCTAATAATATGGTTAATTTCTTATAAGTGTATTTCTAATAATTTAAAAATAACATATTTAAATAGTAATGCATTTATTTTTATAAATAAAATGATGATTAAATTTGGAAAGATAATAAATTTTTTGTATTTTACTCACAAAATATATTTCAGAATTTAAATTATTCTAGAACTGCAGAACATTTTCAATTTATTCTTATCATATCATTATAATGATATATAATATAATAATTATTTAAATTAAAATTTAAATTACCAAAACAAAACTACAATAGCCAGTCCATAAAAACAATCAGGAAAGCAGAGTTGATAAAAAAGAACTTTAAATCATTACTGTTATCGCGATTCCTTCGAACGCTACATTGTTAACGTAAACAACTATGTATACTCAACGAATTGCTTATTTCACTTATAAAATTATTTCTACGGCATCTTAACCACAATAGGTGCTAGATTTTTTAGTTTTTAGCTGATTATGAAGTAGTTACCGTACGTACACATTGTTTTCGTGTCCACAGCGCCGCCTGGCGGTGGTCCCGCGGCGGCGCACGCTTTCTCCAGCTGCCGCAAGTAGTTGAGCCACAACAACATCACAAACGTCAAACACTTTACTATAGAAGCACACTTTTCGTTCTCGACGTCATTCTTTTGCCGCGTAATTTTAGTGACTGGCTGGCGAACGGCGCCCCTCCCCGCACACAGCCGCGCGTGGCCGTGTACACACGCACGCACACCACCCCACTCGATCCCTTATCAGGTTGGTTTAACTAGCAATGGCCCGAGATCCTATCAGCTCCGAGCTCGCGGTAACGTTGCATTGAAAGATAACGTCAGCGATCCTATCGCTGTTTGAATAAACTTGTATGAAATGTCAAATAAAAAAGCTGCTCGCCATAAAAGTCGTATCTACGGTGGGCGATATTTTGATAAAGGCACGCATAATTCTCTTGATATGAAATGGTATTTCATTAAAAACTTCATGAATAGTTACGTTTTGTGCCAAGCAATAAATATTAATTAAGGCCGTATTATAATTTGAAATAATTATTTATGTTTTGTTTTTGCTGAGCATTAATATATTACTACCCGTCGACGCGTTAATAACACGTTGTCTTTAAGCCATGTATGTATATGTCACTTTATATAAACATGGATGTTAAACCAAGGTGGTGTGTGTAACATTTATTTTATTAATTAAAAATATGATAACATTCAGCACTCCTTCTCTATATAAACTATAAGTGTGCCAAGTTTCATGTTCCTTCGTCCGCGTAATTTTCGTAGAAAAGGGTACAAAGTTTTTGCTTCACGTATTTATATATAGATTGGGACTTCAAATTGTCTAAATAAGAACTAAATATCGATATAACAACTAAATACAGATAATTTTATACTCTTCTCGATAGTAATCTAGCACACTTCGAGCCATCCTGCGTTTTATCTCGCAATACGATCGACAAATACTCGATTATGAATCGATTGGGCCGCGGGAAACTCACAATCATTCGTACAACATCTAATCGATTTTGTTCTTGACACTTCAACCATTTATTTTCACAATCGTTTTGTCAATGTTCACTTCTCTGTTCGGTCGATATGTCAAATGTTTTCAATTCATTATTTAATAGTCAATAAAAAGTGTTCGACATACACTTTAATTTTCGAGTAATATTTATTTTTATATATTAATATATTTCTGATGCATTATTATAATACTTTAAATTTTAACAAAAAGAAACCTTACTTCAAATAAAATACATTAGAAAGTACAATTATTACGAATAGGTCAAAAACTACTATTTAGGTCTTAACGAAATTATATGGGACCACATCAGATAGGTGTACCTATAAGATAGCTATCATATAAAGGAAAAATCATCGAAATTGGTTCACCCAGTAAAAGGTTATGCGGAACACACATAAAAAATAGACAATCGATTTATCACGACCACTCTTTTTTAGAAATTAGTAAAAAACTATGGATTTCTCTTTTTTTTTTTTTTTTTTATAAATTAAATTACATCCACGGGCTCGCACTTGCCCGTGCCGTTTGTTAGTTCTTTTTTTTTTTTTTTTTTTTTTAAGAGTTAATTTGCAGCTTATA
>JAKGSA010000036.1:173477-230262 GCA_033558755.1 Philaethria dido | reverse complement strand
GCTATCATATAAAGGAAAAATCATCGAAATTGGTTCACCCAGTAAAAAGTTATGCGGAACACACATAAAAAATAGACAATCGATTTATCACGACCACTCTTTTTTAGAAATTAGTAAAGAACTATGGATTCTATGAAGTTTTTCTCCATGTATATATATTTTTTTAAATTAAATTACATCCACGGGCTCGCACTTGCCCGTGCCCTTAGTTAGTTTTTTTTTTATTTATAAGAGTTAATTTGCAGCTTATACAGAACTATTTAATTGTATCCATGTACACTATATGTATGCTAATTTTCATACTCCTCAGTCCTCATAGTTTTCATAAAATGGACTTAAAGTTATTCTTCTCGCGCATAGCAGGGTAGACAGATGGAACACTCCGAAATTAAATCACTCCGTTCTCTAATAACATATCCGTTCTTCACATATTAAAATATACTAGTGTCCCCATTGACGCGTTAACAACGCGTTGTCTTTAGGAATGCATATGTCACTTTATATAAATATGGATGTCAAACCATTGTAGTGTGAGTAACATTTATTTTGTTAATTTAATATACTTTTATGCATTATTTTTAAAAAAATATTAGCATTCTGTACTCCTTCCCTATATAAACTATAAGTGTGCCAAATTTCATGCTCCTCCGTCCGCGCAATTTTCGTAAAAAGGGGTACAAAGTTTTTGCTTCACGTATTTATATATAGATATTTTTTTCATATGATTTAACATAATATTTTAAGGAAGTAAAATCATACCGACATATCATAATCAAAATTACAATCACCATAATTGTAAAAAACTCGCATATAACACTATCTGATTTAACTATTATAAAAACAGTTCATATCATTAATACAGTTTTTGTGGCTCTCTGACGCAGCAGGAACGTGTGTGACTGAAAACTGGTTGGGTGTTTATATTCCAGTCTGGGACATATGTATATTTATAGGGTCTAGGTTAGAATTAAAAAAAAACGGTGTTTAACTCCGCCATTTAGTAACAACGTACACTTGGACAAAAACTGGTGAAAAGAGTGTTGGATCACTAAGTTTTCTGTTAAATTAAACACTGGATTAAGAGATTAGTGAACAAAAAATATGTGTGTGCAGTTAGCATATGATATAAGCGAAATTATCAAAATTTCGAAATGATTTTCTATTTCGTATTTGATCTATTTTTTTTCTATCTATATATTTTGAATTTTATGTTATTTATCGTTACAAATAATAGCACATACCACCTAAATACTATACTATCTCACTCTTTCCCACAAACGTAGATGTCTCTTTTTTGTGTCGATTTTTCGTTACATCGATTTTCAAATCAATTCTTAAGAAATTTCTCTTACAAAATATATATTTCCTAATATATCATTCGAAAAACCCATACATATAAAAAGTCACAGATTTAAAATATTTTAATTACAAAAGATATCAGCATCATATTACGAATGAGATAAAGGGCAAAGGCGATATTTTTATCTCATATTTGGATATTCATATAAATATTTCTATGCATTTAAAATATTTTGGACAGAAAACTAAAAAGGCCGACACCATTGCGGCACAGTGGAAATATTCATACTATGACTTCAGGTTCGATTTTCGGCTAGAAGAATATTTATACTAAAAATATTTTTAATTGATTTAAATGAGGTTTTCAGTTAGACTGTACATTTTTTTTATGTATGTTACCGGACACTGCTTTTTTTTCTGCGTCTTTTTTCTTATCTTATTACTATATTATTAGGAATTTATTTTGTTTTAACTAAGCATGATGTATCTACCTATGAGTGTTTGTTACACCTAGATTTAGTCCTGTGTACTGAATATGTTGTATGTACTCATGTAAACAAACGTTGGTGGATCAATAAATAAATAAATAACTTTTTGCTGGGTGAACTAAAATTGATAATTATTTTTAAAATGATAGATAATGTTTCTCGTATGATCCAATTTAAATTTAATTAAGTTATTTGAAGTCGGTTTTCTTTATGTTATAAAATTCAAATTAATCATAATATCCCGACCTGTGTGTTGAATCGCGTATCGGTATCTCTAAAATCATTGAATATAGAACAGAGAGTCCCAAAAAAGCAGAGAGAATATACTCTCTGTTTTCCATTAAAAAAAGTAAAAAAAACCACAAGATTAATATACTGTTGCAGCATGAGATGTACAGATAGCAGCAACGTTATGATTACTAGATAGTACAGGTGTACGATGTGCGCTAACGATTGCTTATCACCACCGCATCGTTGCATGCGAGGCTCATTTTGCTTTTTGTATCGCATCTCACTTTAATTTCGTTTTTTAAACTTTTTTCTATGTAATTTAATTAACAATGTATTTAAAAATTGTATTAATTATACTATTTTTAACATGGTTTTGTTACCTTGTTATGTATGTATGTATGTTTGTATGTTTGAAACGGAAACTTTGAATGTGATTTTGACTTGGAAACGTCGAATTAATTTGAATTTTTATATACTTGTAAAAGACTGATAACAATATAATAATATGAAAAATGAATATTACATAAAATAAAGTACTAAAACACGCTGTTTTTACACTTTTGGAACCATTGTCATCGCAGTAAAACATTGCGTGATGTATCAAAAGCAGCTTCACGCTTTATCCTACATATCAGGGTAGTAGTGGAACACTTAGTGTTAAGAGACTTAGAGACATTGCGAGTAAAGTGGCGGAACTCAACGTCGCAATTTGTTTTGCAAAAGCAAAGAAATGAAAATAATTTTACATAGCTTCATAGCTTCACGCTGTATCCCGCATATAGCAGGTTAGGCAAAGGGAACCTAGTGTTAAGACACTCCGTTCCCCACTTTCCGCCGAATTGAGGCATTGCGTGCTGAGTGGCGGAACTCAACCCCGCCTTTGCCTTGTTGCCAAACCCAGGAAATGACAAATTCCATATCCTGGAGTGGGAATCGAACCCACAACCCATCACGTTTACAGACGCTGTCCCACTGCGCCACAATGGCTTTTAAGCGTTGTATTAATGTATACGAATATATTATTTTAACTTTAATTAATGTAAGTGTATCATTTAAAATAGGTTTAATAGCTCTTTCTAGTTAGTACAATTATTTGGCAAATATATTTTTGCCAAAATTAACATTTAGAAAGTATCTTATTAAAGTTGTCTGTTTTTTGACCGTCCTTAAAAAAAGAGTTGTAAATTCGACTGTATTTTTTATGTGTGTTACCGCGATATTTTTTACTGGGTGAACTAATTTGAACGATTCTTTCTTTTATATGATAGGTAATGCTTCTGATGTGGTCCTAGTTAAGATTTGAGTTAGTTAGTAAGTTATTCGCAATAATTTTAATAAACGCCTGACGTGGCGCAGAGGCACAAGCGTGCGACTGTAAATGCGACAGGTTGTGGTTTCGATTATCACTCCGGGAAAAAGAATTTTTCATTCCCTGGGTTTGGTAACAAGGCAAAGCGCAGCGTTGAGTTCCGCCACTCAACTAATCAGTAGGTTCTCATGTTCCCTCTGCCTACCCTACTATATGCGGGATACAGCGTGAAGCTAAAAAAAAATTATATTAGATTTTTATAAAATTCTCGTAGTAGCTTAGATGATTATAAACGGTAAGGAATTCTAATCGGAGAAATACCTATATATGTACATATATAATGTGTTACCCGCGGATTTAAGGCAAATTTAGAATCTAGTGTTAAGTCACTCCATCCTCTTTCAACAATTTCGTTCCCCACTTTCCGTCGGATTGAGGCATTGCGTACTGAGTTGCGGAACTCGATGCCGCGCTTTGCCTTGTTACCAACCCCAGGAAAATGAAAATACTAAATATTATTTAGAATTTCATTTCCTGGAGTGGAAATCGAACCTACAACCTGTCGCGTTTACGCTTGTGCCTCTGCGCCACGTAAGGCTATAGCCATTTAATTACAGCAAATGGAAGAAGTATAACAAATATTAATGATGGAATGAGTTTGATATCTTCAGCAGATGCTATCTGTTATTACTGATCACTGTAGCCTGCTCTTATCAGCTTATCTTATCGTGCTAACAATCTACACCAATATAACAATAGTTTCTATTACTTTGGCAAATACTTGACAAACTTCATGATTACTTTTCTTTTGTCTCATATTTATAACCGATTTAATAAATGGAGGAGTTTTCAATTTGATTCTAATTTTTTATGTGTGCGTTACTGCTTAACTTTTTACTAGGTATTTTTTTTTTAATTCGCGCTGTATCCCGCATATAGCGGGGTAGGCAGAGGGAACCAGAGAACCTAGTGTTAAGACACTCCATTCTCTTTCAACATTTCCGTTCCCTACTTTCCGCCAAATTCAGGCATTGCGTGTTAAGTGGCGGAACTCAACGCCGCGCTTTGCCTTTCTACCAAACCCAAGAAATGAAAATTCTAAAATAAAAAATTAAATAAAAAAGTAAATTTTGATAATCCTTTTTTTATATGATAGATATCAAACTACACAAAAAGTCTCCGAGTATGAATTTTTATGTTTTCAACAGTGTATGTGAATATTACTTTAAAAATATTTATATTCATAAGGCTTATTTATTAATTCCCATATTTAAATTAGAACCCATAGTCATCGTCTTTAGAGCAATATGACCAGCAGTTTCACTGATGTTTCTTATTATTCGTAAATTCCTTTCAAATATTCAATAAACAATGTACTAAGTTAGATAAAATACCATTTTTTACATGTTCAACATTTTTCCACACGTAAGGGTAATGTTCTTATTACTCTGTAATATGTATTTTATTCACTAGACACCTTCTGGAGTATAGTGTCAAGACACTCCGCCCTCAACTTTCACCCATCGAGATGTTACATATTGAGTGGCGGAACTCAACGCCGTGTTGTCTTATTAGAAAAGAGAAATTAAAATAATTGAACGGCTGTCGTGGCGCAGAGCAACAAGCATGCCACTATAAGCGGGACAGGTTGTGGGTTCAATTCCCACTCCAGGAAATTAAGTATTTTCATTTCCTGGGCTTGGTAACAAGGCAAAGCGCGGCGTTGACTTCCGCCACTTATCACGCAATGCCTCAATCTGGCGGAAAGTGGGGAACGGAATTGTTGAAAGAGAGCGGAGTGTCTTAACACTAGGTTCATCATCAATCATTCCTAGCGGGAATCGAACTCAGAACCAATCATGCTTATAGTTAGATGCTGTGCCAATGCGACACGATAACCTCAAAAAATACATACAAATAAATAAAATATCGTCCAAACGCGTTAATTAAATTTTATCTCGTAAAGGATATCGATATGACAAATGCACTAAGAATGTCGGTCTGACCATGTTAAATGACGTTACTCGTGTGTGAATTAGTCGACTTTTAACCAATTCAAAATAAAAATATGTTTTCTACGTTATTGAGTTTCGTACCAATGCTTCCATATTGAAAGAGCTCGGCATCAAACAGCGCTTATCAGGTGTTCAGTCTCGCATAATGAAACTGTTTGGTCATATTTCAAGACAAAATAATGACTCCACTAAACGTTTTATTGTCCAAGGCAGGGTAGAAGGGACTAGACCACGCACCATGGCTGGTGCTTCTAATAAGGTTCCATTTAAATTTACTAAGTATTTTCCCCTTTAATAAGTTAAATAAGCAATTGTATGTACGTCAGTGTATAAGAGTGTCAGTATGTATGTTTCTATTGAATTATTTTGAGAAGTTTCGACCTTCAGAAATATGGATATATTAAGTGGGAACCAAATCCATAACCATCGCGTTTACAGTCAAACGCTACTTCACGATGTCCTTTATACATTTATTTAGCTTCATCCTTTTCCTGTATAGAGAGATATTCAGTGTTAAGACACTCAGATCTCCACTTTCAACCCTAATTCACGAGACTGTGTGTTAAGGTGGAAGTTAACGCCGTGTTTTGTCTTACCAGAGCGGAAAAATTAAAATAATTCAAATATAATTATTCCCTCGAATGGAAATCGAACCCGCAACCAGCCACTTTCCAGTCAGACACTATTCCACTGCACCACGATGGTCTCTATACACATTACACATGCATACAACACGGTCAAGTGTCCAACATTCATTTTATTGCTTCCAATACTTAACAAGCTATTTGTTCGCGCCACAATTAACATATCTGTACATAAGTTTTTGAATTAACAAACACAAAATTGTATTTTAAAAGGATAGTAATAAAAATCTAATAAAAAAAACATGCATTAGGGTCCATTAGGACGGGGTCTTATTAATCGTTATCACTGCATTGTTATCAGTTGAGTAGTTCTTGATTTATACTGTTTGTTATCTGCTAAGATGCGGTCGGCGCCATTGCTATCTTATAGATTTGAAGTATGAGAATTGGCTCCCGCTTTTAAATATTTGTTAGTATGTACGAGTATGTAATCAATATGGTGTGTCGGTTTGTACAAAGGTGTACTATAGTTGTGTCATAGGAATATTAATAGATATTGGACACTTGAAATATCGTTTTTATTGACAGTAAGTCACTGGAGATAAACTAAATATGTCTATCCCGAATGAAAAAATATATATATACAATATATATATTCAGATAATAGTATCTAGTATTGAGACACTCGGTACTCCGCGATATCCAAATTAAGTACATTGTGTGCTAAGTGGCGGAACTCAACGCCGCCGTTTGTCTTACCGAAGCATAGAGAAATAAAAATAATTGAAATATAATATTTTATTCTCTGAGTGAGAATCGAACCCACAACCGATCGCATTTACTGTCTGTCTCTGTACCACTGAACCACGATGGTCTCCAATAATATGTTTATAGATACTATAACATTTAATACTTTTAAAGTCTTCACATACTAAGGAAAGTAAAATATTTAGAAATGCATAAAAGGTATGTAGCCAACTATAAAATAAAGTAAGTTGTAACAAGCGTATAAGAACTTCGACGTGGGTCGATAAGTATGTATGGCTTAATTAGCTTGAGCGCTTGGATAGATTCTAAGAGGTGCGGGTTTTAATCCTGCTTTTTTTTATGGACAACGGATGGCAAACGAGCAGAAGTACCACCTGATGGTAAGTGGTTACCTTCGCCCATGAACATCTACAACACCAGAGATGTTGTAGATGCGTTACTGACCTAGAGGATACAGATGGAAAGGTAGGACAATGTAGTTGGAACCACCACGTTTTGGGGAAAGGGTGGGTGGGAAAGGGGAAAACCTGCTATTGTAATATATATTCTTAATATTCTAATAATGTTTTTGTAAAGCAAAATATTTAGCAACATCTTAACACTTGTCTGTAAGAATGGCTATCTGTTCAAATCTTACATAAATATATATTTATAGAATAGTATATAGTACTTTATTGTAATTGTTATATATTATGAAATTGAGGCTGTCCTGGAGCAGTGGAACATTATCAGAGTTAACACGATGGTTATAGGTTCCTTCTGATGAAATTATTACATTTTCTCTTTACGTTAGATTATCTGTGATTACTTAGCTGTGTGGTAAAAAAAATGAAACAGTTTCTTTCATATGATGAAAATATATAAAATTGTATGCAGATGTTGGTTTTATGTATGTTAAAAGTTATACATTAGTTACTGGCACTTTGCTTACAAAATGACCAGATAATGAATATTAGGGTGAATATACAAAGTTCTCACTGCCAACGGTCAATTGTCACAGATATCCATCTCTAAGATAAGATGTTGGAAATATTTAAATATTTCATTTAAGAACACTTGTATAGAGAAATTTACACAATATGTAGAGCGGATAAAATATTCAATTTCACTTTGAATTGCTTTTTTATTACTTTTGATATCAAACATTGATTTAATTGCTTTGCTAAAACTGAAATAAAAAATTAAAATTTTGATATAAAGGAAACCCGAATTCAAATAAATTGTATTAAAGAGCAAAATTATAACAGAGGAGCATGAAACTCGGCACACGTATAGTTATAATAATATAGCGAAAGAGTGCACAATGATAATATTTTCAAAAAATAATGCATAAAATATATTAAACAAATAAAATAAATTTTACAATCTACCATGGTTTGACATCCATGTTTCATGAATAAAGTGACATATACGTCACTAAGCAATGCGTTATTAACGCATATACGGGGTCACGTTTTTTAATAATTTATATGGGACCACATCAAAAGCACTAGTTATCATATAAAAACAGAATCGTCACAATTGGTACATGCCAACATATAAAAAAATGCAATCGCATTGATAAACTGCCCCTATTTTGAAATCGCTTAAGATTTTACGTATCATTTCGTCACACGTCAATGTCTGTAGATGAGAAATCGTAGACGGGTTTTTCAGTAAGTTGATAATAAGTGCTAACAACATAAATAAGTTGTGAGAAGCGTATTAGAATTTCGACGCAGCCGGATATAGAACGCATGGCTTAGTGGACAGAACGCTTGGACAATTTCCAAGAGGCGCGGGTTCGAGTCCCGCTGCGTTTAAATTTTTTTACGTTTTCTAAATATATTTTTCGTTTCCTAAGTGTGTGAATAACATTTTAAACTTCAAAAATAAGTGTCTAGTGATTTGAAAAACGTTACCAGCTTCCCTAACATGTTTACCTCCTTCATGTTTAACTTTAGAGTAATATAGCTCATACATTAGAATAACACATATAATATTTATAAACATCTATGTGCTACACTGTAACTTAGATTATTTATCGTTTTTTTAATCAAGTCCAAGTAAGTTCTGCCAAAGGTATTTTAGTGGCAAATAAACAACTTAGAGATATTTCACTTTAGCTCATTTCAATCTAATCACTACCATGTTATGGATAAAGCGTGAAGCTTTTCTTCTGCTTAAACACAAAATATGGGTGAAATTACAAAAACGCTCAGAGCAGGCACAAACACAATAAAAATTGAAAAATTCAATATTTACCCAATATTATAGAAAAATTTAGGCGAACACATCCAAAAACTACAGTCGAAACGTAAACCGCACGTCATAACAGAGACGGCCCATATTGCATTGTGAGGCTAATTGGATAGAGATGCTTATCACACCGATAAAATGGAATAGATAACATTCTGTAGTGACTTATTAAGGCCGTTCTCAGAATAATATTAGATAGTACGATACGGTTCGTGTGTGGAGAGCTAGCAAAAAACTGTATGCGTTAATTTTTGTCTTTTTTTTTAGCTTCACGCTGTATCCCGTACATAGGGCAGTGGCGAAGCGTCCATACGGCTCGATTTCCACCATTTCCACCGGCTTGCCTAACTATTTTAAGTACAAGAAACCTAAAAAAAGGTCGCCAGTAAAATATTGCGCATATAATTGCAAAAAAACAAGCTCTGATATCATATAGACCTAAAAAAAGGTCATTGCCAAAATTCGATAATGGAATTACTAAATACCTTGACATCCTATATCGCTTCCCTAAATATATCGGCTTCCCTAAAGCTTACCGGCTTCCCTATATATATATATATATCGGCTTTCCTAAATATACATCGGCTTCCCTCAATTTACCTGCTTGCCTAACTAAAATTTACACCCCTCGCCACTGGTAGGCAGAGGAAACCAGAGAATCTAGTGTTAAGACACACCGTTCTCTTTCAATATTGCCGTTTCCCACTTTCCACCGAATTGATGAATGACAGGGCGGCGGAACTCAACGCCGCGTTTTGCCTTGTTACCAGAGCTAGGAAACGAAAACCCTAAGTGTTAGCCTTTTTTGTCATAATTTGTTTTATAAGGTCTAGTGGTTATTAATCAGCTATCATTCATTCAGTGTAAGTGGAATGTATAGAATATTTGTGTAGGCGTTTTCTTAACTATATGCTTATGGATAAAATGATTGCGTTTCTGATAAGCGACGGGTAATGTATAGGCAACTACAGACCGAGGCAGGCTAAAATTCGCATATAGGTGCTCCTTGGGGGAAGTAGGGGAGCACTGAGAATCAATTTCTTAAAATTCCTATGAAAACGGGAAAAAAGTGCATTTTGGTTTTATAGTCCACGCAAACGAAGCCGAGGGATATAACTAGTTATATCTACGGCATAGATTAATTAGTGGCATTAAGATGATGATCTATTAAACATTCAAATGAACAATTTAAAATCAATTTTAAATCGATATTAATAAATTTGCTTTAATATGATAAAATATTATAATATCTCTTTATATTTTCACACGATTTTCTTATATAGATTATTAGATATATTTTTTGCATGTATTTCATAGATAATATGAAGCTAATAAACATGCTAAAATGAAGTGACTAATTTATTACTAAAATATTAACAAAGAAAACCGATTTCAACTAAACTACTAAGTATAATTATTATGAATAAATCAAAAATACTCATCGAATGAACTAAATTTAATAGGGAGCACGTTAGAAGCACTAGCTATTATATAAAAAATAATCATCCAAATTGGTTCAACCAAGAAAATGTTATGCGGTAACACATAAAAAACAATGTAGTCGAATTGAGATTGCTTCATATTTTTAAAGTCGACAAAAAAAACATAATTAACCTAATGAATACTGCTTTGTTGTCAATATAAAAAAAAAGTGTATGTAACCTAACACAACAAACTCTGTCTTTGTTATGTCCACAACCACTACCATTATGTCAATAGACCTAGAGCCAACTTGTACCTAGAGAGTATGTTTTTTTTTTTTCAAATTATTCTTATAAAAATGAGTTCATATAACATTATAAACGTTCATAAAATAATATTATAAAACACTACAATTTAATTTTTTTAAACAATTTTATAATAGAGAGAGCGAAGTGCCTTGATACTAAGTTGCCCCTATCTACCCTGCTATACAGAAGAAAACATGAAACGCAAAAAATAAATATAACTTATTATAACAAACCAATAAAAATTATTACCCCAACAATGTAGAAGGCGTTTACCACTTTTAAATAGTAGCAATGCAACCAATGCATTGTTTTTTGCTATCGCTACTGACCGCCTATCAGCGATCAGAACAACGTATCGTGTTGTGTAGTTTTTGCGAAATTGGTCCCGATCGAGTCTTACAAGTAGATTCCTTGAACCTTGTCCGATAGACTGGGAGGCTATGGTGATAATGAAAAAAGTTTCCTCTATCCTTTCGTGAACTTTGTGGGATAGGCAGAGAGATATGACTCTTCGTTTTCCATTTTGCTCCCACGGTGGATTTTGCAAAATTGTTTAATCCTAAGTGGGAAGTCTTTTAAAATCGTATTTTGCTAATATGAGTATCAGAAAGGTACTAAAGGACTCTTTCGAAAATTCATATTACGAGATATGATGCCTATAGTGTACTTATTATAATCTAGATTTTATTATTTTATTGATATCTATATAACCCTGCTATATGCGGGATAAAGCGTGAAGCTATATATGTATGTAATAATAATAATAAATTCTTAATTTCCAGAATAAAAAATCCAGACGCTTTCCTACTTTCACTAAAGCTTATGTTTTTAATATATATTCTATAACATATATCCTATAACATATATCTACCGCCCAATTTTATAGAGAATTCGGCGGAGAGTGGGGAACGGAAATGTTAAAAGAGAACTGAGTGTCTTAACACTAGGTATGGTTCCCTCTGTCTATCCAGCTATGTGCGGGTCACAGTACGTATTAAGCTGAAAAAAAAATGTAAAATATATATAAAAAACGCCTGCTTTAGTAAAAATAGGAAGGCGAATCACCACATCATTATGCAAATTTAAGATTTACGTTGCCACATTGATGAGAGATTAATTATAGATGGTTACAATTAATAAAATTATTAGATACGTGACCAGATAACGATCTCGGGCCTAGCTGTTAAGTGTGGAACGAGAAACATTAATGTGTCAGATGTATATAATTCATGTTTTATGAGTGTTTTTTTAATAGAAATTTTATTTTTTTATACTAAGACTTAATTATTTTAATGATGTGTATGTGTTTTTTTACCGTTTTTTTACGCACTCTCCCGTATAGTAAGGTAGTCAGAGTGAATCTAGTGTGAAGACACTCCGTTCTCTACTTTCCGACTGTATTCGAGACACTGTGTTAATTGGCAGAACTCAATGTAGAAATGCAGTTTAAATTTCCCCAAGTAACGCCTGTCGTGGCGCAGAGGCACAAGCGTGCGACTGTAAACACGACAGGTTGTGGGTTCGATTTCCACTCCAGTAAATGTTAGTATTTTCATTTACTGGGTTTGGTAACAAGGCAAAGCGCGGCGTTGAGTTCCGCCACGCAACACGCAATACCTCAATTTGGCGGAAAGTGGGGAACGGAATTGTTGTAAGAGAACGGAGTGTCTTAACACTAGGTTCTCAGGTTCCCTCTGCCTAGCCTGCTATATTTGGGATACAGCAAAAGAAATGAAGTTAAAAAAAAGAAAAAAAAATCCCGGAGTAGGGATCAAATCGACAACCAGTCGTTTTTACAGACAAACGCTATCCCACTGCCCCTTATTTATCCTGTTTTAATCTTTTATCCTTACAATCAGTATCCTATTTATTACCGAAAATTGTATAGCAGGGTAGTCAAATAGAACTTAATAGAATCAAGACACTCTGTTCTCCACTTTCCGCCCAAACACGGGAGATACGTGTTATGTAGCGAAACTCAACGCTGCGAAATGATGTCTGATGTACTATTTTCATTTTAACAATTACACAAAACACGGCGTTAGGTTACGCCAGCAAACACGTAAAGACAAAAAACAATCTACCAAAATCATTAGAATAATGAAGACAACTGAAACAGATAGGCTATGCTTAGCAGCGTACCTTAGTAAATAATATATTATATAAAATAACTCGTTAACATATTTTCATTGTCAAGTACACAATAAGTCACATAGTAAAGGTGAGCCAGTCACAACAGGCTACTGTTATTTCCTCATATGACTGTATAATTTACTTGTTCTCAAGAAACTAGTTTTTGTATGTTAAATATTTTGTAGTACCGTAGTAACGACTTTTCTCCTATATACGTACATACATAGCTTCACGCTGTATCCCGTATATAGCAGGATAGGCAGAGGGAACCTAGTGTTAAGACACTTCATTCCCAACTTTCCGCCGAATCGAGACATTGCGTGCTGGGTGGCGGAACTCAACGCCGCGCTTTTCCTTGTTACAAAACACAGAAATGAAAAAATTCATTTCCCGCAATTAAAATAATTTAAATATTTACAAGCATGCGACTGTAAACGCGACAAGTTGTGGGCTCGATTCCTACTCGAGGAAATGAAAAACTTTAGTATTTTTATTTGTCTGGGTTTGGCAACAAGGCAAAGCGCGGCGTTGAGTTCTGCCACTCAGCAATGCCTCAATTCGGAAAGTGGGGAACGGAGTGTGTTAACACTAGGTTCTCAGATTTCACCTGTTTACCTCTATTTACCTTCCTACCTCTGTTTACCTTCTGTACCCTTTTATATGCAGGATACAGCATGAAGCTAAAAAAAAAATTGAATTTTTAATTCTTAGAGTGTAACTATATCTTTTTTACCGACCATCCCTCCTCGTTCGTGTGTTCTCCATACAACGTGACATTGGCGAAGTGATTTGTGCTCAACTGGCACGTTCAAAGCGCCATAAATAAAGAGCTGAACTAAAATTTGAAAATAATTAAATGGGGATTGACAATTGTAAACCAGCATTACAACATTTTAACCAAAGGCCAACCAAGCCAACAGTGACACGTAAAAGTGATCAGATCGCACACAATGTTTCCCCGAGTGACTGTGACATGGGACTTTGCGGTTTTCCTGCATCAGTATCATCGAGCTTGTTATTGATGATTTATCTAGCCTGCTGTTGTCCTCAACGTTGTGTGATTGATTTATATTGGAATTTTAGGTATCTTTATTGGTAATAATGTCTAAATTTGGTATTGACATCATTTTGTTTTAATGTGTGTTTGGTAGATGGCTGTGACATGTTTTAAATATTCCATAAATACCAGAAAAAACTACAAATTGACTCACATAACTAACTCACTGACTAACTTATTTACTAACTAAAGAACTAGCTAAGTAACTAGCTAACTATATTTTAACCTCAATCCAGTTTGCTTGAAAATTCGCATACGTGTCCGAATCAGATGATTTTGTCAGTAGTTTTCATAGCATGAATCTTATGTCCTTGTCAGGAAGACTAAACCATAGAGACTAAATTATTGTGAACGTGATTGTTATTATATGAATGTTAAATAATTAAAGAAAACTTCTAGATTTTTATAGCAATGCAGTAGGTGGAGAGAACTTAGTGTTAAGACATTACGTTCTTTGCTTTACATCTAATATGAATCAGGGTAATCCATCTAATATAAATCGTTTTGTTTTATGTGACTGTTGAAACGTCTGTCGTGGCGCAGAGGCACAAGCGTGTGACTGTAAACGCCACAGGTTGTGGGCTCGATTCCCACTCCAGGAAATAGAATTTTTCATTTCCTGGGTTTGGTAACAAGGCAAAGCGCAGCGTTGCCTAAATTCGGCGAAAAGTGGTTAACGGAGTGTCTTAACACTACGTTCCTTCTGCCTACCCTGCCATATACGGGATACAGCTTACAGCTATATATGTATGTATCTATGACTGGTGGAATAATTATTTTTTTGATGAAAGCATACCCTACTATTTTCCTATTAAAATTTAAATCAAGTAGCAAATCGATTCTACAAGCCATGATTGAAGCATTACATTATAGATAGAGTCAGTAACGTCAGTAGCGTTTAACTTATATGCGGCTAACTTACATCTGTAAGTTTTTCTGTACATTGTAATTTATTAACTGTAACCTAATATTGAGTATCACTACAAAGGATGTATCAGGGTGTACTGTGTCTCGCTGGGTGGGAGGTTGACGTGAGAAGGATGGACAGACACATCTTAGTGTTATGGACACTACCTTCTGTATCTTACGTATATTTTATATAATATAATACCTTACTATGGAACGGAGTGTCTTAACACTAGATTCCCTCTGCCTATTCTGCTATATGCGGGATACAGCGTGAAACTATGTATATATGCATACCTTACTATTGTATCATTTAAATTTGAATTCACAACTACGACGATTACAAGCTCTTCTAAGGATCACAATGAAGCCATTATAACGTAAGTAGAGTCAGTAACGTCAGTCTATAGTCAGTAGCGTTTAACCTACATGCGGCTAACTTACAGTCTGTAAGTTTGTCTGTACATTGTAATCTATTAGCTGTAACCTGATACTGAGTATCACTGCACAGGGTGCTCGCTGGGTGGGCGGCTGGCGCGCCTCATTTGTCAAGCGCTCCCGCTACCACGATACGCCCTTTGTGTGGCACGATCGTATCGTAATACACTGTTTGTGTGTATGTATGTATGTTTATACTCACTTTTGTTGTTTTTAGGTAATTTTTGTTTAGTTTTAGGTGAAAAAATGTGGTTAAATTGAGTGATTGGACAACTGAATAGTGATTGTTTTGTGAGTTCTCGCTAATGAAGTGATTTTTCTTGTTATGCCTGTCGAAATTAAAATGTACTTACGCGGTTATAGAGTAACTAAAATTTTTAATTTCTCTTTTGTAATTTTTTCAAGTATCTAATTGTAATAATTCTTATCAGTATTTGTAATACAACGACTTAAAGAAATGGAAAACAGTGTGATTTCCAACCAGTTTTTTACTACAATAAATAAAGTAAATTCAGTAATTTCATTTTCAATAACTGAAGAACGGTGATTTTTTGTAATACTTTTAACACACATTTTCATCAGACATTTATGAAGAGAAAAAAACTTTTTGAATAAGTACTTTTTCATAAGTATAAAAATTTGATCCCAGCGGGTATTGAATCTGCGGCTCTAATAAACGGTCCAAGCGCTCTGACCACAAAGCCGTATGTTCTACACACATTTATGTTAAATTTGACAGATTTTTTTTTAACTTCACGCTGTATCCCGCATATAGCAGGGTAGGCAGAGGGAACCAGAGAACCTAGTGTTAAGACACTCCATTCTCTTTCAACAATTCCGTTCCCCACTTTCCACTGAATTGAGGCATTGCGTGTTGAGTGGCGAAACTCAACGCCGCGCTTTGCCTTGTTACCAAACCCAAGACATGAAAATACTAAATTTTTCATTTCCTGGAGTGGGAATCGAACTCACATTTATGTTAAATTTGACAGAAAAATTGTCATCAAATTACATAAACTATCTATATAATATAAATTACATAAACATCTTATCTAGTTTGTTGGAACAAAATGCGGTGTTAAGCCCTGCCACATAGGCGACATCATATTGAAAATTAAATACAAAAAGTTCCTATAGGTGGTCCCAAAAATAATAAATATATCTAACAAACCTTATCCCCATAACGCCACTATGAACACAATTACATCTAACACTAGCAGTCGATTAACCCTGTAAACAAGTCCTTACAAAAAAAAATAAACATACATTGCTCACTAAAAACTTTACTAAAATATAAACCCCGAACAGAATCATCAATGTATAGCACAATAGATTGTAATCTCATGACATAGGTGGCCGGTAACACATCGGTAGCCCTTTTTTATACATTTTTTATCTCTGTCACACTCATTTATTTAGTCATTGTGGGCCCTTCGGTGGTTTAACTTACATTATTTTTTGTTTCACCAGATAATATTGTTCTCGGATCAAAAAGATTAGAATCAGATGGTGTTACAAATGGTAGCGAGTACGACGTAAAGAATTTCATGTCAGTTTTGTAAGTGTAACGATATTTTTTAATATTTTTATCTTTTATGTTTTAATAATTTCGCGGAAATATGATTGATTTTGTTTTAATAAGGAATGTATGGGGTAGTGGATTCATATCCTGCTGGGGTAAATATTTGCGTTTCTTTTTCTCTGGTGGCATTTCTTATATCGCTCCTCGTTATACACTTCATATTATTAAAAGTTAACATCATATAGAAATTTTGTATATGTATTTTTTTAGAGTATAACCAAGTACGTGAAATATTTTAAAAGAAAAGATATTGTATTAATGGCAAAATACTAAGAAATTATTAAGAATGGCGTATATGATAGCTAAGATAAATAAAGCATGTTTTCAGTTGCATATAGTAATTTCACGCGTGCAACATGACTAGTATATTTTTTTTAACACGCAGTATCCCGCATATAGCAGGGTAGGCAGAGAGAACCTGTGAACCTAGTGTTAAGACACTCCGTCCTCTTTCAACAAATCCGCTCCCCACTTTCCGCCAGATTGAGGCATTGCATGTTGAGTGGCGGAACTCAAAGCCGCGCTTTGCCTTGTTACCAAACCCAGAAAATGAAAATAATTCATTTCCTGGAGTGGGAATCGAACCCACAACCTCTACATTACACTAGTACTATTATAAACATAAATATTATTTCAAGTAACATTTAAACCAATTAAAAAAATAACGAGTTGACAGTGACATAAAAATTACCGTACAAATCTTGATGAAAATTTACAGTAATAAAACTAATACACCACATTAACACATAGCCAATAATTAATAAAGATTTTGTTTATTCAGCCATGTTATAAATATTTTTTTAGCTTCACGCTCTATCTCTCATATTGCGGGGTTGGCAGAGGGAACCAGAAAACCTAGTGTTAAGATACTCCGTTCACTTTTAACATTTCTGTTCCCCACTATCCACTGAGTGGAGGAACTCAACGCCGCGTCTTGCCTTGTTCCCAGAGCGAGGAAATGAAAATACTAAATATTTTTCAATATTTTCACCCCTAGAGTGGGAATTGAACCGACAACCTGTCGCTTTACAGTCGCACGTTTGTGCCACTGCGCCACATCAGGCCTCTTACTATAAACATAATTACCTAATATGTAAAAATAAGTTTTGATATTTAATTCTAATATTAACTAAGCTTTTAGCTTTTGAAGCTTTATCGGTCCAAGAATATAATCCTTGGGCTTATCGGGTACAATCTTATCACAAGCTCCTAACGACCCAGACTTATGAACTTTATTTTTTGTGCCTAAAATAAATTATAGAATAGAACAATACTATTAGAAATATAAATAATATATTAGAAATAAACGCCTGTCGTGGTGCAGATGCACAAGCGTGCGACTGTAAATGCGACAGATTGTGGGTTCGATTCCCACTCCAAGAAATTAAGTATTTTCATTTTCTGGGTTTGGTAACAAGGCAAAGCGCGGCGTTGAGTTCCGCCACTCAACATGCAATGTCTTAATCTGGCGGAAAGTGGGGAACGGATTTGTTGAAAGAAAACGGAGTGTCTTAACACTAAGTTCCCTTTGCCTACCCTGCTATATGCGGGATACAGCGTGAAACTATGTATGTATGTATGTATGTACTTATACTATAAATGCGTGAATGATTCTATAAAAATTAGTCTAGGGTAGATGTGTATTTGTTCCCTTTTCACGCAAAAGCTACTGACCGGATCTCGGTGAAACTTGGCTTATTTATATAAACATTTTGTTTAACTTGGCAATAATAAGACGATAAGTATCTAACATCAACAATATAACATTTTAACCTTAGACCTTTTTAAGATACATACAAAAAAATACAAAAAACATGCCAATAGTGTGATTGTACAGAATTGGCAACTATCGACACGTTTGGCACAGAACGATACGATACGCGTAAGTTAAACCGCGCAATGTTTACAGCACGCCGCGGACCTCGGCGTTATAGCCCTAAATCTGAACGAGAAACGGAAAAAATGTTTGCGTTTAGAAAACTGGTATGAAAAATGAAAAAATATTTGGTTACTTTATATTTTTTTGTGATGCATGTTTTTGAATATTCTAATACATACATACATTAGGTAGCTTCACTCTGTATCCCGCATAAAGCAGAGTAGGCAGAGGGCACCTAGTGTTAAGACACTCCGTTCCCCACTTTCCGCCGAATTTTGGCATTTTATGCTGAGTGACGGAATTCAACGCCGCGTTTTGCCTTGTTTCCAAACTTAGGAAATGAAAAATCCATTTCCTGGAGTGGGAATCGAACCCACAACCTGTCGCGTTTACAGTCGCACGCACGACAGGCGTTTTCTTGTCATAATATAATATATATCTTTTTTATGTATTTATATATAAAACGTGCGTTGCACGTTATTGAGTGACTGACATATAACATACAGAAAGAAAGAAATTAGTAGGTGTAAAAAGCTGAAATTTATCATTTAGGTTAGGTCTTTAAGAATCGTATGGGAGCATTAAGAGCAACCTATATGATCTGAAAAATACGGAAGATTTATATTATCCATGCAAACGAACTATGTGTATTGTTGCAACTGAAATTTGAATGTTCAAAGGAAAAAAATATTTGCATATTTCCATAATTCGTACATTTTGAAAATTTGTTAATAAGTCGCACTAATTTTTGTACAAAAATTTGTTGTACCTCGTCTTACCAAACAATGCCACGCATTTTGTAGGATAATTTTTTTTTTAGCTTCACACTGTATCCCGCATCCGACAGAAGGAACCTGAGAACCTAGTGTTAAGACACTCCGATCCCCACCACACCACAAAATAATAATTCTACAAATACTTTAAATGTAAAACCGTTTAGATGGATGGAAAGACGAATATAAGTAATAATTATATAGAAAGTTAAACAGAAGAATTGCATTTATAATGCGAAAGAACACATCCTTAGTTAACTAATACATTCAACATCTACATCTTATACTATTATCTAGTTGGCCAAAAACTAAAGACCGTAGTATCAAAACACATTCAAAATTTGATAACACATTAAATTTAGCCTACAACTAGCTAGCTAGTAATCGAGGCACAATTTGCGCTCGACCAACGCCTTCATTTACATGTCCCATTTCCTAAACGGCTGTTTTCAAGAATACTGCATCGGCTGGGCAGTTGGGATTGGGACCAAGGCTTAAGCAGAGCGGACTGAATATAAATTAAGAAAAAAAAACAGTTTCACGTTTTATCCCGTACCAGGGTAGCCAGAGAGAACCTAGTGTCATGACACTCCGTTTGCCTTCTTCTGCCTGACACATGCGTGCTAAGTAGCGAAACTCAAAACTGTGCTCAAAAAAGTGCCTTACGTTTAAATAAAAAGTAAGTAGATAATTGCTATCATTGTAGAATAATGACATTTTAATATAGAATATTTTCATTCAAGTATCTATGAAATAGAATAAATTTTGTAAATTAAACAGTTTATGTCAAAATTTTGTTAACCTATAACAAGAAATAGTCGTCTAAATATAATAACTTGAGTACATAAAAATACAAAATAAAAACCTCATATAAATATATATATATATATATATATATATATATATATATATATATATATATTTTTTTTTTTATATATATATATATATATATATATATATATATATATATATATATATTATATTTGTTTATATTAAATTAAATAAATTTCTACATACGTAAAATATTATTAAAAAAATATAAAAAAAAAAACAATTAGAACAAAAAATATCATAAAATCGCTACCGCCTTTGTTTCAAACACATTATTATGGCGCTGGCATTTTTCGTTTTTAAAAGTGGCAAATTACAGAATAAGCAATGTGCAGTTACATTACAGTATTAACATTTTTATGGGCCATATATCTGGCGGCCTGCCTTCTAAAATTGATGACCGTTTTCGATGCGATTTTAGTTCATCCTATTACTATTTGAGAGCTGCTTTATAAGATTATTTATAACTTAAGTACTATGATTTTTGGCATAAGCATGAGAGGAACAATAAGTGACAATATTTAGTATTTGGCTTTGGTTTGGTACCTAACATAACCCTTTATTCGATTCCCACTCCAGGAAATTTTTTAAAATTTTTCATTTCCTGGGTTTGGTAAGAAGATAAAGCAAAGCGCGGTGTTGAGTTCCGCCACTCAACACGCAAGCCTCAATTCGGCGGAAAGTGGGGAACGGAGTGTCTTTACACTAGGTTTCCTCTGCCTACCCTGCTATATGCGGGATACAGCGTGAAGCTATGTACGAGGTGTGTTCAAAAAGTAAGGTGACTTTGTATTTTTAAGAAAAAATATTTATTCACTTATAACCTTTACGCCTCTCCCAACCAAACAAAAAATGCTATACACTTGAAACTTGGTACAGATGTTCGGGAAGAGTGTACCAACATAACAAAATAAAAAAATCGATAATCGAAAGTACGTTGCCCGCCAAATTTCACAGTCACCTTACTTTTTGAACACACCTCGTATGTATGTACGTACATAACCCTTTATGTTTCTGAAGACATTTTGATAAGCCTTTTAAAGTATTTTATTGTTTTCCTGATTGTCCCAAATAGAACGTAAGGTTCATGCTATGATATAGTATAGTCATTAAAATCGGACACTTCTATAAACTTTTAAGTAAATTGGGTGGTAAGAAGTAGGTCAAAATAGTATTACTAGATTTTCTTACACACATACAGATGAAATCTATCATAAATAATCGAGTTACAATAGCGACATAAAATAATTTTAATCTTAATTTGTTATTAAATCATTTTTCATTAACGCCGCATTAACGTTAATGAGACAGTTGCCTGTCGTGGCGCAGAGGCACAAGCGTGCGACTGGAAACGCGACAGGTTGTGGGTTCGGTTCGCACTCCAGGAAATGGAATTTTTCATTTCCAGCGTTTGGTAACAAGGCAAAGCACGGCGTTGAGTTCCACCACTCAACATGCAATGCCTCAATTCGGAGGAAAGTGGGGAACGGAATTGTTGTAAGAGAACAGAGTGTCTTAGCACTGGGTTCTCAGGTTCCCTCTGCCTATCCTGCTATATGCGGGATATATCGTGAAGTTAAAAAAAAAGGAAATCATTCTTCCATATATATTGAACCTGCAACCGCATTAACCAACAAATGCTTTCCCACTGCACCCCAATGTCTAACATATCGTCTAACATTATTTAATTAGTAGTTAGTTCGTAAAGTGTATTATCAAGCCTATCCGTACCTACTGTGTCCTTAAAACAATGGTGTACCGATAACGCCTCGCTTATAAATAATTGGTCTAAGATAAGTTTAATTAGCAACGCGATGCAATCGGCCGTATCTCACGGCGCAGGAAGACGATAAAATATATAATTAATTTTTGTTAATGAACAAGCTTGGTACTCGTGAAGCATGTGTGCCCATGTTTTGTTATGCCCATGTTCTGTTGTTCATTATTTTGGTGTTATAAAAACTGCTTGAGGCAGGCCCAAGCGTATGACTGTAAACGCGACAGGTTGTGGTTCCAAGCTCAACGCCAAATGAAAATATTAAATATTATTTAGTATTTTCATTTCCTCGCTCTGGCAAGGTAACTTGCTCAAGGCAAAGCGCGGCGTTGAGTTCCTCCACTCAGCACGCAATACCTCAATTTGGCGGAAAGTGAGGAAATAAAATGTTAAAAGAGAACGGATTGTGTTGACACTAGGTTCTCTGGTTCCTTCTGCCTACCCTGCTATATGCGGGATATAGCGTGAAGTTAAAAAAAATAATTTCCACGCTCTGGCAAGGTAACTCGCTCAAAGCAAAGCGCGGCGTTGAGTTCCGCCACTCAGCATGCAATGCCTCAATTCAGCGTAAAGTGGGGAAAGAAAATGTTAAAAGAGAACGGGGTGTCTTAACACTAGGTTCTCTGGACCCCTCTGCTTACCTTGTTATGTGCTGGATACAGCGTGAAGCTTTAAAAAAATCTGTTAAATTAACTTTTCTTTATATAGTGCAAAGCTATTTGTTCAATTTCTAAGTAACGATAACGTATCTGTTATTTGAGTTTTATAGCTGCGGGCGAACGTGCAAACAGACAAATAATACTGTGTACAAACAGGTCTGATGCTGTTTACACCATACGTTATAATATCTTTATCTTCAATAGTTTTATCTAATATTAAAGCGAGAACGCCTGTCGTCGCGCAGAGGCACAAGTATGTGACTGTGAAGCGGCAAGTTGTGGGTTCGATTCCCACTCCAGGAAATGAAGTATTTTCATTTTCTGGGTTTGGTAACAAGGCAAATTGCGGAGTCGAGTTCTGCCACTCAGCACGCAATGCCTCAATTCGGTGGAAAGTGGGAAACAGAATTGTTGTAAGAGAACAGAGTGTCTTAACACTAGGTTCTCAGAGTTCCTCTGCCTACCCTGCTATATGCGGGATACAGCGTGAAGTTATAAAAAAAGATTAAGCTTAAAAAATCAGATTGCTCAATCATTTATTATATATTTCCATATATTACAAAAGGAATATGAAGTAAAGAAAAGTCACATTACATATCTGAGCCACAAAAAAATCACATGTTAATAAGAAGCCGCTTTTAACAAGATTATTCATAGCACCAAATTTATGACAAATACTTTGTATATGTATATAACCTTATTTTATATAAAACTCAATATTTTTAATAAAATTGAGGTCATTGTGGCGCAGTGGAACACAAATTGGTTTTGGGTTCGATTCCCACTCGGGTGATTATTATATTTTTTTTAACTTCACGCTGTATCCTCATATTACAGGGTAGGCAGAGGGAACCTGAAAACCTAGTGTTAAGATACTATATTCCCCACTTTCCGCCGATTTGAGGAATTACGTGCTGAGTGGCGAAACTCAACAGGAAATGAAAATACTAATTTTTTACATTTCCTGGAGTGGGAATCGAACCCACAACCGGTCACGTTTACAGTCGCACGCTTGTGCCACTGCGCCACGACAGGGGAGGATTAAGGACACGTAATGCCTCAATTCGGTGGAAAGAGGGGAACGGAGTGTCTTAACACTAGGTTCCCTCTACCTATCCTGCTATATGCGGGGTTGTATTATATCTTATTTTATACATAATATAAAATATTTTTATAAGAAAGTCAATATTTTTAGTTAAGTTTTATATTTCACGTCGCTATCTACCCTATTACAGCTTATCACCGCAGAGCCTTGAGTTGCACACGATACCATCTACACTGAAATACGGGACCGATAAGGGGGGAAGATACCGAATATACTGCATATAAGTTTACCATTTAATGTTTTGCTTAAAAAGTGTTAAATAAGTCAATATTTTAAAATTTACAAGGATAATTACGTTATATTTTCAATGTTCTAAAAACAGAGTGTTCAAAAAGAATGTAGTGTCAAGTCACTCAGTTCTTCTCTCTCTCTCTCTCTAAATTCAAAACGTTACGTATATAATTCACTACGACGTTTTGTATTACAAGAGTATGAAAATAATTAAAATATAATTATTACGGCGACAAGGGATTTTAACATACATATAATATCTTGAAGCGCAATGAAGTGTGGGTTCGATTCCAAGTTGAGGGAACAATGTATTGAATTGCGTAGAAGACTGATGGAGTGTCTAGACACTACCATCTCTCTTTTAACTCTTTTAACAATGCAAAAAAAGTGAATAGCCGTAAAAAATGTTCTAAAAATGAACATTACATAATATACGTCGTAAACACGTATAATTCTTTAAAAATAGGCCCAGCAAGGGGATAGCGATCTCTGAATTTATAGCTGATAAGGGAATGATAACGCCCGCCCGCCCGAGATGCGATCTGATTAAATACCGCGCTTTATCACAACCTTGAGGCTTTGAGAGGTGAGGTTTTGCTGACTTTGCCTAAATATATTAAAATTTTATAATACTTTTATATATATATCACGCCTGTCGTAGCGCAGATGCATAAGCGTGCGACTGTAAACGCGACAGGTTTTAGGTTCGATTCCCACTGCAGGAAATATTATTTAATTTTTCATATTTTCATTTCCTCACTCCGGTAACAAGGCAAAGCATGGCCTTAAGTTCCGCTAATCAGCTAATCGGCAAAGGGGGGTCGGAAATGTAAAAAAAGAATGGCGTGTAGCGCATATAACGGGGTAGGCAGAGGGAACCAGAGAACCTAGTGTTAAGACACTCAGTTCTCTTTCAACATTTCCGTTCCCCACTTTCCGCCAAATTGAGGCATTGCGTTGAGTGGCGGAACTCAACGCCACGCTTTGCCTTGTTACCAAACCCAAGAAATGATTACAATATAATAACATTAAAAAATATATATCTTAAAAGAACAACATAATATATAAATATGTATATATTCGTGAGATAGGCGGGCAGCGATAAGATAGCGCCCGCCCGCCCAAGATGTGATCTGATTAAATAGCGCGCCTTATCAGAGCCTCGAGCTCGCGAGCAGAGTAATTAACTGATATACAAAATTTATATTATTTATAGTAATATTTTTTGTTATAGAGACAAAATGCAGGGTTATGTTACGTCACTTAACCGGACCGGAGTGTTAATATTAATTTCTCTCTGACTACCCTGCGTAGGCGTGAAGTTAAAAAAAAAAGTTAAGAAATATATATTTTTTCAATCTAGAGGAAAGTGGGGAACGGAATTGTTGAAAGAGAACGGAGTGTCTTAACACTAGGTTCTCAGGTTCCCTCTGTTTGCCCTGCTATATGCGGGTACAGCGTGAAGTTAAATATATATAATCACTATATAAAAGTTATCTACAGAATATGAATACGTAGGGTAGAAATCCGTCAAACAGATGAGATAAGCCGTGAACTTTTGGTGTTTGTGCCTCCCCTTAACCCCTCGCTCTATAATTTTTAACCGACTTCAAAAATAGAAGTTCTCAATTCGATTGTATTTTTATATGTGTTATAGCATTAGCATAGCTATTTACTGGCTAAACTAATTTTGGTGATATTTTTTTTAAGTGATAGCTAGTACTGATCTGGTATCGTTCTTATTCAGTTAAGATATGGAGAGTAGTTTTTGAGTTATTCGTAACAAATTTACTTTTCAGATCATTTTATAATATATGAAGTCGATTTTCATATTTCATTCATAATGTTAATTATTTAATATCCTATATAAAATACATTTTAAAAACGAATAAGGCCAAATTTTTATGTCATATCGCCCTTAACAATAAAATTTCTAATAAAAAATTCTCTCGATTGGGATTCGAATCCATAACCACTGTATAGACACATTCAATCCGCCGTAACAGTTAAAAACTATTACTTTATCTTAATAATCTAAATATGAGGTTTTATAACATATGGAACAAAAGGCAGCACGTTGGAACTGCTTACTCACTCCGCTGATAACCTACTTACCTGCAAAGAAAAAAAAGGTAAAATTAAATAACATTAAAATATCATTACCCGCAAGGAGTCACGACCCCGAATGACTGCAATTGACCTATAAATTTATAGTGCTGAGTCATAAGCGTAAGCGATTTTTTAAATTTCAAAAAATATTTTTTAAGGCCATCAGTAGGGGACAGACTACTTGGCGGAATGTTTATATTTAGATAATATTTATCTAAAGGATATATATGTAATTAATACATGTCGTAGCGCAGAGACACAAGCGTGCGACTGTAAACGACATGTTGTAGATTCGATTCCCACTCCAGGAAATGGAATTTTTCATTTTCTGGGTTTGGTAACAAAGCAAAGCGTGGCGTTGAGTTCCACCACTCAGCACGCAATGCCTCAATTCTGCGGAAAGTGGGGAATGGAGTGTATATTTTTTGTCACATTTTATCTCTTTACTTAAAATAAATTTACAAAACGGTTTGTTCCTTATTTGTAGATAGTTATTTACAAATTTAAAACAAAATTTTGAAATAAATTGCTTAATGACTCCATCGAAAGATTTTTACAATATTTTCTATGGTACAACAACATTTAAATGGACAACAGAGTGTCTTAACACTAAATAATTTACCTACTCTATATTTATTAAAAAAAAAACATTATTTTTTTTTAACTTCACGCTGTATCCCGCATATAGCGGGGTAGGCAGAGAGAACCGGAGAACCTAGTGTAAAGACACTCCATTATCTTTCAAAAATTCATCTCAGTACAAATTCAGTAACTCGCTCATCACTTACACCACACGTATGCATTAGTATATTAGGCATGTATATGTTATTTCTTGAAAAAATCTGCAGTAATATGCAAATTAGATGCAATCTTGATGTTGACACACGCGCTCTAGCATGTACTGTACTGTACTGTACTGAACTGTGCTGTGGAAAATGTTTTGTTATGATACACTACACTTAAAGTACTACTTATTTAAACAATATGTTTGAATTTATTTGAATAAGCCGTAATTACTTTGAAATTATAAGAAAATAAAAAATTTTGGCAATTTTTTTTGTAAATTTGGACAGTTTTTCTGAATATATCGCTATAACATAATGATATTAAATTTTACCTTTACTGTGAAATTTGTGATACTCTGAAATGGATTTTTTAGTCAAATTTTAAAAATTGTATTATATAGCACTCTTTTTTTAGAGCATTCGTTTCTTTCTTATCTGTTGTACCTATACATTTATTTATTTAAATTCGGGGAATGTAACAAATGAGAAGTCCATTTGAAGGTGAATTGTAATCTTAACCTAACCATTTTCTCCAAATAACAAAACAAAACAAAACACAACTTTTTGATAATTAACATTAACATGGCAACCTTCTTTAAAAAAATAACTCCAAAATAATTATAAACATATAGAAAGGTGGATAATGGGATATAAAGCCGTGCCTCTACCTTTATTATACCGGTAACTATCCAATATCTCACTTCCAAATTAATATACGCTTTTTATTTCATTTTCTTTTTCTAGTCTTTTAATAACTCTTAAAAAAAACATCAAAATAGGAAAATAATTAAATTTCAACATAATAAATAATACATAATAATATAATAATAAATAATAAACGCCTGTCGTGGCGCAGAGGCACTAGCGTGCGACTGTAAATGCGACAGGTTGTGGGTTCGATTCCCACTCCAAGAAATGTATGAAAATTTAGTATTTTCATTTCTTGGGTTTGGTAACAAAGCAAAGCGTGGCGTTGAGTTCCGCCACTCAACACGCAATACCTCAATTCAGCGGAAAGTGGGGAACGGAATTGTTGAAAGAGAATGGAATGTCTTAACACTAGGTTCTCTGGTTCCCTCTGCCTACCCCGCTATATGCGGGTTACAGCGTGAAGTTAAAAAAAAATAATAATAAAATTAACCATTCTACTAAAAAAAAAATAATTTGAACATTATAAACTACATTTTTGTGACGTAGTTCTTTCAATGAAAACTGTCGATTTCGTTGTAACTATCAGACAGTCATAGGTCCTCATTAACGTTATCGCTTCGCCTGTATTGTTGAATAGCTATCGCCTAATGAGACGATAGAGCGGGTTCGAAGCCGGCGATAGCGGCTATCTACACCTGCTTCGCGTTCACCTTGGCGTGACCTTCAGTAAAAACTCAGAATCCCTAAACTAGTTTAAAATTAACTAAATGATAAATACTATACTTTTATTACCTAAATAATCAATTTAGTGCGTTGGAAAAAAATATTTGGAAATAGTTGGAAATTATATTATATCTATATATTAATACGTGATGTAATAACTTTGGATTCCTTTTTACGAAAAATACGTGGACGGAAGAGCATGAAACTTGGCACACTTATAGTTTATATAGAGAAGGAGTGCAGAAAGCTAATATCTGTTTAAATTAATGCATAAAAAATATATTAAATTAATAAAATAAATGTTACACACACTACCATGGTTTGACATTCATGTTTATATAAAGTGACATATACGTTGATAAAGACAACGCGTTGTTAACGCGTCAACGGGGACACTAGTAAATATAATAGTAAGAAGTATAGAGTAGTAAGAGATATTTTAGAGTCAAAATACTCTCCTCTCCACTTTTCATCCAAATTGGAAAGATTTATTTTATTAATTTAATGTAATTCGATTACTAAACTACGTCAAATTTCTTACTCTTCGGTCCCAATAAAAGGCTCAAAAGTTTTCATACTTAAGTTTAAGATTTCATCTTTTGTATACAAAATCATGAAGTTATTGTGAAGTTATATTTTAAAAGCAAGTGCTGAGATTTTCGCCTGCTCTTTCAATAGCTTCCTAAAAGACTGACTGAAATACTAACCTGAAATACTAATATTTTTATGTTAATTAGAATCAAGAATATTTTTGAATAAAGAATAAATAATATTCTTTGGTTGGGTTTGGTAACAAGGCAAAGCGCGGCGTTGAGTACCGCCACTCAACACGCAATGTCTCAATCTGGCGGAAAGTGGGGAACGGAATTGTTGTAAGAGAACGGAGTGTCTTAACACTAGGTTCTCAGGTTCCCTCTGCCTACCTTGCTATATGCGGGATACAGCGTGAAGTTAAAAAAAATATATCTACATTTTTTGACTGATTTATATTCCTTCATATGGATTTTAACCGACTTCAAAAAATGATAAGATTATCAATTCTATTGTATTTTTTATGCATACATAAGTATTACGGGACGAACCAATTTTGACAATTTTTTTTTTTATATGACAGCTAGTGCTTCTGATATGGTCATATTTATTTAAATTTAGTTAAGATCTGATGAGTTAACGCCTGTCGTGGCGCAGAGGCACAAGCGTGCGACTGTAAAGCGACAGGTTGTGGGTTCGATTCCCACTCCAGGAAAATGAAGTATTTTCATTTTCTGGGTTTGGTAACAAGGCAAAGCGCGACGTTGAGTTCCGCCACTCAACACGCAATATCTCAATCTGGCGGAAAGTGGGGAATGGATTTGTTGAAAGAGAACGGAGTGTCTTAATACTAGGTTCTCAGGTTCCCTCTGCCTACCCTGCTATATGCGGGATATAGCGTGAAGTTAAAAAAAAATCTGATGAGTTTTTGAGTAATTCGTAATGACGTTACTTTTTAGCGCATTTTAGAAATCAGTGTTATTTTTTGTTAAAATCTTAATTATTAAGTTAACAGGGATAATAACACACTTCATACAACATACATACAGAAAAAACTCATTAACCACATACTATTAGAAACTAAGCCTCAAAACATTGTATCTAAAGCAATTTTCTTTTAAAACCATGCGAGTGGAGTCCGTCGGGTGTGAACTTGCATGTGAAATATATTCAATCTGCGAGCGGGAGATAAGGGTACGCTGCGAGGCGCTAAGCCGTCACTTTTGACCCACCCTTGCCCTGCGACTTCATTCATTATTTTATTTATAACTTAAATAATAATTTATATTTACTATTTTCATTTCCTTAAAGTGCGGCGTTGAGTTCCACCATTCAACACACAATGCTTAAATTCGGCGGAAAATGGGGGACGGACATTATTAGAATGGAGTGTCTTAATACTAAGTTCTCGGGTTCTTTGTGTCTATTCTGCTATGTGCCGAATACAGCGTGAAGATAAAAAAAATAGGTATTTATCGTTGTATTGAGTCCAAATAACATAAAATCTGTACAAATTGTAGCCTGTATTATACTGGTGTGTGGCTTAATACATAGGGTTAGCATAGGTATATTACTCGACTGTAAACTACTGCAGAGTTCAATAGTTTTGGTGTAACAAACATCCATCCATCACAATTTTTCGCATTTATAATATTAATAATTTTAAATACCACACTTAAATGTAAAAATTGTAATTGTTAATTATTTATGTAATGAAAAAAATGTTTAAAAGAGAAATTTCTATCCAAAATGTTTTTAAATTTTAATTTTCCCTCATAAGGGTAGTCGGAGAAAATCTAATGATCATTTATTCTTCATTTTCCAACCGAAATTGTGAATAAATATTAATAATTGAGAATAAATGAATTACGTTGAAAATGAATGTATTGTGACAAAGTGTTTAGTTGGAGAACTTAATGCCGCGCTACTTCTTACCAGAGCAATAAACACAAAATTAAACGTAATCGTTCCATCAGCTGATAATCGAACCCGCAACCTCCTTTATAGTCCGACACCATTCCACTGCGCCACGACAACCTCATTTCTCAACACAAATAAACATATACCATACAAAAACTTCAAATAATACGTAATCTCCCAAGTGTACGGGCATACTCCCGGTCCCGCGAACCCTAGATCGCGATAATAAAATTATTATTATTCCTACTATCAGAGCTACCCACCGATGCTATCGTGCTATCTCGACGCGCCAAGCGTCGCTTCACCCCCATAGAGGGAGAATGTTCATATCGATGCTTTTTAAATATTTTTTTAAAAATATATATTATGTATAGGTTTTGGAGTTGATTTTTTAAGGATTAAATTCAGTTTTGTCTTTGTGAACTTCAAATTTCAATTCTTAGGTTAGTTTTGAGTTTTGAAAGTCGTTTGTGGGCAAAAAATGAAATATCGAATGAAATAAATTGACACCTTTGTATTGTTTCCCTATTTGGCGTTGATTAAAGAGATGGGTTAATTTAAGTAAAACAGTTATAATGATATTAGTATAATATAAAAGATATATGAATATAAGGTGTAAACATTACTTTTTCCCCAGTATGTCTGTATAGTGGTCATTTTTTCAAATACATTTTTTGTCCCAAGTGTGATGAAGGTAAAAATATTTTCATCTTTCACAGTAGTGTGTCTGAAATGAATTTTAAGTTTCTTAAATGATTTTATCAATATCTAGTACACATTTTTTTCTAGAAAATATATCGAGTTCTAATATTTAAGGAAGGGCAGAGTATATGACTCCGACTCCGACTTTTTTCAGTAGATAAGAAAATACGTTATGTAACAATGATTCATAATAATATTTATTTCAAAATCAATGAACTCTTTTTTAATTGCTTTATGCATTTGCAATGAGAAATATTTATATAAGAAAAAATAATTTATAACAAACCCCCATAATTCCTATTATCATATTGTCGATATCAATCCAACACTAGTGATGTAACATGTGTCTATACTATGAAGTACCATCGGTAACTTACAAAACGTAACTACAGTAGCTAAGGTTTGAACGTAAGTTAGAACAATCTTAGAACAAAACTCGTTTGCGAGATTTAAACATGACACTATCGTAGCTCAGTGGACGTATGTAATTGTAAACATGATTGTTGTTAATTCTATCTTAACCCTGATAATATTTCTATTTAAATGATTTTTATTTCCCTCTTCACATTTGACAAAGCGTGACGTTCAGCTCCGTCACTCAACCCGCAATGTTTCGAATTCGAATGATTTTTTTTTCTTAACATCACACTCTTGCTTTTTTTTTCTTGTCTTATTACTATATTATTTGCACTTAGGAATTTATTTTGTTTTAACTAAGCATGATGTATCTGCCTATAAGTATTTGTGACACCTAGATTAAGTCCTGTGTACTGAATATGTTACTTGTATGTACTGATGTATACAAACGTTGGTGGATCAATAAATAAATAAATTTAAAAAAAACGTTTAAGCACTACATTCTCTTCATTCATTCATAGTTGAGAAACTACAAAAAAAATAAAATTATTTTCTATTACATATTTTATTATGACTATCTATTTTTTTTTAAATTTAATTTTATGTTATCTTTATTTATTTTGTATAAGTAACAGCAAACATACTATATATGTAAATGTTCATCTCACTCTTTCCTGACGTATGTATTTAGTGTCGCATTTTCGTTACATCAAATTTAAAATTTCCAAAAAAATTTAAAAAAACGCCTATAGTATTCTACACACGAGTAAGTATAGTAATAAAACACAGGAGGTGGGTTGATGTTCTAATACATCCTTATCGTAGCACACACTCGCACGCCATCACTACTCATTACAGAGCAAATCTCTGGAGTTTTGCAAACATTTATCAAATGGAATTTTTTTGAATGGAATCTCTGGAATCGATTATCTCTTTACTTGTTTGATGGAATTTTAACTGATTTATTGAATATAGATTTTAGTGTCTTATATATGGTAAAGCGTGACTGTAAATGCGACAGGTTGTGGGTTCGATTTCCACTCCAAGAAATGTAAAAGTTTAGTATTTTCATTTCCTGGGTTTGGTAACAAGGCAAAGCGCATCGATGAGTCCCGCCACTCAGCACGCAATGCCTCAATTTGGCAGAAAGTGGGGAACGGAGTGTCTTAACACTAGGTTCTCAGGTTCCCTCTGTCTAACCTGCTACATGCGGGAAACAGCGTGAAGGTAAAAAATGATAAAGCGTGGCGTTGAGTTCCGTTATTTAATTACGTGTTCTGTCTCACGAATTCGTGCGAAAAGCGATAAGAGTGTCTTAACACTGGGTTCTCTATGACTACCCTTCGATAGGGGATACATATACAGCGTGAAGCTAAAATAAATACAAGCGTTTGGCACTCCATTCTCTATGACTACCCCGCTAGGGATAAAGCGTATAGTTGAGTAAGTAACTAAGTAAGAAATTAAAAAATAAATGACTTTTTAAATATCGCATAACATTGAAAACATGACTAATTTCTTTGTGTATTTATAAAAAAATACCTTTTACAATAGTGATATATACGATATGTAACACGGAACTCAGTGTCATTGTTATCGTATGGTGGTAAAAAGGCCAATATTTCCTTACGTTACCGATACCCTTATTTTAATGATAATTAACTTTGCGATAAAGCCTGCACGTGTGACACATCTGTTTTAGTGAATAATATGTAGGTTTTTTTATTCGAATTCACAAATTACTAACAATGCAATGTAAGTAATATATTAACCCTTATATAGGTAAATTGTGTCAGATAGGGTAGGAAATTTGGTATACTTAAAGTTTATGTGGAGAAGAAGTGCAAAGAGTTCATTATAATTCTTTACTAGTATAAAAATAATTAAAAAAATTAATGTTACACACATATTTCACGCTGTATCCCATATGTAGCGGGGTAGGCAGAGGGATCCAGAGAACCTAGTGTTAAGATACTCCATTCTCTTTCAACAATTCCGTTCCCCATTTTCCGCCGAATTGAGGCATTGCGTGCTGAGTGGCGGAACTCAACGCCACGCTTTGCCTTGTTACCAAACCCAAGAAATGAAAATACTAAATCAGCGTGAAGTTACACACATATATCTAGTGTAAGAAGCAATTGAATCGGTGAGTGCAGAAACAACGTAAGTCCGGATTATCAAATTTTGCAAGAGGGAGAAAAATGTGTATAATTTTTAGTTTAAATCGATTACGAATTTTTGCATTTTTTGTGATTTACGTTGTTTCTGCACTCACCGATTCAATTGAGATCATGAGTAATTTCATTTCTTTGCTTTCTAAAAATATTGGAAAAAAATTAAAAAGTATAATAGTAAGAATAAGTTTGTTCGACGGGATATTTACCATGTATTGTTTTTATTTTGGACTCCCGATATTTCGATGCTGTTGGAAGCACCATGATGATGACCAGTTTACCCGTGATCATGGTGCTTGCAACAGCATCGAATTATCGGGAGTCCAAAATAAAAACAATACATGGTAAATATCCTGTCGAACAAACTTATTCTTATGTATGTGACCATGAGAGTTTAAATTCAAGTATAATAGTAAGTATATATTTAAGTCGTGTGATTTCCAAATATTTTACGTCTACGCTTACGTAGTCTGTACTGCTCTGAGTTCCCCTTCTCGCAACGTGATAGGCCTAGCACTTGCATGTGAAACTAAGAAATGTTAGGTTCCTTCTCTCAAATATGATTAAATTTTATTTCTTACAGTACGATATCATGCATCTATAGATAAAAAACTAACAAGCTATTTGAACCTGCACTGATCAAAACTTAACCTTGTTGTTTCAAAATATGCCTACATTTGACAGTTATATAAGCTCCCGGTTCCAATGATTTTCTTTCCACAGAGGAAGCTTTTACGTTAAAATTAGATACAAATATCATTAATAAGTTACAGTTAAGTCAAAAATAGATTTTAGTTTCATTATTATCACGTTATGTCCTACTGACAAGATACTATGTACATGTTTGAGAAATATCTCCCCAAATGACACGTCTTCCTGTTTTTGATTGCGTTGGTAAAAGGAAGCTTTTTATTTGAAAAGCTCTAGTATTTTTAATAATCATTAAAATTATGGTATCATGGCGTAGTTAAAAAGCATATATACAAGTAGGTAATGGGTGTGAAGTTGATATCCTCTTGAAAATCGACTTAGGTTAAATCATTTGTGCTTTTTAAATTGGTTGTTAAAAGCAGCTTATTAAGTACACTGATCTTCGATCACTTTTTTCGAAATAATAGCTACATAGACTAATCAGAGAGAGCCTAGTGTCAAAACTTTCCATATTCCAATTTCCGTGAAATTGAGATATTGCGTGATAAGTGGCGGAACTCAACGCCGCGCTTTGTCTTACCAGAGTGAGAAATGGAAATAATGTATATGTATATCATATTATCGGATGAGTATCGAAGCCATAATGACTTCTGTATCATTTACAGCTAGACGCTGTGTCACTACACCGTAGCGACCATATGCACCTACCATATGCACATACATGTTTTGAATTAATCAACATGCCTTACACCTTAGGTAAGGAATTTACCTGAAAACATGAATCAAAAAGTATAATTCGTCAGAGCGAGTATCGAATCCACATTCAATCTTACTTACTATTACCGGTTCCACTGCGCCACGACGAACAATTACGCTAATATTTAGAAAATTAATCTATAATTATATATTTACACCTAAAATCAACCTGAAAAACATGAAAAACATGTAAATTTCAGCCTTTTCAGTACAATAAAGCCAAAAACAAACACAATAAATTATCGTTACACATAATATCTGACCATATACCATCATAATATTAGTATACTTTACTCCATACACGCTTATTAATTACAGTGACACGGGCGTGACGAAGGAAAGACACTTTTTTATAGAAATTAATTAAAAAGATGATATCGGTAGAGGTGCGCCTGGGAGCCGCGATAGCGATAACGCTGCGCGCTCACCTACAAATACATATTGCTATCGTTTAATTAAAGTTCTCATTTTTATGTTAAAAATTGAATTGAGGGTGTTGTGGTGTAGTGACTGTAAATTCGATGTTTGGGGATTCGATTACCATTAGGGGGAGTTTAGATTTCTAAATGATTTCCTCGCTCGGTTAAGAAAATTTGGCGTTGAGTTCCGTTCACGTCGTACACATATTCGGAGAAAATAGAGAACGGAGTGTCTCGATACTAGGTTCACTCTGCCTACTCCACGGGAAAAATTGTAAACCTGAAAGTTTATATATATAAACAGGTTGTAAGTTCGATTCCCACTCCAGAAAATGGAATTTTCCTGGGTTTGTAAACAAGTGCGGCGTTGAGTTCCGCCACTCAGCATGCAACGCCTCAATTGAGTGGAAAGTGGGGAACGGAGTGTCTTAACACTAGGTTCCCTCTGCCTATCCTGCTATATGCGGAATACAGCGTGAAGCTATCTATGTATGTATGAAAGTTTATATTTAAACATTTACAATCAGCCGCTTTTCCTTTCCACTATGCAACGATGGCTTTAAACAGGGTAAAAATAATTTATTATGAAACGCTCTTATGTGATACCAAGTGTGAATAAGTTAATAAATCGAAAATGTATGGTTTTCAGGGCGGCATTTTTTGGAATTTAAGTGCTGTTTGTAAATTTAATTTAATGAAAGTGTTTCGCTTGTTTGAAACTTTATTTACTCATTCACCCTACAAATAAAGCAATCCTAACGGTTATTGATATTAAAAAAAATATAGACAAATTTACTTATATAACTTCACGCTGTATTCTGTAGTGTCAGAAAAAACCTAGTGTCAAGACTCTCCCTTCGCCGCTTTGCGCCTGTTCTGCTGGTAAGACAATACTTTTTTTTATGGATAACGGATGACAAACAATCTGAAGGACCACCTGATGGTAAGTGGTTACCATCGCCCATGGACATCTACAACACCAGAGACGTTGTAGATGCGTTGCCAACCTAGAGGATACAGATGGAAGGGGAGGACAATGTAGTAGTCTATTAGAACCACCACATGTTCAAAGGATGGGTGGGAAAGAGAAAAACCTGGCTTACATGCCATCGAACCGGAACACATCATAAGATATTTGGTGATTCGTCTTTGACATGATAGTGGTCGCGAGCCAGACGGAGGACAAATCTCCTACCACCAAACTACTGGGATACCCACCTCTTACGGGGCGCTACCCAGCGGCGGAGGGGAATTGTATTCTAACCCCGTCCCCTCACAGGGGACAAAAATGATAATAATATAAATATGATTCCTCCAAGTGGGTGTCGAACCGACAACCAACGTTAACAGTCAAACGCTGTCATTAAACCATCATGACCTCTACTGATGATTATTGCTTAAAAATAATCACAAAAAAACCATTTTATTTCCACAAAAGGTTTTAATTACGAAGATCTCGTTGTAATTTGCCGAATTACGCTTGGAGCAGAGGGCGCTTCAAGGCAATTTCCGGCGCAACAGGCGTATGGGGGTTAACAATCTAAAATCAACCTTAGTTTTATGAAAATAGAGTGTATTATCAGCTAGAACTGATAAACGATAAAGCCAAGGAAGCAGTATAGGATAACTAAGTTGCCTGATGAACTGTTACTATCAATATATTAACGTAGATTTGTAGTATAAATACTGATGTTTGACTTCAAATTAATTATTTAAGATTTTTACAAAAAAAAAAGATATTGAATTTAAATAAAACGCACTTAAAAGTATATTTAGTATTACGAATAACTTCTAAACTATCGGTTTTTGAAATACTTTTTTAATATATGAATCCAAAGGCTTGTAGGCATTTCACGTTTCTATAAAAATAAAAAAAAAAATCTTTTTTTCAAATAAATAGAGAAAATATAGATTTTATTAACGGATTTCAAAAAAACAAGAAACAATTTTCAATTCGATGGTTTTATTTGTTGTTTTATTTTTTTCTATCGCAAAGCTTTTTACTGACTAAATCAATTTTGATGAATATTTTATTAAATTATAGCTAGTGCTTCTGACGTGGTCCCAATTAAATTTAATTAAGATCTGACAAGTGGATATTGAATTATTGGTAATAATTTAACTTTTCTTTTTTTTTTAACTTCACGCTGTATCCCGTATATAGCAGGTTAGGCAGAAGGAACCAGAGAACCTAGTGTTAAGACACTCCATTCTCCTTCAACAATTCCGTTCCCCACTTTCCGCCGAATTGAGGCATAACTTTAACTTTTTAAACCATTTTATTTGAAATCGGTTGTTAAAATCTTAATTATCATTACTTCCTATGACGTCACTCCTGAAAATAACAGATAGAATTTAGTAACTACAGTCTATTCTGTATTTTCGTAGAGCTTAAAGCGTGGTTTCAGCGGTTAGGTGTGATACGCTTACGTGTACATTATGGGGTGGTATGGGAAATGGGAATGATTTAGCTGCATTCAAGTATTGGTCTATTATTGATGAATGGGAAGGTAGCTGGTGACTACAGTATATTGAACTAAGGGATATCATTATTTATTTAATTATTTTTTTTTTTTTAAATTCATGCTATATCCCGCATATAGCAGGGTAGGCAGAGGGAACCTGAGAACATAGTGTTAAGACACTCCGTTCTCTTTCAACAATTCTGTTCCGCACTTTCCGCCAGATTGAGGCATTGCGTGTTGAGTGGCGGAACTCAACGCCGCGCTTTGCCCTGTTGTCTTTGTGTTGGTCAACAGTAGGTATATATATGCGGGATATATGCAGGATACAGCGTGAAGCGATGTAAGTGTATATATGCATAATATTAAAATACATCTTAAAAGGCATCGTAACTGTAAACGCGATGGGTTGTAGATTCTATTTCCATTGAGCGTCATTACAATATTCACATTATTTTCATTTCCCCGTTCTGGTAAGGCAAAGTATTGAGTTCCGTCACTGAACACTAAAATGTTTCAAATTCGGGCGGAAAGCAGAAAACGGAGTGTCTAAACACTAGGTTCTCTCTTACATTATATACACTAGTGTCCCCGTTAACGCGTAAACAACGCGTTATCTAGCAATGTATCATCACTTTATATATGTTGAATATAGACGTCAAATCATGGTAGTGTGTGTAACATTTATTTTGTTAATTTAATATTATTATACTTCTAATGCATTATTTTAAAAAAATGTTAGCATTCTGCACTCCTTCTCTATATAAACTATAAGTGTGCCAAATTTCATGCTCCTCTGTCCGCGTAATTTTCGTAAAAAGGGGTCCAAAGTTTTTGCTTCACGTATTTATATATATAGATGATATATATGAATATATACAATATGTATAGTGAAAAATGAACAATATCTTAATTCAGTCCAGTGATTTTTAAAATGCCCCATTCAGGAGACGCTGATAGCATTATCGTTACGCGCAATTTGGCGCGAGCGATCGAACTAACGACATTTACGTAGATACCGGCTTTTAGGTATGGATGGAGGAAACATTTTTGATGTCTTAGACAAGTTTTTGGATATATGTACTTATTGTGATAAGGTTGTGGTAGTCGGTCCGATTCCCAGTCAGGGAAATGAATTAATGTCTTTTTTTTTTATTTCATCGCTCCAGTAAGACAAAGTGCGGTGTTAACTTCCGTTACTCAGCGGGCGAAAAGTGTGGAAGTGTCTTGACACTAGACTCTTTCTGTCTATATTGTTATGCTAGAAAAAAATGCGTGAAAAATGGCGTGAAGCTTAAAAAAAATTTAGAGACGTAACACTTTGAGGCTATTGCAGTACGGTAAACCAGTGTCTGCTTATAAACGCGATTATTATAGGTTCTATGCTTACTCGAAGTAAAAATATGTTTGAATTCATTCAATCAGCTCACAATGCCTCAATTCAGCGGAAAGTGTACTGTTAAGACTCCGTTCCCTTACGATTTCCGTTCCCAACTTTCCGCCGATTTGAGTGATTGTCTAAAATAACTTATACATCGGAATATATACGCTGGAATTTATAAGTATTTTATATTATTTGGCCATATCATAACGATAAGTATCTAGTATTTTAATAGGTATATGAACAGTAAAAAGCGATGTTCGTCAATTTTATATCTAGAACCGGTCCAGTTAAAAATATCCCATTCTGCAAGCGATAAGGTTATCGTCACGCGCAATTTGGCTTGGATCGAAGTATACCATATCTACGTTGATATGGCTTCTGTACTAGATTGAGGCAGGAATTAACTTTTAATGTATTTAATATGTTGGAACCGCTATAATAAGTGTATTATGGTAGTGGGTTCGAATCCCTCTTAAAAAAATAATTAGGAAAAGAAAATCAGGATATTTGCGTAATCTATTATTAGGTTTTCACAATATATTTTTCATTTAACAAATATTGTAATATGCGTGTTACAAAATAATTCTACTTAAAAATGTGCAAGTTTGTTTGTTTGTTTGTTTGAGAGGATAGATGTATATATGTGTGTTATTCTTCCATGCAAAAGCTACTCAACGTATCTAGATGAAATTTCGCATTAATACATATTAGACACCAAATAATAATTAATAGGCAGAACATAGGTTCAAATTTATAAACATTTGCTATATAATTTTTCCACAATATAAGTCAATCAGAAAACATTAATATAGCTATGCTTTGACTAAGTAAGTAATAAAAATTGCCTCACTTTTAGACGGAAAGAGGAGAACGGAGTGTCTTGACACTAGATTCTCTCTATCTTGCTATGGCGGGATAAATAGCGTGAAGCTAAATAATAAAGATAATAGGAACAAATCATATTATCTAACATATTATTAAAAATAATAAATACCAAAGAAGGATTTATAGCGCTTCGCTATCGCCAGGTGAAACGCGAAACATTTTATATGAGATTAGAGTGAGTAGGGCCAGATTGATCATGTGGGCCGACGTTATCGCGTTGACGGCCCACAATCGGCTATTCCTATACTGTAATAATAGGAAAAGGCGCTTTGTCGTAATCAATAGAAGTGGATGGCGAAAATTAAATATTACCGTCATTTTTTTTTGCAAAACTAGAATTATTGTTTTTAGCTCTGTTACTTAATACGTAATGTTAGTACTTTCGGCGTGGCGTTGAGCTCTGACACTCAGCACGTAATGCCTCAATTCGGCGGAAAGTGGGGATCCGAGTGTCTTAACACTAGGCTCCCTCTGCTTACCCGTGGGATATGCGGGATACAGCGTGAAGCTATGTATATGTATGTATGTAGTACTTTCGGTTGAAAAACGGCGAAAATAGTGTTTTCACACTAGGTTCTCTCAAACTTCGGGGTTATAAAGCGTGAAATTGATTTTTGATTACATTTTCTTTTTTGAATCATATGATGTAAAGAAAAGAAAAAAATGACACTCTTTTTAATTTTGTAGATTCATATTAATAACGTTTTCGTCACAATTATAGCACATAGAGCCAATTATTGATGTTGAACAGAAGTAATAATTTATTTTACGTTTAGATTAAAATTTTACACAATATTGATCTTGAATATAACAGAGATTTAATAAAAAAAGCTACATACAATTTTAAATTTTACATGTTACTGAAAACTAAAGGGAAAAAAAAACCTAGGTACTTTACTGAATGTTCTACTAGTACATATATATATTTTTTTTTTTATTTAAGATCAATTGTTTGTACAGAATAAACCACTACAAACACCTACTATCAAAATAATGTTGAATAATTTTCCAAAAATACCTACCTATAATATTTCCCTATATTTGCTAGATGAACTTAAAAATCCGGCCTACTTTCATCTCATAGACCGTCAGTTCACCTGTTTCAATTACTACTCTACGTGAAGTGGCTGTATCGGGTTAATGGCGCGCGAACTGATAACGCCCAACCAACCCCACCCTCCCCTTCCCTCCCCCACATAGTATATCAGAAACTTGCAGATCCCATCGGGGTAATTGTGTGGTAATAGATAGCACTTTGTCTTCTTTGCCTGTCTTGGAATTTTGTGTTTATGATATTGAATTATTATGTTTTTTAAATGATTAGTGAATTTTGAGGTTTTTTTGGTTTTGATTTTCACTCAGAGCATTGATTATATTTAAAATAGTTTTTTTTTCACTCTAGTAAGACAAATTGCGGCGTTGAGTTGCGCTACTCAGTACGCAATATATCTTTTGGAAGGACGGAAAGTGGACAACAAAGTGTATTGAATCTAGATTCTCTCTAACGTATCGGCATTGTTTTATGTGAATAATAATAATTTTAGACTTTGTAAAAATATTTAAAAATAATAATTTTTACAGAACGCCTTTGGTAATAAGGCAAAGCGCAGCGTTGAGTTCCGCCACTCAGCACGCAATGTTTCAAATCGGCGGAAAGTGGGGAACGATGCGTCTTAACACTAGGTTTCCTCTGCCTACCCTGCTATATGCGGGATACAGCGTGAAGTATGTATGTATGCTTGTATAAATTTTACAATTCACGTAATATTCTATATTCATCTCACTATTTCTTAGGCTACTTACATGTGTAATTTGGTCCTTTCTGTATTTTATCAAAAAAAAATGTCAAATTTCCCCGATTAATTGACTTTTGTCTCTTTTAATTGAAAAAGAATAGTTTCAGTTGAAAAAATAATAATATGTATGGAAATTTATATATTATAATTCAGACAACTTTACAAATGTATCAGAAAACCAAATATAAATATTCAATGCAAATAATTCAAAGACAGTCTATTTTATAGAAAATCTAAATCACAGACTAAACGCCCTTCAAACGCCTACATAAAAATCTCAACAAACAACCTTAATTGCAGTTTAAGTTAATATTGACTAATACATATTATTTGTATATTGTATGTCTTGCGCTAAATATTCTTCTTCTTCATAGCATTTATCCCGGCTAGCCAGGGTCTGCCTTCCTACTTAACCTACTCCACTTTGCACGATCTTCTGCATCACGGGTGGTTAGTCCATTGGCTCTCATATCCTGCTTCACGACATCCAGCCATCGCTTCCTTGGGCGTCCCGGCGGTCTAACTCCAGGGACAGATATATCAAGGCATTTTCTTCCGACATGGTGTTCGGGACGGCGCGCAACGTGGCCGTACCATCTCAAGCGGCGCTCTTGGAGCTTATCCGCTGCGTCACGGACCCGAAGACTACCTCGAATGAATGTGTTTGTTGGGCCCGCGTAACGCCACACATCCATCTCAGCATCTTCATCTCCGTGACGCGAAGCTCCTGAGTGTGCCGAGACAGTCTTGCGCTAAATATTATGTATGAATAACAATTTAAAAAAAAAAATATTTCAATTTTTCTTATGTTTCGGTTTAAGGCAAGAAAAATAAATGTTAAGATACTTCGTTCTTCGCTTACCGCCCGAAATAGAGACATTGCGTACATTGCGCACCGGAGTGGGGAAACGAAAATAATTTAAATTTAATCATTCCCCGAATGGGTATCGAACCCAAAACCACTATGCTTACAGTCAAACGTTTTCTCACAACGTCAAGATGGCTTTAATCTATTTTTAAATAGCCATAAAATCAAAATCAAAATATTCTTTATTCTATATATTTTTTTTTTTCTTTATTTTATATAGTAAGCTATTACAAGCACTTTCGAATCGTCAATTTACAAAGGCGTCAGTCGTGTCACTTCTAACGAAACTCCTAAAGAAACTCAACAGTTGCACTTTTCAAATAAAATTTTTACAATAAATATACAACTATGATGAGCCTAAGGGTCGGCAACGCGTAAGTGATGCCCCTGGTGTTGCAAGCGTCCATAGGCCACGGTAACCACTTACCATCAGGTGGGCCTTGTTGCCACCGTCGTGGTATAAAAAAAAAAAAAAAACCTCCCGTGTGAGCGTCAACCGCATTTAATTCCACACATTGATATCATTATAGTATTCTTGGACAGAATAATATACTTTTTTTCAATAATATGTTCTTAATCTTAACTTTAAATTGTTGAAGTTGCAGATCTGTAATTATTTCTGGAATTTTATTATACATGCGTATACCTTAAAATTGTACCATAAAATTGTATATCAATAATAAATAGAACCTATGACCATGTAATCTACTATACCTAAAGCACCAAATACTAAGTTACACGAATACTTTTATGAAAATTACACATTAAAATAACACAAGCCGTTTCTAAAGATAAGGCATATCTCGTTCAAACAATATAATATAAAATAGAGACACACGTGCCATATCGCATTAGCATCGCTGTCGATCTGCAAACGTAAGTGTATGTTGATTTGTAACACCTGTACTGTAACATTATGAAATGGGAACGTTACGTAAAGATACTAAACTAATTGTTGCGCGCAACTTTGTATGCGAAGTTCGAGGAAGAAAGAAAGTTTTAGACAGATCGATTTTTGCAAAGGAGTTAGTTAAAAAAGGAAAGCAAAGGAGTTAGGAGAGGACTTATCGCACGTTGCGAAAAGGGGCTAAACGGAAATAATTAAGACCAAAATTTGTAACGACACGTTTTTCTATAGTTGTAAGCCGTGAGACATGACCGTGTTTCTCTGTCTGTCTGTCTATCTGTCTCTCCCTCTCCTCTCTCTCTCTCTCTCTCATACACTTATAGAAAGCAACGTCGTCATTCGTCTTTTTATTTCGCATTGAACAGTGTGGTGTTAATTGATAGGAACTTCGTTCCATCCGGGTGTCCAATGCACCTCTCATGTAGTCTTGTAGAGTATTATGAAAATCTTCGCCTTACTACCTGCCCTCTCTAAGGGATTTATACGCCAACCGTCAACTTTCAGTTTTACATTGTCTGTCAGTCTCTCAATATTTACCAATATGGTAGATGTCATATATTATCTATATATAAATACGTGAAGCAAAAATTTTGGACTCTTTTACGAAAATTACGCGGATTGAGGATCATGAAATTTGGCACACTTATAGTTTATATAGAGAAAGAATACAGAGTGCGTTTTTTAAAAATAATGCATAAAAAGTATATTAAATTAAAAAAATAATACACACACAAGCATGGTTTGACATCCATGTTTATATAATATGACATTGATAAAGACAACGCGTTGTTAACACGTCAACGGGGACACTAGTAAACTTTGACTTTATCAAATTTCATACTCGTTCGCATAATTTTCGTAAATGGGGGAAAAATGGTTCAGGCATTAATATAACATAACGATAAATAAACCTTAGCGTAGTTTAAAATTATCCACGTGCTTTATCTCGAAGCAATCATTGTGATGAAACATACGATACATTGTTGATTACTTGCTTAGAATGCCAGACAAAGGAGAATAATACTTATTTACTCACTAGGTTCTCAGGTTAAACACATACATACATAGCTTCACGCTGTATCCCGCATATAGCAGGGTAGGCAACCTAGTGTTAAGACACTCCGTTCCCCACTTTCCACCGAATTGAGGCATTGCGTGCTGAGTTGCATAATTCATCGCCTTGTTACCAAACTCGGGAAATGAAAAATTCCGTTTTCTGGAGTTGGAATCGAACCGACAACCTGTCGCGTTTACGCACGTTGGCGCACGTTTGTGCCTCTGCACCACGACAGGCGTAAAAGAAATAATTGGTTTCTTTTCTTTATATTTTTAATACTTACTGTAATTCATAATGAGACGGTCAACAAAACGATACACTATCACCAATTTTGTCGCGAACTGGAATCGAATGGATAACAAAGGCTCTATCTGACACCTCCGCCCTTATATTTATTGCAAATTATGGCCGCTATCCACCCCATCTCCAGCTCTCGATAATCGACTTCATATGGACGTTAGAATATTGTGGAATGACTATGGAATTAATTATGTTGTTTTGAAAGTTATTTTTTTTTATAAAAATTATGATAATGTAGACACAAAATAATTTAATAAGAAAACATTTTTTTATTTGTGATTTTATTTACTATTCACGTTGGTACAACGTGTCGCGTAACCAGGACATGTCAAAAGATCCCAGTATACGAATAGATACTCTATTCTATACATATCTGCTGAATTAAATATATTGTGCAATGAGGGACCTAAAGCTGCCCTTTGTCTCACCAAAGGGAAAAAAATGAATTAATTTTAATTTCATCGAGCGGGAATCGAATACACAATGATCGCATTTGCTGTTAGATGTCAATTCACTACGTACTGTTATAGTTTAAAGTAGGCAAGTAACGTATTAATTTTTCTAATATTTAGTTTATTTGCAAAATATTAACGCTTTTGGAAACATGTGACTCTGCTTACGATTGTGCTTACGGTGAATCCGAACTTAGAAATATTTATATGTGTATATATATATATATATATATATATATATATATATATATATATATATTCAATTTGCTTAAACGGCATTAAGTTTCTATCACGACACGTAAATATCTATAAAAAAAGAAAAACAAAGCTGCTTCACGCTTCTTCCGCGTAACAGGATACTAAGAGAGAACCTAGTGTCACTTCTTTTTTTTTATGGATACTTCACGTGTTATGTGCCGGAACTGAATGCCTCGCTTTATCTTACTAGTCACTCCTAAGTTCATTTTATATGTGATTATTTTTCTATTTCTTTTTTCAACTTCACGCTGTATCCCGCATGTAGCGGGGTAGGCAGAGGGAACCAGAGAACCTAGTGTTAAGACACTCCGTTCTCTTTCAACAATTTCGATCCCTACTTTCCGCCGAATTGAGGCATTGCGTGTTGAGTGGCGGAACTCAACAACAACTTGTTACCAAACCCTAGAAATGAAAATACTAAATTTTACATTTCCTGGAGTGGGAATCGAACCCACAACCTGTCGCGTTTACAGTCGCACGCTTGTGCCTCTGCGCCACGACAGGCGCAGTAACTATTTTTCTATGTATAATTATTAATTTACCTTCAATAAGTCCACACAATTCCAACCAGCAAGCCTGCTTCTGACACAGGCGGTATAACATTGATACGGACTGATTTATAAGCCATTACACTTATTCCCGGCCTTAACTGATCGAGCCGATATTGAAATTTTAAATCTCGTGAAACCTAAGCGTTTATAATACCTTGTCCGTAGGTGGGAGAAGATTTACTCTAGTTAGAATTATATAAGAACAGCTACACGGTTTTTCTGTAGTCATAGAGAACCTAGTGTTAAGATATTCCGTTCTCCGCTTTCCGCCCGAAATAGTGATGTAATTGCGGGTTGAGAGGTCAAATAAAAATTATATTTATTTCTAAAATGAAAGAGTTACTTCTTATTTTAAAAATGCCTATGCTTAGATAAGAATAAAAATCGTATCTTAAAAATTTAAATCGTCATAAATATATCTTAGAATTAGTTATGTCCTATCAAAAATAATATATATTTAACCTAAATCGAATCTGTGACTTCTTCACCGTTACTTAAAAACGTAATTCTTGGTAAAACAGTAGTACATTGAGCGAGCTTCTGACTGTAATTAAACAGGACGGTCTGGTAAGTTGAAGCGCGACGTTAAGCTAATTTAGGATATTTAAAGCTATTTGAAAATTAGGGTAAAAGCAGAGAATAGAATAACTTAACACTACTTTCCTTCAATCCATACTATGCTTATAGCTTAATTTTAACAATAATAATATTAAATATAATAACATAGGAATATTCACAAATGAGGCAGTGTCGGCGTCGTCGTGGTGTCGTGGCGATAGCGTACCGATCACGTTACGTTATCGTCTGTGTCACATTGTTCGATATCGAGACGTGCACTTTCGTTTTGATATACAGGGCTGGTACGTTTTAACTATAGTAGAAGTGAGGATTAAGCTGTAGAATAAAATTCCATAAAACTTTATTAGGTCGTTAGCAAGGCAAGGTCCGGCGTTGAGTTATGCCAATCAGCACTCAATGCCTTAATTCGGCGGAAAGTGGGGAATATTTAGAGAACAGTGTCTTAACACTAGGTTCTCAGGTTCCTTCTGCCTGCCCTTCTATATGCGGGATACAGCGTGAAGCTAAAAAAATCCTTATTGTTATATTCATTAGTAATTGTTGACACTAATAATCCCTTCTACCTTTTAAGTTATATTTATGTTTTAAGCTATTTAAATAAGTAGAAAATAAGAAACTTATACTAAAAATAAGAAAGTACATTCTTAAACAATAAAAAATTTAATTGGGTTTTATAAAAAAATATACGATCGATATACGATTACTATTAATAAAAGCTTGACTGACTGTTTTAATAAATAAAATAAAAACTTAATTATTTTTATGTTAAAATAATTGTACTAAAGGGGAGAGTATTTTACGATGCTTTTTATAACATACATACATACATAGCTTCACGCTGTATCCCGCATATAGCAGGTTAGGCAGACGGAACTTAGTGTTAAGACACTCCGTTTCCCACGTACTTTCCGCCGAATTGGTGATGTTTATGATTTTTAAAACATTGTTCATGGTTTTGCAACATTATTCATTCTTACTTATAGATATTACAAATGCGAGAGCCCATGATATGCAAAAATTATTTTGCAAGCGATTTGGTAGGAGACAATGCTGTTTATTAAATATTTTGATGTTTTTAAAGTACCAATGCCATCAGTTTCAATGATACTGGAGGAAGGTCACGTAAAAAGCATGAGGACCCCCGGATGGCATGCATGAAGAAGTTAATGACTGTGGACGAGGCGAAAGAGGTATGCAGGGACCGTAGCGTTTGGCGCTCCGTTCTCTCTGACTACCCCACTAGGGATAAAGCGTGAAGTTAGGTAGGTTTAAAGTGTTAATCACACAAATCTAGTAGAAATTTGGGAAAATCTCTCTACAGAGATGCTAACAACATAAATAAGTCGTAACAAGCGTATACGAATTTCGACGCAGCTGGACATCGAACGCATAGCTTAACGGTCAGAGCGCTTTGATTCCAAGAGGCGCAGGTTCGAATCCCGCTGCGTTGAAATTTTTATACGTTTTCTAAATATATTCCTTCTTTAAAATTATTGATGTTTATTTTTTTACACGATATAGCTAGATATAGCCAGTGCTTTTGATGTGGTCTCATTTATAATTAGTTAAAATCGGACAAATCTTTTTTGAGTTATTCTGAAAAATGTTACTTTTTAGTGCATTTTAATCGATTTTTTTTTCTTATTTTTTTTAACTTCGCGCTGTATCCCGCATATAGCGGGGTAGGCAGAGAGAACCAGAGAATCTAGTGTTAAGACACTACATTCTCTTTCAACATTTCCGTTCCCCACTTTCCGCTAAACTGAGGCATTACGAGTTAAGTGGCGGAACTCAACGCCGCGGTTTACCTTGTTACCAAACCCACAACCTGTCGCGTTTTCAGTCGTTAATACAAATATTGTGAATGGAATTTCAATTCAAGCTCTCATGACAAAGACATTCAAATACTTACTGTAACAAAAAGTACGCATTCCATCGACATATAAATCGGGTCACTCTCTTTGTTACAGTCCAAGCATTGCCATGTTAATTTGAGAACCTTATATAAAACATTTAAATCACAAAAAAGTGTTCCGCTGAACATTGCGCGGCGTTTAGAACTGCCAGAATCTGGAATGGACTAGATGTTAGGTTCTCTTTACCTACTATGCTATGCGGGTAAAAGCGTGAAGCTAAAATTTATATGTTTAATTTAAAATATTCTATACCATGGATATATTGAAAATTTGTATATTAATAAAAATATTTATTTTTTTTAACTTCACGCTGTATCCCGCATATAGCAGGGTAGGGCAGAGGGAACGAGAGAACCTCGTGTTAAGACATTCTCTTTCGACAATTCAGTTCTCCACTTTCCACCGAACTGAGGCATACAAATATTAGGAAACGTATAAAAATTGTGACGTAGCAGGATTCAAACCCGAACAGAACATAGAACATATAGTACAGTAGCAATAATTTTCGTGAATCATTTTTTTTTCTCTTGTTGTGGTTGTTTTCAAAAAATTTGACCTTTCAAGTGGGTAATAACAGAGTTTAAATATTAGGTTACATAGCATCTAGCTAGCTTATACTGTATGTACATATATACAGACATATATACCATATGTATACGATGCTGAGATGGATGTGTGGCGTTACGCGGGCTGATCGCATACGTAACACATTCATTCGAGGTAGTCTTCGGGTCCGTGACGTAGCGGATAAGCTCCAAGAGCGTCGTTTGAGATGGTACGGCCACGTTGTGCGCCGTCCCGAACACCATGTCGGAAGAAAATGCCTTGATATATCTGTCCCTGGAGTTAGACCCCCCGGACGCCCAAGGAAGCGATGGCTGGATGTCGTGAAGCAGGATATGAGAGCCAATGGACTAACCACCCGTGATGCAGAAGATCGTGCAAAGTGGAGTAGGTTGAGTAGGAAGGCAGACCCTGGCTAGCCGGGATAAATGCTAGGAAGAAGAAGAAGAAGATATACCATATGTATATATTTACATACAGTTCAATATAAACGAAATACTCAAACATTTTGCAACAATTTCCTAAAATGACACCCATCATACGATACACTCCACATAGATATCTATAATATAAAAGTATTGTACACTCAATATTTATATAAGATCGCTTCGCAGAATCCAAATACGGATTAAAGTGGCACTTTATCTCTACTTGAGATACTGACGGAGCTGATATAAGCAAAAACTACTAATTAGCATTACCGAGCTGAGCAATTAAAAATATTATGAGCTAACGAATACGGTATAATTATAGTTGATTATTGATCAATTTTTTCGAAGAATAATCGTGAAATGGTTTATTAATTTTATATTTATCTTATTTAATGTTTCATGCTTTTTCTCGCAACCTAGTGTTAAGACAGAGTGTCTTAACATTAGGTTCACCTTTTGCCCGATTTTAGACATTGATTGTTGAGTGGCACAAGTTAATCCCGCACTAAACAAAACGTTTTTCCAGCCAGTAACTAAAATAAAAATAAGTGTATGGAACCAGTGCAGAACGGAAATATTAGTTAATAAAGTAGATATAAGAAGAAATATTATAGGCACTACTTAACATTACTTCGCAGTTATTCTCGTATAACTGGGTAATCAGACAGAATTTAGTGCTAACTCACTGTGCTGCTCACTTTTAGTCACTATTCAAGTCAATGTCTGCTAAAGGTATTTCCTTAAGATTTAATTCTTCGTATGATTCATATAGCCCAAAAATTTTAACATTTTTGGCATAATAAAACGTATTCCATGAAAGTAGTAGAGATAGGGATTTTAAATATATGTTTTGTGGTACACCTATTTCATAGTGTCAAAAAATTTTGAGCCATATGAATCAGAAAAGTACAAAATCATGAAGTCTTTCTAGAGCGAGAAACTAAAAAATATATATGATGATTTCCCCGAGTAAGATTCGAACCCACAACCAATGGACTTCACAATGAGACACTGTTCCACTGTACCACGAGGTTCATAACATTAGAACAACCATACAAAAAATGAAACAAAATCTAACACTAGGCTATATGAATTTTCATTACAAATCAATGAGTAAAGAACCACGGATGTACTCATACGTGCCAAGTTTTAATCTTCAATACAACAGCATTATGTTTGTTTCAAGTTAACACAATAGACTGTTTAACGGCAAGTGGGCTATCTGGTGTACTTTCATTGGAGTTGCGAATGAAGCTTTTTCATTATTATTTTTTTTTGCTATTTTCCTTCTACTTTTGCTTTGTGGTTAATATGAAATAGTCTGGTTATAAGGTTATTTACATGCTATGGCTATTTGTGAGTGGGTTCATATCTCGTGGTGCAATAGTTTTTCCTCAGCTTTATGTGATATTTTTGATGGTTACATACATACATAGCTTCACGCTGTATCCCGCATATAGCAGGGTAGGCAGAGGGAACCTAGTGTTAAGACACTCCGTTCCCCATCTTCCGCCGAATTGAGGCATTGCGTACTGAGTGGCTCAACGCCTCGCTTTGCCTTGTTACCAAGCCCAGGAAATGAAAAATTCTATTTCCTCGAGTGGAAATCGAACCCACAACCTGTCGCGTTTACAATCACACTTGTGCATCTACGCCACGACAGGCGTTTTTGATGGTTAATGATTTTTTCTTTCGCTTTTCGCTTAGCAATGTAGGTAGACAGAGCCAAGTGAAAAGATACTCCGTTCTCCATTTCGATCCAAATTGCAAATAATGTGGCGGAACTCATCGCCGTGCTTTGCACTGTCTTATTCTAATGAAGATATGAATATAAATTATATATACCCAAGGAAGAATCAAGCACTAAACGGGGATAAAGATTTAAATTATAATTTGATATTTAAATATTTAACATATAAGTTACAAAATATTTTTTTCATGTTATGTATGTATGTGAAAACTAGCCTAAGGCAATCCCTCAGATTTAACTAATTTATTTACTTGTAAATAAATTTCAGTATCATATACGGTACAAACCTTTGCACTCATTTATATCTCAATCATTTCAATTACGAAGTTGACAACCATTTAATATATGAACTTAGCTCCCATTTTTGCCAATATGTGTTTATGGGATTAATATCATACTATAATAGAATTTTAAACGAATTACTTCATTTTAGGATTAATAAAGGCTTATCTTAATATATTCTATATACTCAGCCTTTTAAGTTAACGAAAATCCATATGATACCGCCCACTTACCTGAAAAAAAACACATAAATTTATTAAAAGACATATTTACAAATAATTTACTGATTTACGTAAGGTCTATCAAGGTTACATAGTCAGAAGACAGACCAAATCTGGCAAAGTCATTTGAATCCACATCTTGTAGATCTATTTGATTGAAAAATTATATTAATTACGAGTATGTAAGGAGTTATATTATTTTGTGATTATTTTAATAGTAGAATACATAATTTTGAGGCCCTCGCGATGCAGTGGGACAGAATTTGACTATCAACGCCTTTGGTTGTGGGTTCGATATCCGCTCAGGGAATGCATATTATTCAAGTTATTTCCATTTCTCCGCTCTGGTAAGCCAAAACGCGGCGGTAAATACCGCCAATTTACACGCAATATCTCAAATTCGGTGAGAAAAGTGGCGAACGGAGTGTCTTTACACTAGGCTCACTCTAACTACCTTGTTCTGCGAAACAAAGTATAAAGTCACCTTGCATTGCATGTTTACTTAATAATTGCAAGTTAATAATTGATTGAAAATAAACGCCTGTCGTGGCGCAGAGGCACAACAAGCGTGCGACTGTAAACACGACAGGTTGTGGGTTCGAGACACACTCCAGGAAATGTTAGTATTTTCATTTTCTGACACAACAAGGCAAAGCGCGGCGTTGAGTTCCGCCACTCAACATGCAATACCTCAATTTGGCGAAAAGTGGGGAACGGAATTGTTGTAAGAGAACGGAACGTCTTAACACTAGGTTCTCAGGTTCCCTCTGCCTACCCTGCTATATGTGGGATACAGCGTGAAGTTAAAAAAAAAAATTGAAATAACACAAGACTACGGTTTTAAAATATTCTTGACAGAAGAAGGTATATTTAATTTCTTCACCAGCATAAAAAACTAGCTATTCACTAAGTAAAAAATACTAATTACCGCGTTTACTTTTAATGTGGGACATTAACAAAATTGCGCAGACGATTAAGGGATGAATTATTTCATAGCGAGACATTTTTCCAATTTTCTTAATTATATTTTTTTTCCTTTTCTACTTGTTATATTTCAAATTATTATGACACAATTTTCATTAAGGCAGAAATGTTTCTTTTTTCTGAAAATCGTTTTCAGTGACCCCTTTGTGATTCAGTTGTTTCGTATTTGACTGTACATGATGATATTTATTTTGCATTCGATATATAGAAAGCTTATGTTACTGGATTACTGAGCAACAACATACAGCCGAATCTACTGGCTATTTTTTTTAACTTCACGCTGTATCCCGCATATAGCGGGCTAGGCAGAGGGAACCAGAGAACCTAGTGTTAAGACACTCCATTCTCTTTCAACAATTCCGTTCCCTACTTTCTGCCGAATTAAGGCACTGCGGGTTAAGTGGCGGAACTCAACTACTGGCTATAGAAAGCTGAAATTTGATGTATAGGCTTCTTGGGGCGCCTATATAGCAAATTTCCTAAACGAGCACTAAGAGAGAATTTCTCTTAAAAAAACGAACGAAGTCGTGGTATACAATTAATAGAATATATATGCTTACTGTTTTAGTAACAAAGTGAATCGAGTTCAATAAGTAAAATCTTTCAAATCAACATAGCCCAGTTGTATTGTTGTTGTAAGTACCAATTACAACTTTTTAACTTCACGCTGTATCCCGCATATAGCGGGGTAGGCAGAAGGAACCAGAGAACCTAGTGTTAAGACACTCCATTCTCTTTCAACATTTCCGTTTCCCACTTTCCGCCAAAGTAAGGCATTGCGTGTGGCGGAACTCAACGCCGCGCTTTGCCTTGTTACCAAACCCAGAAAATGAAAATACTTCATTTCCTGGCGTGGGAATCGAACCCACAACCTGTCACTTTACAGTCGCACACTTGTGCCTCTGCGCCACGACAGGCGTTCAAATTTTAACAACAAAAAAGCAGCTTATACCGCGTAGCACGATAGTCTTCTCTACTTTCTGCTCAATCGTATCGTATCTCAAAATCGAAACATTTCTTGTTGAATTGGGGAACTCAACGCCGCGCATTAGCTTCCCAAAACGGGGAAAGGAAAATAATTTAAATATAGTCATCACCCCGAATGGGAATCAAACCCGCAACCGATTATGTTTACAGTCAGTGTGCCACGATGGCCTTATTTTTATAATTAATAAATAAAATAAACCTAATAACATATTATAGCTTACGTAAAACATATTTGATAATATTTAAAAATATATATCGCTCTATTTAAATCCTTTTTCCAAGCATCTGTTTAAAATTCGCTATGACGTTTCCCGCGCGATTTGTAAACATGGCGGCGTTTCCGGTAAGGCCGCGGCGGAAATTCGATGCCCGTCTTCGTGAAGGGCTAGGATTATATACGATAGAAAACAACAAGTTATTTGATGAGATTTTCTAAATAAATGATGGAACGAAAGTAATGTCCGTTTTGTTTACTTTGTGATCAGCAGACTATGAGGAAATGATTTACGATTTACAATGGTTTCACGTTTTTGTTTTAGATTAGGCGAATGTCAAAAGAAATGTTTATATTTTATATATAAATAAATATAATTAATTAAAAAAAACGCCTGTCGTGAAAACGCTCAGAGGCACAAGCGTGCGACTGTAAACGCGACAGGATGTGGGTTCGATTCCCACTCCAGGAAATGTAAAATTTAGTATTTTCATTTCTTGTGTTTGGTAACAAGGCAAAGCTCGGCGTTGAGTTCCGCCACTCAACACCCAATGTCTCAATTCGGCGGAAAGTGGGGAACGGTATCGTTGAGAACGGAGTGTCTTAACACAAGGTTTTCAGGTTCCCTCTGCCTACCCTGCTATATGCGGGGTACAGCGTGAAGCTATGTATGTATGTATGTATAAATACCATTATTTATATCTTATTATCAGACTTATTGACTATTATAATATGATTTTTAATACATTTTTAGTGACTCTCAATCAACCGTCAAACTAGAGTGAAGGAGTGAAAAATGAAAGATGTTTGTAAATCTGTAATTTATATGCGTTGCCGCAGGCCTCGAGCTCACAGTAGGGTTGCCAAACAAATATATTTAGAATTGTTATTTTCTTTTTTTTTTAGCTTCACGCTTTTCACAGCGTAACAAAGTAGACAGAAAGAAGATGCTCTCTCCTTGTGACAAGATGCTCAGTTCTATACTTTCCGCTCGAATTAAAGACGTTGTGTGTTGAGTGGCTGACCGACATGATGTCATGTAAAAAACATAAAGGGGATCCCCAGAAACATGAAGAAGTTGGCCATTGTAAACGAGGGATATATAGAGGCCTTAGCCTAATTCTTTTTGAATACTTTTTTTTTAACTTGACGCTGTATCCCGCATATGGCAGGATAGGCAGAGGGAACCTGAGAACCTAGTGTTAAGACACTCCGTTCTCTTACAACAATATTTGAATACTTCTTTAAAGGCGTAATATAAAACATATATATATATTTTTAAATTTATGTAAATCATAATTGTTGAGTGTAGAAAATAATAAACATTTCTGCATATATATTTTATTTAACCAACAGTCAAATGTCGCCATATTTATATTTTTATTGGATATAAAGCTTTAATTAAACTAAATTTGACCAATAAAATTTTGTTATCAAAAAAGAAAATCAACTTTAAATAAAATGCACAAAAAGTACATTTATTACGAATAACTCAAAAACTACTCGCCAGATCTTAAGTAAATTTACTGAGATCACATCAAAAGCTAACTATTATATAAAGGAAAACTCATCAAAATTGATTTACATAAAAAAAAAAAAACTCTTTTTTACTAGGTAAATCAATTTTACTAGGTACATCCTCTTTTTAAAATTTGTTAAAAAATGTAATGTGATTGAAGTTTTTTTTAGTAACACAAATAAATATTAAATGCTTTTGGATATAATATTTAAATTACAATAAACATGTATAAATAAAATAATATTTTCATATATAATAAAGTGTCAAACCTGACGATAGCCTAATTTATTTCTTAATAGCATCCCTCGTTCCTTTGGTATTAATTTGTTTGTTCAACAAGTAGACGATTCTTTTGATAGAGCGGATCAACCCGACCTCCATCGTTAAAATCATTTTAAAGTATACATTTTGTTCTTTTTAATATAAAAATATTGTAAGCGTATTTTAACATATTGTATATATTTGTTGTATGTTTTTTAATTTTTGTGCATCTCACATATTAGACGGCAGAGAAAACTTGGTATTCAATTTCTCGGTTTACGCCTCTAACCGCAGATTGCGGAGCTCAACGCCGCGTTTTCCAATATAACATACATTCATAGCTTCA